>VZTE01000127.1:650901-710382 GCA_013397775.1 Eulacestoma nigropectus
CAATAGAAGGCAGAGAAGGCGAAGAGGCGATGGCCGCCCCGGGAGGCGCGGAAGGGACGCGGGGCAGCGGCGGGGGCGGCAGCGCGGCTCCCCTGCCCGCACGGCGCAGCGCAGCGCAGCGCAGCGCATTACAGCACACATTACATCACCGCCTTTGTGCAGGGCTGAGCCACCGCGCAGCTCGGGGGAGCGCTGCCAGAGCTGCATCCCCGCATCCATCCCCCAAACCGCACGGAGGCAGAAAAAGAAGCGATTTGGAGTCACGTCAGCCTTCCTCGCCCCGCCCTGCCGAAAATCCTCCCCATCTGATCCCTCTGGGAAATTTCATTAGAAAGAAAAAGACCCTTAGCACGTTCAGCTTTATGAACGGATTTCAGACATGAATAAACAGAAAGGATTTTGCAGATTGTCACGACTAAGAAAGGGAGATTTCATTCTTCATTTATCAAATTTGTTCTAGTAGATTATCTCCTTCAGATGACAAAGGCAAGCAGCCTGAATCTCCTTAGAGCTACATTTAACACAGCTACTGAAGTACACAAATTTAACCTAAACCAAGGCTGGGTTTTCTTCGTGAACTCCAACTTACTCAGCTCCTACGTTACTGCGATGAGAAAATATTAACATCTTGCTTTCACTTTCTTCCATTTCTGCAACCAGCTACACGTTACTATAAATGCAGCATGTGCACTTTCACGACTCTGGTCAGAAGCACACTCCCAAACTCAGCACCCAAATCCAGCACTTCTCAGCAGCTCACCTATCCTCAAGTCACAAGAAAATAAGCTTCCAACTCATTTTTATTAAGGATATGTGGCATATGGAATACCAAGACAGCCAAGACAAAGCAAGCAGCTCCCAGTGCTATTTAGGACATATATCTGTACAGGTAACGTTCCAAAGACATTCAGATAGCTGTTTCTACAGCTTTAATATTCACATGCATCATTAAACAATTGGTATCTATTACAATAATGTTTCTTACAATTAATTACATTAATATTTCTTTGGGAACAACAGATATTTGAAAGTAGGGGCACTGCATGGTACTCCCCAGTGCACTAATCAAGTTCTCCTTCAACTTAAAAAAAAGATCACATACGAAATCTTGCTCATTTTATAGACCAAACTAGTAAAATACTATTAAAACTTGAGTGCAACTTACTACTTCCTATTACTTGCCAGCACAACAAATGCAGCGTAACAGTTGTGAGAATCCACTACTGCATGCTCAAATTTTTAACACCATAACTATAGACGCTGATCTGGTTGCTCCCACTAAAATAAGAAAGATAGTTACTTTTCTGTTAGCACAGACAACAAATATTCACCCATTTACCCTTCAGGCTTCTAGAGCATGGATAATACAAAGATGCTATATGCCCAATCCAGCCATTCACCTCCATAACACTACCTGCTAAATATCAACACTAGCAAATGTTTTCTGTATTATTTTAATTCAGTAGAGGGCATTCCTCACATGGGCATGTTCCGGCACCTCTGATCCATGCCTTTAAAGAACATGCTGAGACTCACCAGGCATTAAGCAGTATCCTATAGATACCATGTGATACCATCTGCAAATCAGGATAACGACAATGATTCAACCACTGGAAGTTACAGTATTTTAATTAAGTTCACAAAACTGGCCTAATTTAAGCTCAATTAAAATGGGTTTGTTGGTCTTCTACTATACTGACTCACTCTACAAAAAATGCTAAATGCATATGATTTCCTGGAAAAGCTCTTTGAGACAACAATAGGAGCTAACATTTTAATTGCATTAAAAAGCAGCAAAGTACTTTGGCATGTGTATGAATCCATTACTTCAGAAGTCTACAATGTATTTTAAAAGCACTAGGTAAGACTTTAACAATGCCTCTGCCTTCATGTCTTCAGTTCCTGACATCATTACAGATTCACCAAGTTGTCTCTGAATATTTTAAACTGTAAAACCAATTAGCATTCCATAGGTGTACTTCTAAGTGACCTAGCAAACTTAATTAGAAATATTAACTTCTGTAGAGTAGAACAGTAACAAAAGCAGGATTAGACTTCTCTTAAACTGTTTTCATCTTTATTATTTCCACACCAACCCTTCTCATCACATTAAAACAAAAGTTTATGGCATTAGTACAGCAACAGTTGCTATATTGTTTAGTTTGGCAAATATTTTTATTTTTGCACATTATTAAATAGGAAGCATTCTTTACTAAAGTGCTTTTGGTATAGAGCCACTTTTGTTGTACACAAGTCATTCTTACTTGCTTTTGAGCTCCAATACCCTGACATCCCATTCAAATTGCCAACTCTCATATCTACTATTATTTAAAAGAAAAACAACAAAAAAAATCTGTGATATTAACTCATGTCAGAGGTTTACTGAGTCTTTTTTTGCCTGGCAGCTATTTTAAGCTTGAACAGGAAGTAGTATCACATAATTTTTCAGCACGAGCCATTTGGTATAAATAGATAATGAATATATTAGGGACTCAAAACGGGAAAGTGTATCGAGCCCGACATTATGTACCGGAGCACAGTTAGACTGCAAGACCTGGACTGCAACTTCTCCGTAACAGACTTCCCCAAAAGTCTCCATAGCTGATACAACAGCCTCCTTTTCTACATTCCCCTAACTCAGCAGAAGTGTATACAACCAGCATCACATAATACACTCGATATTTAAGAACGTTCTTCCCAAGTCCTTTCTACACACAGTTCTCCTGATATACTTTATCCTCACTACCACTGCATCAACCTTGCTCATGCTGACGACAGGTCAGTTCATTGGCACTACTTGACTATACGGGTAATAAAAGTAGATGGAGCATTTTATCTACTATCCATTTGCTCTTCACAACACGTATCAGGAGGACTAGTCCTCTTCAGAAATTGCTTAACAGAACCTGAAGTATATGTACAGCAGCACGAGATATCTGGAGACCCTCTCCTCCAGCAGATGCTCTGACTCAGTATATTTCCATTCTCACACAAGACTTAGTCAATTACCACATACAACTCAATTGTATACAATTTATACCAATTACCTCGAATCAGTACATCAGTACTCAGTCAACGGAGTTCTGAAGTCATCAACTGAGCATCAAGCACAAACTACGTGGCTTCTATCCTTGAAAGAAGGAGCAGCAAGCAGGCTAGCAGGATATATTAGTCAGAACACTAATACTGTCAGCAGCAACAAAAATGCCCTGATTTCAAAGTAGACTAAAAATTGTACTACCATTTCAACATCTGTGGAAAACAGTTATGAAGTACTTGAGACAAAGAAAAAAGCAAAATTTTGAACTAACAGGACTTACTCTGTCACTTGTGCTTGAAATAATGACATGCATGGTAACATTAAGAATCTAAGCTACAGCACCACAATCCAGCATCTCTACTTGCCTTCTTGATAGATTTGTTTTGTAAAGGAAGTTCACTTGAGATTCAATATCAACAAATCTGAAGTTTATTTGGATTTATAAGAAAATACCTTGAATGATTCCAAGAGAGTTCTGAGATAGGGTCAATATCAGAAGCTTAAACTGCCTACCAAATGTGCGGGTTGCTGGCAGATGTGAGATAATCCCATCCTTACAGAAGGTCTGCTTTTGACCTCTTTGGGTAACTGACTGCCATTAAAATCACTTTTCAAATATCTGTTCTTACATCCAGATTTTTTTGAACTGTCATCCTTCAGGCTTTTGGCTCAATGACTTTCTATGGATATAAGCTCCCTGACCTTATCAGACTTTTTTGCACCTTTCCAGTTTAGAGCATACTATTCCACATTAAAAGGCATTGGTATTTAAAAACTTGATTTCTCATAAAGGCTTCCAATTAAACATGACAGTCAAGTTTACTGTCATTTCCTGTTTTTTGTTACTACTGAACTGTTTGAAATGGCTTATGATTCTGAGCAATAAGCCCTTTATCTCCACTGAATATTTGGTTTGCTAGATCCAAATAACTGAATCACTCTCAGATTAGAGTTATAGCAAGAAAGAATTGCTACAGAGCCTCTAAATAGGAAGTAAAACTTTCCAGTTTGCTTCAATTTCACCAGTTCAGCCCAGTGTTGCTACCTGGTAGTTTATCAGCACCTGCCAATTGATTACAACTGAATTGAAGGCTTAATTATACCAGGCATTGTAACTTCGTCTATCAAACATATTAATGCAACACAGTACAGTTAGGGTAGGCAGGAAGTAAATATTGGCAGCTGGTGGACAAAGATTTAGAGGAAAGTTACTTGTAGTTTTCTAAAAAGGAGGTAATTCATTATTAAGCATTAAGCCTTAACTGAAGTGCTAACTCAGAAGTCCACTATGAAACTAAAATATTTAATTTTTCTGGTACAGGCATCTGTGCAAACAGTTCTTGATAGCTCATGAAATGGTTGTGGGGGCAAATGTGTGCACACATACACTGGCGGCGCACACCAAAAGCCAAGGAACAGGCTCTGTCAAGTTCCATGCAACTGCACTCTCAGGAGCATAATTCAGTCAATGTTCCCTTTTGGTGGCAGTGCCAGCTTAAGCCAGAGTTTTACAATAATTACCAAAAGCAGGCTGGGTATTCTTAGTTTGATTAATTAGTACCATGTCAGTAGTCTACTACTGCCATGTTAAGTCAAGTATCTGTAACTCACTTTACATATTGTATTGTAAAAAAAATGTAGGCTGAAATACTCATCTTTGTCTTCCTTAAGGGAAGACTTGACTGACAGTTACTGGCCAACATCAGGGCACTCCATCCACATGGGTACATGCACCTCCAGCAGGAAGACACAGGGATATCAACAAAGTAATTGCATATAATTAACACATGTGCCTGTAATATATATCACACAGCAAAAGATACATATAATGTGGACTTAAAAAAAGAAGTCCCTTGTGCTTAAACTCTTAACCTGACAACCAAAAAATCAAGAGAAAATATGATCTACTTACTCAACACATGCCTTTATCTCCGCACACTGATAAAGTATAGTAGGAGAGCAGCACATTAGTGAAGAGCTGGTTCTAGTAACTGACCACTGAGCTAATCCAGGTCTGAAATTCCAGCCCATTAAACACACAAGAAATGAGTTAAGTTAGATAAACCAACTGCACCCATATATTTCTATTCAGGAGTACCACACATTAGCAGCTGAATTGAGTTTGGATTTTAACATACTGTGGCATGCCCAGTATGTTACCTGTAAAGTTAGCCGCATGTCATATGCCAGCTAGAGTCTTCAGCTGGGAAAGATCTTCAGTGGCCCTTTTTGTTTCCAAGAAGATACGCGTATTTCTTTTTAAGGGAAGCATCATGGAAACCCTGCATTACAATAATATTAACCTATAGCAGACAAGAGCACTTGTCGGAAAGCCACGGGAGATTACAGATCAAATTACAAAGGCCAGAATTACTGCATTACACCAGTTAGCTACAATGCCATCCACTGAATTTTTCACTCTCTAGAATAGCAGCTTTAGAGCAACAAAACAACTGGCTCAAAGATCATCTTTAAACAAATAGTTGTCAGGTGAGCAATGCTATTTTGACACAGGCAGCCATTTGCTTATCTGTGTACATCCTTCATCTCTACAATCTTCTTCCTTTACTTGGAAGAGCTATTCGCCCTGAACACACCACAGGCATTCCTTCTTCATAATGAGTTCAGTATCTGCATTTATGCTCCCTTCAGTGGATGACTAATATTACAAGCACACTATTTTGATTGACACCTAATACCATAGCTGCCATTATCACTTACATCATGCTAAAACATCAAGTGTTACCCACATCTATTTGGAGAGTAAAAGAATACAGAATTGCTTTGACACATTGTCAAGCACTGTCAAGATTCACCCACCATAGCTATGTTTTCTGTTTCTCCACCTTACAAGGTCATTAACTAAGAAGTAGAAATGATTTTACCACATTATAGCTACACATTCAATTTAATTTTGAATATAATACAATAATATGCTAGTACAATACAAAGTTCAAGAAATACTCAAGTGACTTACCATTCAGAAGCATCAATACACCAGTTTTTTGTTTTGCATCCCATTTATAAGAACACGTTGTTCATACCCCCAGAGGCTCAATACATCTCTGGCCAACAGAATGTATAAGCTAAATGGTGCTTGGGAACAACAGCAATTTAAACCCTTATCCCTCTATCAGGAAAAATGAATCCCTAATTCAAAACACTGAGATTTGAGTTCAAGACTCAGTAAATTTGATGTAGTTTTCATAAATGCTAGGTTTCTATCTTCTATATCCAAGTCAAAACATTTTTCAATCTTGTTTGAGCAGTCAGATGAAAAAAGGTACAGTACATGTTCCAAATCCAAGTCATCTTTGTCAATGCATATCTTCTGCCTGTACAGTTTGCTTGACTGTCAGTTTGCTTAACAGTTGCTCTGCCTGGATTTACTACCAAATAGGCTTTGACAGTGATTGCTATTTAATCCTATGTAATACCCAGATGCAACTGTTCCCAGATCAGAGGACAGTTTAAAAACACAGTCTCCTTCCTGGCTACATAAAAGTCTGGAGTAATGTGCTAGAAATCTTGTAACTGCTAAACTCAGTAACAGAAAGGACCACAATTGTAAATGAAAGCTATTAATCTTTTATATATTTATCTGTGGCAAGAAAAATATTGCTATTATACTTTTCCTTATTCCTTATCTAAAATTTCAGTTTAATAAACTGAACTTTCTAATGTTTGTACTTTAGGCAATGACACTCCAGTAAAACTGAGTAACAGAGTTCACCACCTGAGTGTCTGGACTTAAGCCACCCACCACTAACAGCAAAACATGCAATGTAATTCAAACTCAACACTCAACCCACTCATCTTACACAAGCCTACTATTTCAATTGTAGAATCTGAACATCAGCCGGATGTCCAGTAACAATTCTCAGTTACTACTGCCACCTTTAGAGCTGTCAACTACAAGGATCTGTGGGGTTTTTTGTACTTGGATCAACTGTAAATTTGATCTTATGTATTGTTTTAATGAATTATATGATCTAGATTTGTTACTCAAAATACTTAAGTGTACATGAGAACTTGCTAGCAAGGAGATCCTGCCTAAGCATATAACTAAATCTAGAATTATTTCCTTAATCATTTCATCTTTGCTTATTTTTACTTGAAACGGAATCCTTCAATTATCCCTGAGCATCCTTACGCCAGCTTCTGAAATGCTTATCCTCCTGAAGAAGATACTGCCACGACCTAAATGAAAATCAACATATACATTGCCTTAGAACATGAAAACTGAAGTGATAAAGTTTATCCTGAAAACACAGGATAAAACACAAAAAAGTCCTTTCCAAAGCAAAACTAAAAAAACTCCTACCAACACCCTAGTATTCTGTCTAGTTACTACTCTAAGAAATAAACAAATAACCTGCACAATTATTAGCTGGCTGATAAAGTCATCATTTCAACGTAAGACATACCTAAGATTTAGATAACACTCCACATCAACAATTTAATTAAAAACAAACTAAGCATTGGTAGGGTGAGTAACAACTCGTGCCTACAGCAGCAGATGATAAACCATAAGATAAATTACAGTGAAGAACAAAATATTCTGTCTGACTTCACCTTAAAGATAATGTTTTATTCTTTCATCATCTCTAATCAAAAAGCCAACATACTTGAATAATATAATCTATGGATTTAAACTTCTTAATGCCATCTATGAGAATGAGGGATTACTATACTCAGACAAAAGAAACTGGCTCATTTGGGTGGGTTGACAAAGACAAAACATGAAAAACAATGTAAAAATTTCAGTCATTTCCCAAGACTGACACGTGCTAGGACAAGAAACCCAGGCTGTAACTGAAGCATTTCTGGGCACACTAACTTAGTATCTCTACTCCACTCCTCTGCTCCAGGACAGCTCTTGTGAAGCCTCACATCTTATCAGACTACAGCTTAAGGCCTATTCACAGGCTGTTGTCTTAATGCTTCAGAAAAAGCGGAATTCTGATTTGGCCTCTGCATTACCTAAGTTACTCAGTTTACACCAGGGAAAAAAGAAATATGCTTATTTGCTTTAAATTAGGCACTGCCACTTCAGTGCTTAACTCAAAGCCATGTAAGATGATGACCTCAGATTAAGACAGTCCTTTCTCTCACACTGTTGTGTGGAATATTACTGCTGTACTGTACAGCAGAAATATTTGGGCAGACAAAGACTCCAGCCTCCTGTCAGCACTGGTCTTCCGCAGACTTGTTTAACAACTCATACAGCAAAATTAGGAACAAGCCAGATAATTCCCGCATACATTTGCCAATACTTTGCAAGCCCTGCCTTTGGTTTCCAGGACTTCCAAACAAAGCAGCACGATTTTGTTAAAACAGTTAACGGCAGATTAGCTCATAAAAAAAATTGATATAACTAAGAAAAGCCTTTTTTAAGCAAATCAAGAAAGACAGAATCTCGTTCTACCATTTTCCTGTGCTCATCATGTAGCAGAATGCTTCCCTATGCACGTATCAGAAAGTGTGTCACTGGCAGTCAGCTACACAAAGGGGAAAGCATTTGATCTGTGTTACAGTCAGCGCATAAATCCGCAGCACTAATACCTTTCCCAACTAACCTAGGACACAGCCTGTCCTAGCTGAGGGCCACCACAATTCCATGTCAGTCTACACAAAAAGAAAATTAATAAACCCCTCATTATTCTTCAGGAAATGAGAGTACAAAGGAAACCAACAAGGAATCTCTTTCAGCAGTTTCCAGACAACATGCCTCTAACATGACTCAGGCACTTGAAAGAGTGTTTTACCAAGAAACACTGCTCCATACATCAGCAATTACTTCAGTAAGACTATGCCAACTATGTAAGCAATTCAACTTAGAACAGGGTGCCAGGGTTTACTGCTGAAAATGAATGCAGCTCACTGTGACAGGCCAGTAAGTATCTGTGTAGTACTACAGCTGGCCTTGCCAACATCATGTGGGCAAACTTATCAAAGAAACTATTTTCCCCCAAAGAATTGGAAAAAAAAGACAGGCTAATACACACTACCTAACTCCAAGCTAAACACAGATCACATAGCAAACTCTTTCATTTGCAATGGCAGGCACATTTGGGCCAAGTCTGCAACTATTCACGTCTTCCCAGCAACTGCCTGGCACAGCCTGGGTGCTCGCACCATGGGGACAGGGAGGAAGCTGCGTCTGCCTGTAACCCTGAGAGACCACCAGCAACCACTCACTCACCCCTCAGCACACACAGACAAGTCTCCAAGGCACAAACCCACATCCTGTTGCAACAGCCTGCATACCTAGAGAAAGCAACAGCACACGTGAAGTTATAAAACTGACCACTGTCCTCATTTTCTGTATCCTTTCATAGAGTCTCATCCCCATGCTAGTTTTCTATTTTTTCTTGAAGCATCACTGCAGTATTAAATTCATCAAGTTAGAATTTACAGCTCCATTTTTCCCGATAAAATTTCTAAATCGTTCTTTTTAGTTTATGAGCACGTAAGAAAGATTTGGATTTGGGGGTAACAGGTAAACTTTTTATTAGTCATAGAAACAGTTCTCATTCTGCAAATATGTTTTTAATATTAAATCTTATTTGAATTTAATTCTTAGTACATTCTTGCTTAAAAACATTAAATATCAGTGAATACTTAGATTCTTTTTACACCCTTTAAGTGAACAGAAGCCTGTGACTTGAAACAAGTAATCCAAAAATTCTCAGGTAACAAGGGTGCCTGGAACATTTTAGGACCCTGAAAGCCAAAGCAGCTCCCATTGGCTCTGCGTAACTTGGATGCTGGCTCCAAACACAGAACGGCTCAGATTGGAAGGAACCTTCAAAGGCTCACAGCTCAGTCTCCTGCTTAAAGCAGGATCAGCTCTGAGGTCAGACTAGGTTGCTCAGGGTTTAATGCAGCTGAGTCTTGGAAATCTCCCAGGGCCATATTCCACAGCCTCTCCGGGCAACTTTTTCCAGAACTCAATTACCCCTGTAGTGAAAACCTGCCATGTTTCAGCTCATGACTGTTTCTTGTTCCTCCCACCACATGTATAAAGAACTTGACTTCTCAGTTCCCTCTTTCTCAGTATCAGAAAATCACGATGAGGTCCCCCTGAAGCTGCCTTGTCTCCAGATTGAATTACAGCCTCTCCTCACATGGTAACGTGTCCAACCCAACAATGTTGGTGGCCCAGGAGCTGAATATCGTGTGATCATCTCAATCGTCTCCATCTACTAGCTAACTTCCTGTGGACACAGCCTAGGACATTTACCTTTCCTCACTGCTAGAGCACACTGCTGGCTCATCTTCTAGCCTACTGTCCAACACGACAGCCAGCAACTTCCATACAGAGCTGCTATCAACCACTTAGTCCCCACACTGTATCAATGCAGGGAGTTAATCCATTCCATTCCCCTGTCCATGCTGGATTCCATGAGGCCAGCATGTAACCCAACCCTGTATAGGCCACTATGCTCTGAGCTTGAAGATTCAGTTTTTTGCTCAACAAGCTGTCCACCTATCTAGATGACAGTTTCTCAATTTGAACACAAGGTCGTTGCTGTGAGGAGACCATGCCAAAAGCCTTGCTGAGATCAAACCAGATCATATCCACTGCTCTCTGCCTTATTCAATACTCAGTCATCTCATCACAGAGGTAACTGGGTTGGTCACATTTACCTTTTGTAAACTTATGACGGCTATTTCCAGCCAACAACAGAACATTCACATGCCCACAACTGAATTCCAAGTGGACTTAATTCATGATTTTTCGTATTTCAAAGTGAAGTTGACCACCCTAAAGTTCCCTGGATAATGCTTCTTGTTCTTCCTGAAGACAAATGGAGCATTTGCTATACCCCAGTGATTGAGAAAATACCCCAACCTTCATGACCTTCCAAAGATAATGGCTATGCTAATGTCAAGCAGATCTCTAGGCACGTTTGGATGCATCCCACTTGGTCCTATGGACTTTGAATAAGTCAAGACTTCAGGAGCTCCCTGACTTGAGCCTCTTCCACCATTGGCTGATCTTCTCCTTCCTGAATCCTGTTTGTAGGTACAAAGACCTGGTGGATCTTTGCGGTGGAAAGGAAGGCACTGAGGAACTCAACCTCATATTCATCAGTGGCAACTAAACTACCCACCCCACTCAGCAGCAGCACTTTTTCCTTCTTTATTCTCCTGTTGTTAATGTTGCAGCAGCACTACTTGTGGCCCTCAACGTCCACCTCTTATTTCAAGTCTAGCTGGACATTTGCTTTCCTTTGCATTGCTACTTAGCATTTTTTCTGCAGATAAACTGCTAACAAACTTTCTTGGCCATCACCTAATTCACTGTCTCAAGAGTTTTCCCCTCAAACTGATTGCTCCTAAAGCCTATTTTATCTTTGGACCTGGCAAGGAAAGTACAACATGACCAAGTACAACATGAACATTGTGCATGGAGACATTCCTTGTTGCTGTTCAGTTTTCACAACCTGTTCCAGCAGTCCAAGTCTACCAACTAGCTTTCTACAGTCATCACCGAGCACCTAGAAATACATTTCCTAAATGTATTTCTCATTGTTATATTCTTATTTGCTCACCCAGAAACAAGATTATCCTTAAAACAGGGAACAATTAGAGGAAACAGTGAATCATCTCAGAAAACCCCATGTATTTATCACACTATTAACCTTCCTGTTAAAAATCCAGGTAATTGCAGCAAGTTGTTAAATACACGTAGATAGACTGGCAATACTGGCAATAGATTGGCATAGTTAAATGCCCACAGTATCACAGTCCTATAATTTGATCTCTGAAAAAAAGTGACAGAGGAAACACTAGCATTGTAAATATACCAAGAAGATCTAAAAATTCTTTTATTGGCCATTAAATCATAGCAATGTTTTCAACAATTAAATCTTGAGCTAACCAGTCATCTAGTTCAAAACTGTAAGGTTGTAGCAAAACATTATAAATTACTGTAGGATTATTTACTCCTGTCTATGGAAACCCAACAGTTTAGCCACTTGCATCCACTTCCCTTCCTTTGCCAAAGGTTAACAGAGAGAACAGCAGCTCTCTGTAATTTCAAACATTCTATCCAAGAAAACTGGCCAATCCTGGAGATGCGTGTATGAAATGCTGCTTGTGCCCTTTCTACATATTTAAGTTTAACAAGCCAAAAACCCAACACATATAGTCATAGCCTGTTAGGGGATTTGTAGTGAATTTTCAGACAAATAAGGCATTCTACTTGGGAGGCTGAGAAATACAATAACCATAATGGATGCTTAGATGAAAAATGCTATGCTCGCAAACTACAGCCCACAATAAATCATCTTTCCAGGAACACATCTATCTTCCCTGACTAGAAGCAAAGTAAAACAGCTTCTAACAGGGATTTTGCCAAATAGGTGAGACTACTTTCTTCTTTAAATAAAGACAACTGAAGTCAGGTGCTAAACTCAGCATTTGTTTTGGTTTTGACCACAGTGACTTCTATTACTGCTATATATAAAACAGCAGTAGTAGCCCAAGATGGATCAGTTCTGATACTGCCATTCTTAATTAATCACATGGCATTAATCAGTGCAAGTATCACAGAAAACATAATTTCACAAATGCTTCTGCTTATTACAGCACTTCTAGCTATAATGATTGTGATAGGTTTAGCTGCACTTGATTCAAGTGGTTTCAGATTCCTCTTGCCAACACAGGAGAGAAACTTCAGTCTTCCAAATACTGCAATTCAGTGTTGGGAAAATCCTTCCTCATTGCAGGTGAGCAAATATCCAAACTAATTTATATCTGGCAGGTTTGATTATCACAGAGAACCCATGGTAACAGACTTTAGGTTGCAAAACCCTCCAAAACACCATCCATGAAAAACTACTTATCTCAATTTTTGGAAGTCAGCGAAGTGATACTATTATAGCTCTGAACATTACAAAAACATAACATTTCACATTATATTTTAATGTAAAGTTTCCTTTCACTACTTAATTTTTTTCACCCTCTCAAGACATCATCTTAGCGTAAAAATTCTCAGTATAGTTTTTTAAAGGAAGCTTTTTCCATCATGTGGCAATCCCTACAATGCAGTAACTGTAGGGTCTGGCCCAAAGCAAAGGAAGGGAGCTCATCGTCCTTACTCCAATGGCTCCATTGCAAGGGCTTTTACACTGTAAACTGCCAGTTAAACAGAGATAGTCACTGGTATCTGCATTCTGCTTACCTGATTCGACAAACTGGTCCATTTCAAGTCCATGAAGTGTAATGACAAGCCAACAGATGACATTATCCTCATCTCTAATGCTCAGGTGATGGGGGACTAAGCAGTTTAGTTGCATTCCTTGGAACTGACAGCAAACTATTGGGTCAGCCCTGCACAACAATCCTGCCTGCAATATATAGTACCTTTTTTTAGTGACAAACTTTCGGGTTAGGCACCTCCAACTTCTGTATACTTGAAACCTTCTATTGCAGCAGAAAAATCTCCACCATCCAGCTTTCCTCCTTATCCACTTGCAACTAACCTCATTTCATTTCCTTTCCATTAAAATGACAATGATCCACATTAAGAGGGTCAGTCCACCAAGTCAATCCCAAACATTTATTTGATTTATTTTAAAAAAAAAATCAATTTCATCTGTCATTGAAATGCATCTCTCTCTGCAGAAGTTATATAACTGGAAATATGATTTCCGTCCAGCTAAAATATTTTCAAACATCAATATGAGACTTGACTTAAAAATGTCTTGATAATAACTCATTTTCTAAAACTAGTTTGTTAACTGTAAGAATGCTATAAATGCTGACCTTGTTTCCCACATCAAATGTTTCTAGCACCCTGAGGCTTAAGCTTTGTTAATTGCATTTAGATATTATATGATTCTATAAATATACACATTATTTATCCATCACAAATATTTTTAATTGGGCTGAGATAGCCATTTCATTTCTATCCCATTGAGGTGACATATATTTAACTTTGAAAATTAACATCAGCCACTAGAACACACTTTAAAGTAATGCTGTAGAATTAAAAAATGCCAAGTGATAATGGCAGCAGTTTTTGTAACACTGCAGTTGAATCTCTAAATGATCTGTCTTTAAAGCTGTTTTTGTTTAATGTTTGAACTATTTTTATTGTAAATTTCAGATCAAATTGCATTAACATTGTCTCTGGATGTGTTTCAGGGAAATTAGCAAAGCTTTGTTTGTTTGTTTTAAAGAGATAAGGAGATAAACTGACAGGAATGTCCTAAAGTTGGCTACTTGTGGCAAGAGCAGAGGTGTAGAATAATAACAATTTATGACTTCTCCTCTTCCCTCACCTGCACCCAAAAAAACCCTCTTGCCAAAAGGTATACTTTGTAACAGAGATTAAGTTAAACATAAATTTTTGTGTGAAACTCCTACTCAGAGAAAATGAATTTATGGCTGGAGCTAAAAAAAATTACATTAACAAAGTTCTTTAAAGCCTTGAACAACGTAACATGCAGAACACTTAAAATGAACTTTGAGAGACTAATTTTG
Organism: Eulacestoma nigropectus; assembly: GCA_013397775.1. NCBI lineage: Eukaryota > Metazoa > Chordata > Aves > Passeriformes > Eulacestoma > Eulacestoma nigropectus. The sequence goes on from VZTE01000127.1 coordinate 665,441, forward strand.
GAGCGTGAAATGCCAACCACAACATACATGCAATCTAACATTCAGCTCTGCGTGCCTGATCAGTATGTATCACTAATGCTTAACAATTCTGTGTAGACTTAGAAAGTTCTACATAATTCTTTTCCAGTTTTTCAAAGAATATGTCTCAAACATTTAAAATTCTCTGCTAACATACCTAGAAATTTTTCATGACACTTAACCAAATCTTAGGTTAAATAAAAAAAACTTCAAAGATAAAATGGCTTTGGTATCCTCTACCTTATCAAATATTAGCTCATATTAAAGATGTAATATTCACAAAGCAAATATCTGATCTTGTTTGGGGTTTTTTATTTATTTGTTTGGATTGGGAGGGGATGTGAGATTTAAGCAGAGAACCAGAAAACACAGTATTTTTCTATGTTTTTATGGCAGTAAAATACTGAACTTTCAGTATCCTAATCATTACATTAGAATCATTTCCTAATCTTTACAAGGGATCCCTATTTTTCCAAGTACAGATTCTCCTCTGAACTACCAACTTAAAGGACTTTTTAAGTCATCCAGAACAGGGCTGAGTTGACAACTATGTAGACTCATTCCACACTCACCAATTAAGCACAAAGTACAGCCTGTAACGTAAATGCAGTTCTGGTGGTATCAGGTACATCAAGAGCCAAGAGGTCAGTTCAGCCTCTATGTCCAGCTCAGCTCCCAGCTGTCCCAGTTGCACCATTTTCTTAAAATATGCATGTACTCTAAGCAAACCTACAGAGAGCAAATCTTTTTAGACAGGCTAACAGCAATGCAACCACACTGACATGAGCTGAAAGATGCTTCCATTTCTCTCCGACATGTCAAGAGCACCCAGCTCATGCCACTGCATCAATGAAAAAGCTTATCCAGTTAAAAAAGGACTTCGCGGTTCTCCAAAATAATTGTCACTGGTTGGACTGATTGATTTTGTTCTTAATGCCCACTTATCAATTAATAAATTGGTTTTTATTTAGTCCATACCCAGACTTTGTGGAATCCAACATTGCTAAGGCAATCCAAGGCAAATAGAGGTTTGAAAAAATATTTTAACTCCTGGAAGAGAGAGATCAACGCTATATCCCAGCTTTCACCAGTCAATTGAGAGGGTCAGACCTGATCAAAAGCGACCCACAAAGCTATTTCAACATGACAAATTCTTACACAAAGACACATCTGAGTAAAAACAAACTCCATTTCAAAGGGTTCACATGAGAAAAAGGACACAAGGAGAAATTAAACACCTACCTTTCAGCTTCACCCAAATATATTCCACCCCCAATAGTTTCTATTTGAATTATTAGCAAATTTTTTTCCTTGGCTTACCAACCACTGTGTTGCAACCGAAAAACTTCTGAAATTTCACAGAGGAAAAAAATAATCATACTATACTAGACCTACAGGAATATTAATTTATAAAGGCTGGAAGATCTGTAAAACAAGTGCAGTAGTGAATCTGCATTTTTATTCACCTATAGCCAGAATGCACCTTTCGAGGCACTGCTGTAAGTCACCAAGATAATCATTAGACAACCTACATAAACTCCCAGCTGAACTAAATGGCCAACAATTCCTTTTAAGACAATAGACTTCACACAAAATTCTCTGATGTATGCAAAAATGAAAAAGCTCCTGGTTACAGGACACATTAAAGCCTGTTTGAAACCTAAATTCATTAACACCAAATTTATGGATTATGAACAGGTGGAAAGCACACTTACAAACTTAGGATTTTGCACCTCTTGCCTGTATCTATCATTTTTTCTTATACATTCTTACACTCAACTGATAAACAGCATTTGTTTACAAACTTCATTCTAAGCTATTCTATTTAAACCCCAATAAGAATTCTGATTACTAGTAATGGCATACCCAGAACACAGAGGAAGAGGGTGCATACCTTTTCTGTTTGTGTGAGAGACCTTAGAGTCCAGAAACATAACAGCAAGATAGTCCAGAGAACTCCAATATAAAACAGTAAAATTAAAAATAAGTAAATAGATATAAAACACCTCAATTTCTGCCAAGGAAAGAGTTGGGTTTTGGATATTTATCTTATCTTTGTTCAAAAGTTTGTCTATAACACAAGACAAAAAGCATAGGAAAGGACTTCATTTTTCCAGAACTGACCACTTAATTACTTAACAATGTTACTACTGACTACTCCAGAGAGTTCCAACATCTCAGTTACCTTCAGCCCTGAGCTTGACTCAACAGCAGCTTTGTCACACACGCACCTATCAGCCAGCAAGACCAGCAGCAAGCTTAAGGTTAATCTTGCAAACACAAACCCACCAGACACAGTGAAACCCAACCAGAGACTTGAGTCCTTTCCTCCTGTTATGGTTTTATATGTCTTCCACACTTGAATGCATTCTGAACTTTAGCATCTTCTACGGCTTTAGCTTATACAGCAACTGTATAATAGCAGCAGCTGTTGTTTAGTTCATCCTACTTTAGTTTAAAATATTTCTATTTAGAACTAAAAGATCATAAGAACTTCTTTTTATTGTTCCTCTCATGATACAGTCAATCAAGAGTTTGCCAAACTAAGCTATCTAGACATAGAGAGCTTTAATCTGCTCAAGCTAGGCTGAAACACTACAAGTAAAAAAAGGCCTGCCCTACCAAACTATACATAGGCACTGAAGTAATCAAAGCAGCACCCAAACAACTACGTTAAGATCTGGTTTTTTTGGAAGCCTTCCTTATTATTGTCAAACCACTGTGACATCCCACCCTTAAGGGGATGAGAGCACGTAAGATTCATAGATGTTCGTGGTTGAAAGGAAGGCAAAAGTCAGAAGGTCCACAAAAGCTTTAAACGTTTTATTAGTAATTACACATTTGGCATGGAAATTGGTACGTTAGTCTCTGACTTCCTACATAAGCACACAGCAGTAGGTTTTGGACAAAGAGGTAGGGTGAAAGGGAAGAAAGATGAATTAGAGGGAGGGAGGGAGGGAGAGAAAGGAAGGAAGGAAGGAAGGAAGAAAGAGAAAAAAAGGGATCACCAGTCCTGGCTTCAGTGTTAAACTAGCTGGGATGTCTAGGGTCCTGAGGAGCACATGTGCACAGGCTTCACTCTTTTTATAGTTAAGTTTTCCCCACTCTGGAGATAAGCTACTTGCTTTCTATGCAAATTAGTTATCATCACAGTACATTCCCCTAGATCTTTCTAGAAATGGGTTAAAGGGCTTTGGGGGTGGTCTTTGGTAGTCTTGATACCTTCTTACAGTCCATGCTCACTTCTCAACCTCATTCCTGTGCCTGTACTGTACTGTGTTGTGGTTATCTCCTGAAGCTGGAACAAGGACATTTGTCCTGGAAAAGTGCTGCCCTACCTCCATACGGCCCCCTTCTCCAGCCACATCCTGTTCTTTCTCAACAATCCTTGGTTGGCTCCACAGCTACCTGGCTATTGAAGGATATTTGTACTAATACACATTGGACAATTATCCTTCTAGGCTTCGAAAACTGCCTAGAAGAGACACATTTCTACTATTTGTCTCTGAAGAGACAAATTTCTACTACTGCCAGACAATTTAAAGCACTCACAACATTGGTTCCTGTGGCTTTCACCAAGTTCTCACAGTGCTCCTTTAATGATCATTTAATGTGTTGAAGAGAGTTACTCTTAACAGAATCAGAGTTCCCTTCACAGCAACAGGCTCAAACCTAATGTTGACATAAGCTTCCAAACATAACCAGAATTCTGGACAATTTTATTTAGGCGACTGATACATAAATGCAACCTAATAAAGAACAAGCGGAATTGCCAACCCAGCATATCTTGGTGCAGAAGCTAAATACCACAATCCACACATTGGTTCAACTTTTCTTCTTGCCCTGCTACCCACACATTTTGTGCACATGGAGCAAATCTTGACATACAGACTACGATCCTTTCAGTTTTCCATACCACTGCATAAGAGTTCAAGAAGTTCAAAGCAGAATGTCAATAATTCCATGAATACTATTCTCATTTTGAGGAAGTTGCAGAGGCCATGAACTGGAGGTATAACAAATGGGTTGGGAAAACAAGAAATACTCCTTAGCCCCTCCTCACTTCTCCCCACACCCCAGTTTTCACTGTCTTGAGTAATACATATCTAATTATCAGCAGGAATCATCTTCTGTCTAACCAGTGTGATTATCATAAATAGCTACTAACAATTTTTCTTTGATATACAGCCTAAGAAAGCTTACTCATTTAAAGTGATGTTTAAGCTGGTTTTAACACAAAATGAAATGATGAAGACATGAAAATATCAGAGGGAATAACACTGTCCCAGCTCTCCTTTTTATTAATAACAACTAGGGTGCAGTTCTGGGTCACGAAGTACAGCACCAAAGTCTTCTCCCTTTCTAATTCTGAACTGCAAATAAGGTTTCACACCCAAAAGAACTGCCCATGAACCATACACTGGATAGGTCATAAAGCCAAAAGTGTGTATTTCTCTCCCATAGCATTCAACAACATGGGAGCTACAAACTGCTTCAGCCCAGAGCTCAGGAAAATGAAAGAGGCCAGTACTTGGACAGGATGCACATCCAAATCTGCACATAGTGGTAGTTATGCTGGTAGCAGCTGGTAGTCGTAGTATTAGTTATGCTTCTGCTTTAATATAAAAAATACTTCCTAGAAAAAAACCTTGGCTTTCTTCTTTAACGATGCTAAATGCATTGGTAGATAGAGCTTCATCCTCAGACAACACCCAACTTATTGGAGATACAGTGTATAGGGAAAACTTTTCTCTGCAATTACCTGTCTCTGTAGACATATTTTCTAACTGATAATATTACTCAGATCTTCCTTTTTGCAGAATGTTGGCAGAATTTCAAAAGTGAGTCAGTCTCTTAAAATATATCTTGCATCACTATAGGGATACCGTTCAAGAGTCCACTTAAAATTTACATGGAACATTCTTTCTAAAAGCTATTTCCAGAAAGTAAATGCCTTTTGAGAGCAAAGCAAGTAGAAGTGTCACAGCTACTGGCTCTCAAGGAGCTCCTAAGCATCAGCTAAAGTGGTGCAACAATGCTGTCATCAACAGGCAATTAAACAAGCCATTTCGAACATCAGAAGTGACTTTTTGGAAACAGTTTTTTGCAAGATGCCTCCTCACTGGGTACCTGACCAGCCGTATTCCTGCCAATTGCATGTTACATATTACTTCCACTCGACTTGATGATACTGAGCTGTCAGATGCCCTAATGGTACTTTCCACATTCTCAGTCTTGTCCTCTCATGTTACTTTCACCATATTCAGCCCACTGACAAACCCATGTGTTTTGACATTTGCCTTATCCCTTGAAGTATCTCCACTCATTAGTTACTGACAAAAGCAAGAATTTGCTAACAGAGAAAGTGTAAAACCCTTAATGCTGTATCAGTGTTAAAGGAACAAAATGGGAACACACTTGGACACCAACGGTGCAGAAACAAATTAAAGCCAATTGTCACTGATAAAGTTATTTGACATCAGTTACCAAGGAATCTTATCTAAATGCATCATTTGATCAAGTAATGGACTGCATTGTTTAGCTGAACTTATTCAGAAGGATCTCACCCTAAAAAGCATGGCTTACAAGGACTTTTACAGCAAGAAGAAATCAGATACCTTCTGTCTGCCCCACGCAACGGTGCTCCAATCCCACAGTCTCAACTTCCCTCAATGCTCAGACAAGCTAAGCTTTCCACACAATTAAACAATTCAGTTTTCACTATGTAAGAATGAAAGCACCCAAACAAAGCCAATGTTCTATCTTCAGCTCTTCTCTCTACAGAGGAACTAAGAGCATCTGTGGACATTTTGCAGCAGACAATTAAGACTGAATCAGAAATACCTTCTGCATGCCACAGTTAGTTTTATTCAAGGGCTGCAGCAATACTTACAGCGGCCATCTCAACCTATTATCAAGTCACCGTAAAGTTACCAACACAGTATGGCATTTTCAGATGTCCAGCCTCCTCCACCTAAAATGAGATCCAACTGAAATACATGGATATCTTAGAAGCCTGTGCAAGCTAAAACCCTTGACTACTCACACAGCCCTCCAGACCTGGGAGTCAAGCTTTCACGTAAGCCTCATCATGAGACTTCTCCTCTGCTTAAACAGAGTGAAGATGCAGACTGTGGCTGGTGGATCCCTAAGCCGATCCAAAGGGCCCATGTTCCCAGCTGCTCATTCCTGCCCCTACATTGCTCCCACTGTTGTGCCAACAGAAGTATTTGTGCAGCTGCATGATGAAAAGCAGCAGGGAACTGATCCAGCCAAAGAGTAATCTGCTGAAAAGATGGGGGTGTGGAGGGAAGGTCTTATACTGACTCAGTTTTGTTCAAATCCAGCATGCATAGGAACCAGCATAAGTGGCCAGGAAGCTCAATCTGGCACCGTTTCCAAATTGCAAACTGAATTACAGCCTGAGGTGAACATCCTTTTTATCCTCTTTCTCAGCAGGCTCTTTCTGCTGAGTGCCAAATCAGCTTTAAGACTTCTTGCCACCCTAAATTAGGAGAGCTGGTTTAGTTGAGGCCACACTCTTGTCTCCTATGCTAACGAAATCCTTCCAACAGCTTTCCTGACAGTGTCAAAAAGAAGGCTTTTGGAATGCTTTTCCTTGCAGGTGACTTCAGCTAGGATGCTTAACAATAATCCAAAAACAATGCTTAAAATTCACTTACAGCTCTCCCTGGCAAATGACTGCAAGTATTCAACTCATGGTACTTTTAGCTTAATTTTTGGAACTATGTATTGCTGGTACAAAGATGTAATAATTACTAGTCAGCAGAAATCTTTATAATTTTTATTTAAGCCATTTATTCCTCAAGTAGCAATGAAAAATTGCAAAGATTCTTTTTATTCCTGCAAGCACAAAAAAAGTGCTATGAAAGATAAGAGTAGATGACCAGAGGCTAGGGAGACTGATCCCAGAAACAGTATCTACATGCAGCCCCGACGAGAGCCGAGCAGCATACAACTTCAGGACACCACAATTAATAACAGGAAGCATTGGAAAGATTTGAGAATAAGTTTTCAACACATTGTGAGAAACTTAAAACAACGAAGTGTAAAGAAGAATCTTTCAAGACCTATGGAAAGAGCAGAAAAAGCATAAAATCTAGGGCCACATGCTTTCCCTATTTCTTTACAGAATTACACCAAGCCTGCACATCACAAGGCCATATCCTATGCAGTCCCCCTGGACTGCCTCAGAGCCCTCACACCAGCTTGCCATTAGCAGATCCTTACAGTCCTTTTACCTACACACATATCCTCTGTGCCACAGTTTGGCCACCCAGTGCTGAATGCTTTGTCATGCTGAAAGGAAAGGCACAGCAGAAGTTGTGCCCCTCAAACATGGAAAGAGAGCTAGGAGTAAGTGATGGGAGAAGAATGCAGCACTGGATGATGGTTCACCTCCATGACCAGAGTGGCCATCTCCCATTGCAGCACTTTTGTGCAGCACCAGAAAGACAATCAGCCACAGCCAGCGCAAGGGCTGTAGGTCCATCCAGGCTCCAGCCAGCCAGGAAAGAGAAGAAAGTTCTATGGAAGCAGTGGATGTGTGGGGCAGGGCAGGTGAAGTACATGAGGAGAGGCAGAAGAGGTCAAGCATGAACGGGGTACATAGAAACTGAAGGTGTTGAGGTGAGAGCAGGTGGCAAATGTTGAGTCAAGCCTTGACAGAACTCTTGCTGCTCAGCAATATCTTGTGTGATGCCAGAAAGAACTAGGTTGTAAAGTGGTGACCGTTTTGAGTATTTTCAATTGTGGTTTGTTTCTGCCACATTTTTTAGCTAGCCTTAGGCTCACAAACTACTATTTTCAGTATTTGACAGGCACTACCACATTTCTCCAGTTTTCCTGTATTTCCAAGTTACTGTGCAAGGTAATACTTAACCTCAGACTCGTATTCTTCTGCTTCACATGTAAAATTTCTTATTTTAGAAAGGCTGAGCAGAAACATTTCAGAATTCCTTACACACCTTATAATAAGTCTGTGAGAAGACCTCCCTACTGGAGGAAAGGACGTATCTTGGTGCAACAGGAGAAAATACTTTTAAGAGCAATAATCTGAGTTGTATACCAGGCTTGTTCTACTAATAAAACACACTACTTCCTTCTTCAGACTAAAATAATCCTAATGTAGAAACAGCTGTCAGCTTTTTAGAATCAACCAATTCTAAAAATACTCTTTGTATAACATATTCAGATTTCCCTTCCATTAAAATAAAGTATAGTTCTGGCCTTAATTTAATTCGTAAATTTCCATTTCAGTTGTGTATTCTAGGAACATAATGTAAAGCCAGAAATTCGAGTGACAATGGTTGTTCGTTTGGGGTTTCAGTTACGAGAAACATAAAACTTATCTTGTGCTTATTTCTGCTGCTGTTTCATCATCCTACAAGGAATGAGACAACCTAACACAACAATTCAACAACTTTCATTTTGTCCTTGCAAGTGTATCTATTTAAACAAAATCTTTTTTTGTAAGAACTTCAGCGTCCTGCCCTGTATGATGAAAAAAAAAAAAAACACCAACCCAAAAACCAAAAAACACCTAATTTGTCACAGTAAAAATCACTATCCTGATTCAATGATAACACCAAGAAAGTTTAAAACAAATTCAAACAGCAGGGCATAAGGAGGAAGCCCTCCTACAAACATTTTCAGCCAAAACCCTGCAAGTTCCCCTATAAGAATAGCAATATGAACAGTAATGCATTGAAATGACAAGCTGAGGCAACTCATTTAAGGAAGTGTGCCTTGAGGAGTCTTTTCTAAGGGTACTCAGCAAATAAACCAAGCAAATCTCTCTGTTGTATGCTCCAAATAGCTAAAAGGGTGATATAAAGTTACCTTATTCTAGCAATGAAGAACTGATACATGGCTAACTACTTCTTACAGTTGTCTGTAACCCAAGTCATTTGAGAGGAAGGCTTCTCAAAGCCCTGAAGTATAAAAAGTTCTTTCAATCACACTGCCAAATCCTTAGTTCCACTTGAACGAGGAAGGCTGCTAGTCAATCCAAAGAACCTCCAATTAGCCAAACCATCTATATCAGGAAGACAACACACCTGCTTTCTACACACCTTTAAAACTAAGAGATGAAACCCTTTACCCTTCTCCAAGGATCTGATATTAAGAATAAATGCTAAAAATTTAAATCATTTCACCCATTTGCTAGCAGTTTTTGTTCTCTTACAATTTCAGCTGCAAGATTAGAAAAGCTGACTTACTAATTGTCACTGACCCACTGACAACTACTCCCCACACACTGGTACTGCAGTAGTGTCTAAACCTGTAACAGTCCTGCCACATTTCTACTCCAAATACTCCCCTTCAGCTATTAAAGTGCTCGGTCGGTTTCCAGGTTTAAGGATACAGTGAATCAGGAGGCAGGAGATGCTATCTGCAGCCAGAACACCAACAGCTGTGCCTGAACTGACATAAGAACCTTAGATGGAGAACTCTTTCGTAGCTAAGAAATGCACAGCTTTCCCCCTGCCCCCAACACCAAAGTTACGCTTCCATTGTCCAACAAAATTCAGTAAACCTGTTGCTGCTGAATATTGCCTTCTCTTCGGATTTTAGGAAACACTTCACTCAGTTCTAACATGCTGTTTGCCAGTAACTCAGGCCTGATGTATCTTTATGTACTTTCATCTAACACAAAACCCAAAGTTTGAAGTGACAACACTTTCATGACAAGCCATATGCCTCAACTCTACTCAGCCACTTAAACTTAGTATTTTTTCCAAGTAACTTCTAATTTACACTGAATCTTCACATTACAAATCACAGTAATTTTAAGATATAAGACTAAGATTTAAATTTCTTTCCACAGACTAAGTCACTGAGCATTTTCTGGTTTTTGCCTCCCAAATTACATGCAATTTCTACCTACAAATGCTTCCCAGCTTGTCACTCGGTCAGAGTTCTCCCCAATACCCTTCTAGAAGAACTTCACAGGTTTTGATAACAGCAAACAATCTTAAAGACAAAGGAAGACAGCTGCCTTACATACTCTCACACTGAACAGTTTTTGTGCCAACCAGCAGTTTCTAAATAACAGTAATTTACATCACTGTATATGAGTTACTGGGGATTGCAGGTCAACTGTGTCACAGGTAAGAGAACCAGCTCTGAACCAGCATGATCAAGCTCTGGTGCAGGATGGATGAAATAAACACATCATCACAGAGACAGTACTCAGGTGTTTCAAGGGTCAGCTTAGATGCAGAAATATCAGCCTTTTAAAGTAATGAAATGCCTATGTGACAACAGCTTATAGACCAAAGCAGATTCCATTCAAAACCCAGCTTTGCTGTGTGGTCTTAGACCAACTACTTTGTCTTGGTAGTACCAAGACACCACTCGCATGGAAACAAACCATGCTAACTTACAGGCTCAATCTCAACCCTGTGGAGATCTCAATGAGTTTCAAAGGGCCACAGTACCCCCTAAGTCTGCAGCTGCTGAGAAACCTTAAAAACAAGAACAAATAAAAGTCTGCTAGATGTAAAATAGCCTCTGTGTTGTGTAGACACCATACTACTCCGACCCAAATCTTAATTTTATAGAGGTTACTTCATCCCCTGCCAAGTCCTTCTTGAGGGTTACTCTGGCATATACTTTTGTTTCATCGCCAGGCTACTACACTGGGAAGATGTCGGTGAAAAAAAAGAAAAAATCGAGGTAAACATATACTGAATACCATTAATCAAAACTGGCTACCTAATACTATTTGATTCTACAAGCATTTGACTATGTAACATAGTAAAGCAATGAGTTGGCCATGTATTTCACAACACAATCCACACAATTCTCCTCCCTTCCTATGAAGCCACTAGCTATGACTACAGCACTCAGCATCTTCAGCTCCAGAGTGTCTTCTATCAGACAGAACCTGGGTGTACCATCACTACTCCCAGTAGCTTGGACCATAATGCAATTAGCACATGCTTAACAACAATCCACAAGATAAGAACCCTCCCAGTCATACCAAATCCCCTTGGAAAGCTTTCATAAGTGTCTTGATAATACTACTGACTGCTCAGTGCAGCTTACCACCAATACCAGCAACTTGTATTACTTCACAAGCAGATTTGAACTATGAGCAAGTTTACTACTAGAGAGAGCTCTAGCAGCTCCCAGCAAAAATCTTCAATCTTCTGTTGACACAATCAAAAGAAACAGAATTCAGAGGTCTCACAAGGGATACAGAATCCAAAATTTTTAAACCAAAATGCTAGCTATTTGGCTACAAATAAAAATATAGCTCCTTACCAACCATTTCCTACCTTTTTTCCTGGTTCTAAAAAACTAGCTACTTTCTTTTCACTGCTTATCTTGACACCTAGATACTGACAGTCAAATTATATTCAAATCTCCAATGACAACTTGGATCATTTCTATCCTCACCTCACAAGCCTTGTGTCTGTGCTGCTTCTGTGGCACCAGTGGGTACCCTTAGTAACAATTCCAAAAGCCACTACCATGTCCAGGCTTGAATGAGTTAATGTTTTATTCAACAGACTAAACACTCTGTGTTATTAATATTCAAAATGGTTCCAAAAAGCATCCTTAGCGAAACTCACTCCCCCTATATGCAGCAACCTCATGTGTTTTGTATCAAGCATTATGAATTTCTGTATAAGGTGAGGAGGAAAGCACAGGGCTTAAATTAAGTTGCACCCACCAAGCTAAATTATGGCCTTTGCTTTTTGGTTGAATAAATTGTTTAAAAAATTGTTCTAACACCCTCTTGGCAGGTCTACACCTTCATTACTCCGTGTGTCAAACAGACAATTATCTGTGCTTAAATTTCCCTCCTTTGTTTTATATTTAAGCAAAGAGACAAGGAAGAGCTTATTAAACAATAAGAACTCATCAGTAATTCAAGTCAGTTAAAATTTTAAACAAATTATCAGAAACACTTAAAAGTCTGCAAAGTTCCAATTCTTCTTAAACTCCTTAGAATGTGGAGCTGTCTCTCCACTGTTCCAGTCAAAACACCTCTCTTCTCCACAGCATTGGTCATGCCTCCACATGGAGAGTATCTCTTAACAGTAACATTAATATGAAGCCCTTCCACAAGTGTCTGAGCAACCAGCAGGTCACCTGTGTACATTACTGCACAAACTGTATCCTGTACAATCTCAAAATCAGATTTTAAATCTTAAGGAAATAAGATGGGTGATTTGAACTGAGTCAACCTCATCAATATTTTCATATTCAATCTGCCACAAAACTGCACATTTAAGCTACAAATTGAAAACCCAGGCAATATAAGGCAGCATACCTTATACACGTGAGCGGCAAGAAATGCATTCACCTGTATGTCTAAATTTCTCTTGCAGAATTTAACCCTCTTCCTCTCTTGTTTTTCCCTTACCTGTGTCCTTGCTAGCTCAACAACATCTGGCCTATAACTTTCTGAACCACTGAGCAGCTTCTGTGTTTCCTAGAAATTACTAGACTCTAAAGAGGAAAAAAAATCATCACCAAGCATCGATCCCATGCTCGTACTAGCACAAGACAACAGCACCTTGGCAAGGAATGCCTGAACATAGATCTGTACTTTCCCCAGGTAATACCGGATGGGAAAGAGCTTGCATGGCTTGGAAACTGTGTATCACTGGGGACCTACTGCTTCAAAAATTCATTTTATCTGAGCCACAGAGTTACAAAGGACAAGTAAGAGCTACCAAAATATCCGTATAGGCACTAGTAACTATTCTCTCTGAAGCACCTCATCACCTACTTTCTATAGCCCATAAAATACCAGGTGACTGACACAGCTCAACTTGAGCAGCCTGGCAACTCTGACATTCCCAGCACTTTCATTTCATAGCTAATACTGTGATCACAGGCCATGACTGAGCAATTCAAAGATATTATTAATGACCTGCAGCAACATGGTTTTTATTTTTTTTAGTATATAGTTATTTTCTCTGGCTATGAATGACCAAGGACTGCTACAAATTTCTACTTATTTCCTTCCCCTTCCAACTGCTACCCAAAAAGCTACTAATGTTTGACAAGTGAATGACAGGCATTCCTCACTCTAGTACCATGTAGTCCAAATGGTTCAGTTCGAGAAGGGCTCGGGTTTTTTTAAGTAGTCATCAAAATGCCCTCATTTTACCTATAAAATCTCATGTATTAATTCCTAACAAAAATCCTTCTAATGTATTTCTTATTCTTTGCTCAAAGATTGACCAAAAGCTCTCACACACAAGTTTGACTCTTCTTCCTCCACGTCATCTGGAGCTGTTCAAACTGACATTTAACATACTAAAATTCTTCCTTAAATAGTAATCATCACCCCTGCTTTCAGTTACATGTTACTTCAATATTGTGGCTGCATTGATCTCAATTCACATGTTTGTGAATATGCATCAACTTAAAAAAAAACAAACCAAAACAAGACCCCAAAACAAGAAAAACAGAAGTCACTTCAGAATCTTACATTGTATTCATCTCTCCTAAAAGTATAGATTAGATTTTACAAAAATTCTGCACACCTGTTTTTTTTTTTCAGAGCTGTTAGATTCAAGAACTTGCAAACATGTTTTAAAACTTTACCCAGCAGAACGTCAGTATTGTGAACATTTAAGTCTCCCAATGAAAAATACAGGTAAGACATTAAAAATCTGCAGAATTTTCAGTGATGCAAAGAAGCCCTCATTCTGGGCTTTAAATGAATTACTTATTTTTAGTAGGTATTTTGATTCCTAACTAAAATTTTTAAGCTTTAACTATTTCATTTACTGTAGAACATCACAAATGTGTATTCCTGGTGCAGTAATTGACACTCAATTTGTTTCAAAAGTACTTACTGTTTTAAGAGAAAAGCATACTGCAGTATCTTCTAAGTGTATCCTGGTTTCTGCTCCAACTTTCAAGTGTCCCAAAAGAACAACAAACTCTCTAACAACAATGAACAGTAACTTTTACCTGCTAACTACTTGTCAGTCAATTCACACAGTGGTTAAACACCAGTTGCTGGGGTTTAATGCTTTTCCCATTACATATGAAAACACTGAAGATTCAATCCAAAACATCTAGGTGGGAGTTTTCAAGTAATTTTCATTTCTTCATGCAGTCTGTCTCAAAACTGAGTATTTGGAAAAGTAATTGAAACTCACACTTATTTATATTCAATTTACTAAAGTTCTTGGTTATGGACAGTTTGCTTTTATTTATGTTAAGTATATATAAGCTTCTTATTTAACACATACCTTAGCCAAGCCAACAAGAGGAAATAATTAGAAAGTAAATTTCTTTTTTGGACTGGGATGCAATTTCTCTCATGTGTTTCAAAATAATTTCTGGTTTGGATCTTCATGTTCAGGACAATAATTTTATTGTTGTAAATAAAGATAAAATTATCTTAAAAGTAACAGAAACTATTTGTAATGTTTAAAGCACTGAAGTTATCAAATGCTTTTAAAACTTCATTACAAAACACATTTACTTTTTTAATTCGAGTTTTTAGTAAGAGCAGTACTTGTTCCAACTACAACAGCTCTAAGAAACTAATTTTTGCTACAAATCCAAACTCTAAAGCAAACTTGGGGGATTAAGTCACTTCCATTAAATGAGATCCTATCCACTCAGCAGTGTTATTTGTGTGTTGCCTACAGCAGTGCTATTGCCAGACAGACTGCACTAAGCCACTGTGCAATTAATACAATCAACCATTACATCCACTGCTAACATCCTCGGCAGTAAGATCAAGGACAAGTACTAAAGATGTCCTAGTTCTTCCACATCTGGGAATATGAAAAAAGGCAGGTTCCTAATTCCAAGACACACAACACAGCTTCTTGGTTTTTTTTTTTTTGGTTGGTTTGTTTGTTTGCTGTAATGTGAAAATGCTACCTTAACCTTATGTCAGAAGATTTAAACTAATATAAACACGATTTTAAAAATATTAGTGCCTGGCTTTATTTAATCTGATTAAAGCAAAATTAAAATCCATGGAGTAAGTTTCAGGGGTCTCACCCTGTAACATGGAACACCTAGTAACAGATCATAAAAATAATACTACTTCTTGATTCAGAAAATTTAGGCCATTATTTGTTAGTAATAATAAAGATACATTCTTATCCAATCATAACTTTTACAAGCTTTTGGTATACCCATGCAATTGTCAAGCTAAAAAGCCTGTTACATAACTAAGCAGGACACATCCAAATCTACAGTTCTGTGTCTTCATGCCAGTGGGTTTTGCTCCTCTCCCCTTTGGGGATCTACATTTTCAATATGCATTTGTTCCTTTCAGATCTCAATTTTAAGGCTGACTACACTTAAAAACTGAACATTCCGTTCACTTCACTAAACCATCCAACCTCTGGACTTATTCTGAGACCTCTACTATGTTCCCACTCTCACTTGCCTGAGCAATTCAAAAGTGATGGTCTTTCCTCCCAGCCATGGAGAAGTGTCTACCATGGCACATGGCACACCCATGTTTAAGACACTCCTCAGTAATAGATGGTGCTTTAAAAACAGTATAGACACTATTTTAATTAAATACCATTCAAATTGGTCTATATGCATTGCACTTGATCAGTAACAGCCTTTTAGTTACTTGACTTCTTTTCACCAATTAGAACTAGCAAATATATCATTACAACACTGCCTATTGCCTCTGGAGAACACTCAAGCATGTCAACAAATGGCTAACTTCATTTGGTATTAAAAATTTAATATTTAATTTAAACAAAGCTGCTTACATTTTCACAAAGTGCAGCTAGGGGCAACTAAGAAGTTCAACTAATAGCTAAAGCCTGACTGAGAGGATGTCAGAGTACTGTGAAGATAAAGACTTAATCAGTAGTTCTGATACTGAAATAAGATCTAAAATAACAGTTTATGCTGAACTACACATATACCAAGTTTTTACTCAGCCTTATGCCAGACTAATTTATAAGACTCTTCCTCTGAGAAGGTACATACTTGTTTCTGTTCTGTTGTAACAATAATTTGCTTTTAAAAAATCACACATACACACACCCACCACTCTCCCTCAGTATTGGAAACTGGGGCCTGGGGGTCGTGTGTGGCTCCTCCAAACAAGCCAACTTTTATGCATAACTGTGACTTGTATGAGCAACTAATGTACTGCTTATAAAAACAACTTCACTCTGGAAGATCTGGGAACAACTCACTTTAAAGGCACTTCAACAGAATGCTTGGTACCATTTATTCAAACAGGACATTTCCTGCACTATTTTGAGTTATTTGGCATATCTAATTAGCTAAACCCCTTCTCACAAAAACTTCAGCAAAGGGGATTTGAAATAAAGTAACGCTGTATTTACCCTTGCTAAATCCAACTCAGCTACAGGTATTATTGCAAGCTTGAAGCAAATATTTAAGAAAAACACCCACAACCAACAAATAAATATAACAGACTCCTTTGTAACTGTGCTAATTAATTACACATAACCTACTTTAAATTCAGGATTTAAGTGCTTTTTAATTAAAGTGAAGGTCTTCCATTTGGGTAGATACACATTTCAGAAGGGGCATACAGAAGTTTTTCTAGGATATTATTACTATGAGGAACATGGAAGTCCAACTGGTATCAGCACCAAACACTTCCTAAGAAATGCAGCCTCAGGAGAATTAAGCCACAAGCCTGGTAGGTGCTAATCTAAACTATGTCTTGACAACTCTCATTTACAGAACCATTAGCTTTCCTAACTCGCACAGAAGCAAAGAGATGGCATTTCCCTTTGTGTAGTAATGTGCATTCACACTCAAGCTGAATCCAAAGATATTCTTCTGCAAAAAGAACAGTAGCTTTGTTATTAAGCTTATTTTATAAGGGTCACAGTATGATTAAGGATAAGAATGGATTTTTTTAAAAGCTCTTTGTGAACAAGTGTTTAAAAATAGAAATAGCTAGTCATTTGCATCTTCCTCATAAAGCACAAATCACATTGTCCTACATCCAGGATAAAAGCATGAACCAATGTAGTAGTTTCATGCATGCATTCCAAATTCTTTTACAGTGCTACAATCCTGGAATTTCATATATCCTGTACACTTTGTTTACTGTGAAAAAGACCACTCCCCTCTCCAAATTTAAATCCAAATTACTACTAGTTTACAAGTGTACTTTCCCTGTTGGCTTTGTATCGTACAGTTACAGATGCAGCATTTTCTAAAGCTAGTGACATATTTGACTAAAAAAAGAGACAGAAAACTTTGCTTTGAATGTTGAGTATCTGCAGCTAATCAAGCACTGTCATTTTATCACCAAATGCAGGTGGTAAGGATTAAAAAAAATGGATTTGGATGAGAACTCTTAAGAGATTTCTTGGCTTCTCTTCTATGTAAGAACAACAGTCTAAAGATTATTAAAAATCAATCCATTGGTATTTTAATTCATCATTAGGCTGCACAAATAACTTTGCAGGACTAAACTGAATACAGGTTGCACTGCTTAGAGGCTATAGTAATTTGAGCAGTCTACAAGATTATAGGTGCCTTTGCTTCTCTATTATAACTTGTATTTTAAGGGCTTTTAGAGCAAAATTTATCTTAAACTATATTTACTGATATTGGTACAAATTACACTATCATAAACTATTACAATAATTATAAAATTATGAAATAGTGATAATCTGTACTTATCATTATTTATTGTTGTAAATACCATGTTCCCCAAATAATAAACCAGTTAATTCAACTGCTGCAGAGAAAGTATTGTTTGGCTAAGATGAATAATACACACAGCACAAGCTCTAATATTATTATAGGATTGTATGATTTTATGATCCCTTGGAAAGAACTCTATTTTCACATCTCTGCAGTATAAAGCATTATCTGCAAGTGGCATTTGTGTGCAACATCAGCTCTTGGTTATTCCAACAAAACAAGTTGTAAGCTCTCTTAGAACTGGCTCTAGTTACCAAAGAAGGGCCAGCATGGCTCCAAGCCTCTGTGTGCTGCTGTCCTCTGCACCATCCCACACACATGAAGCATATCCCTAACCATTCATGGCTACTGGTTTCATGTACTTCGCCAAAAGAGAAAACGTTTCCCTAATGTAGGTTTGGCATTCAAACTCCAAGGAGTTATCTCGATGGGAGAATAAGTAAATAGAACGGAAAAATCTTTCAAGCTGAAATTGACAGGACAAAATTACTACTTCTACTTTTTTCCATGCATAGTAATTCCTCAAATATGTCCACATATTTACATATGCATAAATGTCAGTACTCACAAAAGCTCCATTCAGTCTCAGCAATCAAATGACCTGTGATACCATGAGTATACACAGATTTCACAGTACATCCTTCTGGAAACTGAGGCCATCCACAACAATTTCAACACTGTGTACCAATATAAGAGCTTAAATATGATGTCCACTTCCAAGACCTATTTGAATGTCAATATTAATTGCACTGTCACATGCATGTGTCACCAGGCACAGGGGCTCACTCAAATACAAAGAGAAAATTATGATAGCATTGGTCAACACCAAATTAAACAACAGCTGTCTTTGTACGTAAGATTTTGTATTTTCTTTTTGTTGTTACAATGAACCAATAAGCTTATTTTAGAATGAAACAACACCTTATAACCCTTTGTTTCTACATTCACTAAGAACATCATCATCTTGTTCATCAACTCCACCAAGAGATGCAACATCTTACACCCCATAAAAGGCACGCTAAACAAGACATTCTATGTTAGAGTTATTATGCAAAAGGGATGAGGAGCCACACTACCCCTTTGCAAATAAAATCTCATACTCGAGTCCCAAAAGTTTCTCAAGGTCAGTAATTTAGAACTGAAGTTAACAACTATGAGAGAGAGGATTTGCAGAGACTAGAAATAAACCATCTTACTTTTAAAGATTTAAAAACTCATTTCAAGATGGTCCTAGACCTGAAGCTCATTGCCCATTATCAGGCAATTCAAGGTCATGAACACTTTCACTTACTGTCATGACAACTGGCCTATCAATACTAAACTTTCCTTACATGGGGATGTTGTTTAACTCTGCATCTAATGCCTAAACTACATTGGCTCTGATGTGGTAGCGGCATCTGTGTGATTCACAAGTTAACTAAGTATTCTGGTACCCATATATTCAAGGATATGCCCAATAAAGATAAAAACAAAAGAATCCATATAGCGAGAATAGGACATTAAATAAACAGATTAAATGCTCAGAATTAATTGCAAAGAGAGAATGACACTCAAAACATTACAAAACCGTGTAAAGTTGCAATGTGCTTACTTTTTCAACACAATCTAATTCCACCTTCTCAAATAAGGCAGAAAAACCTAAGGAAGTTGAACAAAGAGCAACAGGGATAAATAAAATTAATCAAAGAGATCAAGTGCACCTTCAGCAAATTTGCAGATGACACCAAGCTGAGTGGTGCAGTTGACACACCTGAAGGATGGGATGCCATCCAGAGGGAGGTGGACAAGCTCAAGAAGCAGTCTCATAGGAACTTCATGAGGTTTAACAAGATCAAGGGCAAGGTGCTGTTCCTGCATTGGAGTAAACCCTGGTATCAACCCAGGCTGGGGGATGAAAAGATCAAGAGCAGCCCTGCCCAGAAGGACTTGGGGATGCTGGGGGATGAGAGGCTGGACATGACCCAGCCATGTGCATTCCCAGCCCAGAAAGCCAAACGTGTCCTGGGCTGCATCCAAAGCAGCGTGGCCAGCAGGGAGAGGGAGGGGATTCTGCCCCTCTGCTCTGCTCTGGTGAGACCCCACCTGGAACACTGCATCCAGCTCTGGGAGCCCCAGCACAGGAAGGACGAACTGTTGAAGCGAGTCCAGAGGAGGGACAACAAGATGATTAGAGGGACGACTCTAATCCATCTGCATGACACGTGGCTACCCAGAGTAAGACTCTTCACCATGGAAAAGTGTAGGAACATGAGAAAGGTTTATAAAATCATGAGTTGCTTGGTCAGGGCAAATTAATTGTTTGCAAACTCTTTCAACACAAGAGATGGAGCTCTCAAAGAAAACTAGAAGGTAGCAGGCTCAAAACCACACAAGGAGGTGGTTAAAGTGATTAAATTGTGTACCACTGGATTTCCAAGATATAAAAGCATATACAAGCCTAAGGGGACACTGAACAAGGTGGTAGAAAAGCAAAACTCCACAGGTCACTGAAAATACAGAAATATCATTTAGCTTTGGAAGATGCAGTTGCACGCTGAGGCAAGAGAGCAGAGAAGCTTCACAGAGGTTTATCCCATCCTTGGGGGGTGTTTCCTGGGGATTTGGTTTGGTCACTGGCAGAGGTAGGGTAACGGGACAGATGCACATTTGGTTTGGCCTGTAGGGACAATAGTTCTTCATGTTTCTGTAGCTTAAGACATTTCAAAAAGATTTACAGACAGGAATTTCAGCTGCTGGTAACAAGTTTCATAGTTAACAGCACTTGTTGGAACACCAGCCAAACACTGTACCATGAAATAACTAGTATTCAGTGATAACTCAGGTCCACAGTTTATCATCTAAAATGAAAGCTGACCAAAAGATTGCTTTAGTAATTTTACTATTACCTGGGAAACTGTACTACAGTATTCTAGTTAGAAGAACAACTTCTCCTCTCATTTGAGTGTTCATAATTAAGATGAAAGCAATGAAAGCTATGTGTGGCCTTCTATGCATATGAACTTGCTAGTCAAATAAGCAGCTGGGGATAAGGGGTAATTTGAAAGGGACAACACCGAATTCTTGAAAATCTGTAACAGGAATTACACCTGGGAGATGCAGAACTTAGCCTAAGTCAACATTCCCATAGGAGCTCTGTGTATTCCAGCAAAACCTCTTCTGAAATCTCCTGCTTGATATTGACATACATGTCTGCAGAATTCAGTAGCTCTGTCACCAAGGGACTCTGCCCTCATAGCACTGACTGCAAAATGGAATGGTAGTGTGGGAAAGAGGCTGCATTAGGAGAGAGGAAAATTACCCCACAACAACTCCAAATATAGCAATTCTGACTCTGCAGGGAGTGTTTTCAATCATGCCTGACAATTTTGATTTTACAAGTGGTCTATTATCAGAGTCACGCAAATGAATACAACTCCTTACGAGTATCCATCAGAGGAGAGAAAAATGCACCAAAGTTCAGGGCACTGGGAGCCATACAAGGAAGCCAGAATATACTGCAAGCTGAGGTACCCTTTTCAGACCACAGATTTCTTTCATATGCAAGCACACCTTAGAAATACTATTTCACTTTCGCTGAGCAAAGAGGTGCAGTAACAGACTGGGTGAGAATCTGTTCTCTTCTGAAGGAGATCCAGGCATGTTTGCCCATCCAAGCCACTTGCCTCAAGAGATCACAGCCTGACTGCCAGTCGCAACCCTTTCCATTGCCTGGGAAGGGAAGAGGCAAAGATGTGCCTGGACTTCTCTGTAACCTCAAACTGTAACTCAAATTGCTGTTACAAAACATACACAAAGTCCAGGTTTAATTCTAGAAACAGCTTTATGAAAGCAGCAGGTCCACCTATAAATGCAACTAAAGAAAGGAAAGCAAAATTGAACCCCCTCCTAAAACAAGATTTGCTACCTCCCTTTGTACATGTTCCTTAACATCTCTGATTCTGGGATGACAAAAGCATGCTACTTAGTTTTTATTCCACAAAATCATTGGTAATACTGTCACCTTAAACATAACAAAGATTCTTTTCACAAGTGCTATTTAGTGGTAGTTATTTATATAAAATTAAAACTAATTTACTAATACAAATATTTCTCAAATACCCACTAAGTCACACCATTACTTTATCCTCCCTCTCAAGAAATGAAGCTGTATAAGCAGATCTCCTTAGAGCTGACGGGCTAGGGTTAAAGTCCAGTAGGAAACAGATGGCTGCTGGTTGTTGATGCATCAACGTACAGGCACCGAAAGAGTTGCTAGAGGACCAAGGTTTGCATCATCCTCCAGCAAAAGTATGTCACCACTACGGCACTGAACACAAGGCAGCAAGAGATGCATTACACACAAATTTCAAACATGCAAATGTATTGCCAAGCACATATATAATTCTGAGTGGACGGGCAATCTTACTGACAGTACCAGAGACTTTGACAAGGTTTTAAATTCAGTGCAAAGCCTTTTTACACCAGAACTAAATATGAAGCCTACACTTGGAGCTTTGAGGGACTGTAGGATTTGTTTACAGTCATCAATTCAAGCCTTAGAGATTAGGTCAACTTTTTTAAAAGAGTTTTTCTATTTTCCTGTGATAATAACAATTTAGGACTCGTGATAGATTTAAAAATAAAGTGTCTTACTCATCTGCCAGAGCTCACCATCTCTCCAGACAAGTCTGCAAAAGAAAATGAATGCACTCACAGTAGGTCTTCGGAAATCCAAATTTTCGCCTTAGAATCCCGTCCCCTTTCCTGGGCAGTGCAAACACTCTCAGCAGCCAAAAGAACAAAAGAATGGAGGGCTGGAAGGTTTTCTTTAAGTTGGCAGCAGCCCTTAAAGAGACGGGATCTCAACAAATCCTTACTGCCAGCAGTGGCCCTTCAGCACATCTTCATCAAGTACAAGGGCTCCACGTCAGGATTTTTAATCAAAATTGATCAATGTTGCTTACAGTTTCATATTACATTCGGTTTCCAACATTCTCTTCTGGAGTTATCCTGACATGCTTCTGCTCCAGCTGCCACCCACAGAGAAGATAAACGGGAGTGCTGACACCTCCACCAAAGCGCAACCTTTCAAACCCATAAGCCAGTAACCAGCTGCAATGGTGCTGCAATCAAGCAGTTGAAACTTCAGAAAATATTCTTACAGATAACTCTACTACAGAGATGAAAATTCTGGCAGATGGGGCAAATAAGTAAACTCTAGCTATCACAACAAGGCTACTTGAGCTCTTAGAGTAGGCCAATTAGTAGCACTCAACTCAAAAATTTATCTAAGAATTAGGAGTTAACAATTTATGCTCATTGGAAGAGGCACAGTGAAAGGATAACACTATCCACTGGACAGTTATACTTATCCAACCTGTTGCAAAATACTTCAACTAATGTTGAATTCTATAGCAACATTTCAAATTTTTCAAAAGGTATGACCAGTGCTCAATTATTTATGATTTAGTTACTGAATTCCTTTCTGAATAAATAACTTTGGAGCAGCTTTTGCATGAGAAGGGTTTCCTCCAGCCTATCTGCATCACAGAGTCAATTCACATGCCTGCTTTCTGACTGTCTTCTTCCTACAGCATTTTACTTGTTTCTTGGCTTTAAGCAGCTCGACATCGAAAGAACTTGTAGTTTCCAACACAGGAGCAGGACCTGTATGGTTATCATCTCATTCACACCTCAACCATGTTTTTTCTAGGAGTGAGTGTGTGGGGAAGAAAACACCTCCCATTCAGTCGCATTTGGTAGAGAGGAACCTCGAGTATGTGTCCCTCTCTAAAGCATTAGTGATGAACTTGTGCTTTTTAGACACATAGAATTCTTCAAAAGTTGACTCACGGATCCCAGTCAAAACTGGAGCCTGCATTAGTGTGGTGCTGACAGGTAACCTAAGTGTCTTGCCACAGCAGAAAACACAAATGCAACAGCTGTTCTGCCACATGCAACACCAGCCCATCATCTCACACCCATAACTTAAGAAGCCATCTCCTCCCTTCCTTCAGCTCTCCAAATCCTTGCAGTCCCAGGACTATCTGGATACTGAGAAAGGTTCCTGAAGCACAATCCACTTCTTTAGAGTGATCATTCAATTCACACAGTAAATTAACTCTCTGTCACTATCAGGTCTTTGTTACTTCATTAGGGCATCTGCTGAGTTTCAGGACTCAGCTGCTGACCCTCTTTGGTTAAGTCTACACTACAGCTTGTTGCACAGTGCAACAGAAGAGGGTCAATACAGCAAAATCCTGCTGCAGAAACCTCAACGGCCAAACTGTGTATTTTGAAGGAAGTTTTACAGGAAGTTTTACTTTCGACTAGCTGTTGTCTAGTTCTGTGGACTTAAATGTCTATTTGTAACTGGTGTATGTAATTCCTTTCAATTTCATCTGAAAGGAATTCTATTTGTGTGCCTGAGATGCTTCACAACAAAGAACTGTGAAATGGGACAATCAAGAGATGCACTCCAAAAGTACACTTTGATCTGAACTAAACTGCTAATGGGAACAGCCATTAAGAGGCTCTAGATAACCAAACAGATTCTGTGTAGTTTCAGGCCTATGGAATGAGGGGTAGAGTCCTCTTTTCCCCTACTTTCTGTCCACCGAAGAAACTTTGTTGCCTTAGATCATATCACTGATATACAAACAATCTGAACATACTTTAAGGTTTAGGTAGGTACAGGCATTGCATCTATGGTTCATTTGACCTACGGAGCAATGTAGTTTGAAGCTATGTACTATCATCCAGTTAATGTTAATTGTGTTATGAAAAAGCAGATTTTCAGTGGCATAAATGACAGCACTAAGAGTAGTTTTTCACTGGATGACAAAGCCAAGCACTGGAATGAACCAAGTCACCCAGTGACAGGGAGCCCCACTGATCTGGAAAAGGGCGAACAGCTCAAGTCTATCTTGCAGTCCTCCAGTGGAGTAAGATGCCACTGACCTGAATAGCAAGAAAAGTAAAACAGTTTTAAAAGCTTGCCTTCCCACTACAGAATGCAAATCTAAGAAAGAAAACAAATCTCATCCATTAAAATAGATTGCTTTGTCTTTTTCTTACTCTACTGCATAGACAGTTTGTGCATGTACTACTTAACTGCAGTTATTTTTGACAAAGGTCACATCAAGATGGCAATCTGAATCAGCTAGAGACTTCCTCAAATTGCAGGCACCTGGAAGTTGTTTGTATCTTCCAAAACTGGCATCTAGAATATTCTCAACTTTAGAAACAGGCTACACAAATCTGAATTTTCATGCCACAGAAATAGAAAGGAAGCCACAATCTCTCTCATGAGAAAGCCACAACTGAAATAGTTCCCAAGGGAAAACTGTAATCATGAAGGTTATTTTTCCTTCATTTTAATTTTCAATTTCAGTCAGCAACTGCAGAACAAAATGGACATGTTAGACAAGGCCATTATAAAACCAGTATCTTGTTTATGAAAACTTACCAGGTCAAGCTATATGCAGTGTTTTTCCTCATACTGAGACACGCGTATATCTCCCTTTTAACGGCTTTCTGTCAGTTTACTTATTCTTTTTGTCCCACACAGAGCTCCAGGCATGTCAGCATGGTAAACTAGTGAACACCTTTAACTAAAATAATCATCAAGTCTTTCTCACTGCATATAAGCTATTGCCATTTCAATGAAAGCCTTGACAAAAGTCAAAAATGGAGTAAGAGGTTTCAGAGAGGCACAGTTGTAGGACGACTTTGTAAAGGAAGGGCCCCTAAGTTATCTACCCCTGTTAATTATCATGTGGGGACAGACATCGATTATCTGTGCAAACACAGAAAAGGACAGTGAAGCTTTTGAAAAGGAGCAGTGAGGCAAATAAGCAATTATTGATTCATGTGTTTGGCAAACATTTTCACCCACTCACGAGAAGGAGAGTTTAAGAGGATTTTCACTACACAGTAATAACAGAGGCAGCCTCTCCAGCTCATAAAAGGGAAGTCAGAACATAAGCCAGATGCAAAACTCCAACAAACACTGATTCACAGCTCCAGTCACACTCAAAGTCATGTATGAAATGAGCAATTCAGCCATCCAATAAGCCAAGAAGGGGAAAGAGAGGGCAATTATGTCTCTCTTCAACAGAGCACCATTTAAAGTATGCCTTCTGATTCAGCACCAACCCTTGTGATCAGTATTCTTGGCCTACCATCAATGAATTTAATTACACAATTATTTGAAAAAACGCAGCGTTCTCCCTCCCCTGCTTGCCCACAACCAGTCCAATACAAGTCACAGGAATTAGTCAGAAAGAACGTGTAGAGTAGCTACCTCCACTTTTATTTTTGAAGTTCAAGTCACAGAAATGTATGGCTATCAGCTCAAGCATTACTGAAAGTCACATGTTTCCTTTAATTGATCAAATGGAGCTTAACTTCCTCTATTAATTGATACAATGTGAGGTGCCATGAAAGATGCACCAAGTTACTTAACACCCATCAGTGACTTAATTGAGATTCTAGGATATTTAACTGACAGCTGTATGTTTGGATCCAGGTCATCTAGCATCAGTTTGCCCGACTGCTGGATCTTCCTCTCCTGTTGAGCATACAAAGGCAAGTTGAGTTTCAGCTCCTCCCTAGTTCTGCCTTCTTGCACCTCCACACGCAGCTAGCATACTTTAACAGCTCTGCTAACACACACACTTGCAGTCAATGCCTGCTTGACTCCATTTTTTTTCTACTTGAAACAGCTGCACCAACTAATTATTACAGATACTGTAGCAATAAGCACAAAGTTCCTACCATTCAAGCTGATAGAAGTGTACTTTTGAGACAATGTTCTTAAACAGGAAGGAATTCAATACAAAGGAAAGAACAGGCCCTTAGCCACGTGAAAACAATACTGTTCTACTGTGGACTGACGCATTAGCCACTGGTTTGGGAACAAGATGCCCTCTTCCCTTTATGCCAGGTTTGGGCTTTTTCCTCCTGCATTTGGGAGCTGTTGGAGGGGAGGGAGACTATAAGAAGGCAGCAAGTAAGGAAGTTATGGCTCTCCTCTTCCAACTTGTGCCATCTTCCATAGACAAAACATTTATTTGCTTTTGTGGTTACAAAGTGAAAATGTTAAGCAGGATTCAAGACCCAAATACCTTCCTTAACATAATAAGGATGTACCTCATTTTCAAAGCTGACCATTTCAGAAGGCTTTTGAAAGAGACACTGTTCTTTCAGGTGCCCACATGGCACTATCCATCCCAAGAGGCAATTAATTTTGGATCCTGACAGATGCCCTGATGTTCCAAGCATACCAGCTACGCATTAAGCAAAGGACTTCATAAAGGACAGGAATTTAATTGAGTCTATATTCAGGTATGTCTCTGAAAGCTAGAGGGTAAGGCAGAGATGTAGTAACTAAAAATGTTTTAAAGAACACACGTACGACCTCTTTCTCAGGAATTCAAGTTGTGTAGCCTACATTCAACTCTCTTCAACACACAGGAGCCAGCTCCCTGTTGTAAGCACAGTGAAGTCCATCATACAGCTGCTACTTCAGGAAAAACTTTCACACCAGCTCTAAAAATTCAGAGAATAGGAAAAAAATTACAGATATCCAAAGAGACAGAAAAAGTGCAAAATTATCAGACAGCAAGCCTCTGTACAACTTGACTAACCATTTCTAGCCTTAGAAACAACTACAACTTAGAAGTAAATCAGAATATGTTGACAGGGAGAATCATTGGAAGCACCAATTGTGCAATAGTATTTATTGTCACGTTTTCTGTCTAAGCCTAAGAGCCTACTCTTAAGGACTTCTTTGATCCTGTTTAGAACTTTGCATATCTGCAACAAATTATTAACCTCATTCTTCAGTTCCTTCTGTTCCTTCAGCCCAGTCAGTATGGCTATTACAGCATTTTTAAGTCTACTTTTTTCAACTGTACATAAACACAAGCCTCTTTTTACTTGTCCATCCATTCCACTAACTGTTTTTCCACTCCTACCTTTATCAGATGCCATCATAAAGCCTTTCTTTGGCAAGGCCAATTTTAAAGGAAAATATAAAATTACCTCATTACTACATAGCTATCTTTATAAACTTATCCCATTAATTCAGAACCATTTTCAAGCTATCGGCCAGTTACCAGTTTCATACATTTGGCTAACTGACAATTTCTTCCACCAGCTTGAGATGTCACGGTACCACTTTTTCTTTTACCTCTGAGACACGGGCCAAAATACTTCCAATGGACTCAGAACTCTAACCAAACCAACCACAAAAGCAAGGCACCCAGTAGTAACACCATGCTAAAATTAAAAGGAGTGAGCAAAGCGTATGGGTTGTGGTTTGCTTATTTCTTACGGCAATATATTCCTAATTTTAGACACTTGAATGCTGTTAACACTAGATAAACTGCACACATAGCAACTACTGAAGTAGATGTCATTTGAAAAAACACTCAGCCATACTCACTTTCTGTGCTAAACTCAAGGCAGCATTTTAAATATCACAGGGAATGACAATTCTAATTGCATACTGCAGAATTAAATCCAAGATTGCTGTCAAAGCAACATTTCAGAATATGTTAACTTTGAAATCACTGTTAGCCCAGGGAGTAAACTCAAGTTAGCTCTTTCTTAACTCTGCTTCAGTACTTCAGCTATACGAACTGCCCTTTTTGGAAACATATCTTTACATTAACAATGTCAGCTTTTCCTTCAACATACCTTACTAGAAGGGAACAATCAAAGTTTAGTTAATTTGGCTGTCTTTTTAAAGGTTTAATACAAAGCAAGTTATGCTTCACATCTCTAACTACTTCACCAAGAAAAACTTTTGACCACAAAAGAAGAAGTCATCCCTGGGAAGAAGTCAGCCTGAAGTTAGTCATAGTTCATTTTCATTTGAGAGCATACATTTGCCAGTGCAGAAAGATTTGATTGAGCCTCCTTAAGCAGAGAAAACTGTCAGCAAGATAACCACCATTTCCAAATAGCTTTATTTTCCTATAGCTATGACATTTCTTTAATTAAAAAGTGTGATTAGTAATCTCATCTGAACACAACAAGATGATTACCTAGAGACAAAGTTCAACAAATCTCTTGAGATCAGTACGGCCTTGTACACATATCCTCTGCAGCAGACCCAGCAGGTCAGAGGCTACAGCAAGGGGACTAACCACAAATGTGCTTATGTGCTGGGGTCCTTGTGGAGATAAGACTGTCGGTCACTTTCCCACACAACTAAGCTGCTCTTTCCACAGAAACCCAAGTAATACATTTCTACTGGGAGTGGCAGGAATTTGAGGAAGAGTGGTAAGAAAAAAGCTAATTTTAAGGTCAAAAGAGTTAACAGTGATTTTTTCTTGAGTTATGTCATCAAGGTTGTACTTTGCATTACAAAATTAAGGAATTCTACCCAAGTTCCTTTCCACTTTCTTGCTCTTCTCTTCAGGGAATAAAAAAACATTAGACCTATCTAGGGCAGGGACTATTAACAGCTTGTCTCTCTGATTTGAGCGCATTATCCCTGTAAAGCAAACATCTGAGCAGCATGGTACATAAAAAGGCAACCCACCTCTACGTTCCTTTCAAGGGTCAGTTCTCTTCATGACCTCATTGTACTTCCAATCCCAAGCCCTCTGCATCAGATATCCATTATCTCCCTCCCATTCTTCTGCCTAGGCTCATCCTTCTTGTGCTGCCTTCTTGTCCTTCTTGTGCTGTGCTTTAAAACAAGAAAGGCTTCCTTTTGGCCTTGAAATTGGTGGTTGCCCCAGGAAAACAGTACATTTTCTGTCAAATGGCCTGTGGAAATTCAGGCTCCCTTGCATCTATTAATCTGCCTGTGTACATTAACAGAACTGTTAGTTCTGTTTCAGTATAAGACCTTAACCACAACAGAAACAGCAGCTTTTGCAGTAGGTAGGTAGTGTGGCGATTTCCAGTATTTCTGTAAGCAAACTTACCCTTAATTCTGTCAGTTACCTTCTTCCTTGGTTTTCTCTTTCATCCTTCATTGTCTCAGATACACTCCTGCCTACTCCTAGCCAGCTATTGCTGCCTTCTCAAAGATTACATCTCCTATCAGTGCCAAACTTGAATATATTTGGGCAGAACTAAGACAAGGACAGCAGAGCTTATTCTCCAGAACTGTACTTCAACTACCATAAGCTCAACAATTCACACAGAAGTCCTGCCTCACTGGTTAGAGACTGCTTGTCTGGTCTCCAGAATAAGCAACTATTTTACTCACTTCTCCCTCCCTTTCCCCCAGTATCAACAGTGCAACATAAACACAGATATTGACTTGCATCCTGGCTTTATTCTCAAATTTTCTGCAAAAGAAATGGATGCCTGGATGAGAAATGCACCACTTAAATATACTTAATTCATTCTTGGTTTTAATGTGGCTGGTAATACTGACCTTACGCTCTGTGCTGTTCAAAAGCTAAGAGAACCAACCCCTAACACAGGACTTGAAAACCAATAAATATTGACATTTTAAATGTAACTCCAACATTTTCAGATTTTGTCACCTTTGACATCCAACTCCACGAGGGAGATACAGAGTTATTTTGTTTCTGATAATTAGCTATCTTCCCAGTCACCTTTCAATAAGGAATATGTTTCATTCCATTATGATATTTAGCTTAACATGGAAACAGTTATTTCATATATTCAGTCAATTTCTATTCAACAAAGCAAGAGGAATGCAGCTTGTACACAGCAACATTATAACTCTTTCCTATCCTGTGAAGACACACCCCTTTATCTCCTTTTGGGTCCTTTCTCTGAGGTTATGTGACAGTTCAGTTCAGAAAGCTTCTTACTGAAGCATCAATTTTAGCCCACATAACTGGCAAAATAAAGAGTGTAATACCTTAGGTCACTTATCACTATGAACTTCCAATTAAGTCCTTCAGTGTTATATATTCTTCCACAGGTGTTTTGCATGTAAATCCTAGCCTATTATGCTGCGGAAATCTTTCCTCACACGAGAACACATTTTGTCTTTTCAATCTTAATTATCTATTTCTTGTGAAAGGAAACCATATCATTTGGTTCCTTTTTCCTCCTTGGTATTTGCTAATTTTTACACCTTGCTTCATTTAGTTTTTGATACCACAGCAGAACTAACCTGATGCTCAAGTGACAAAAATCAATCCCTAAGAAATGGAAGAGTAGAGTGTACTTGGGCCTGTAAAAGAAAAAAAAGTAAAAAAAAAAAGTCCCAAGGTACTTAATTTGTCCTCAATATATCTATGTAACAAATCAGCTTATAAATCTGCCTTATTTAATATTACACAGTGAATTAATGCATTTCTACTCCCAAAAACACCTCTGATGTAACATAGCAACCAGTGCCACCTGATAAAACCAATGCCATCTACTATCATCCACTAAGGCATTTAATGAAAACTTTACATAAACTCTAAACAATGACTTAATTGAGATACGACCAGGCGTGATTGAAATTTTCACAAAGAGGACTCAAAAACTAGGTAATGCAGCATTAAGGCTGCCCATGCAACCCTTATTTGTCAGTGCAGCACACGTACTGTAATTCTCAAACTCCGCAGTGCTCTTCCACAGGACCCCCTACTTATCTATGTGCACATAATGGACCTCCTGTAGAGATGAACACTGATGCCTCGTGATTGAGCTTATTGTCTGATGGATCCTTGTCTTATTTATTGAAGAAAAGGAACAAAAGAAGGGATCACAGAAGCAGGGACAACAATCAAGACAGTGAAAAGCCACTCTGGAAAAAGCTGCCTATCCCTCCTCTAACACTCATCTCTCCCGTGGTTAAGCATGTCTCATTAAACTAGGAGATCTCAAACCTGGCAATTTTGTATCCGACCTCTCAAGTTAGAACAGGAGCCAGAGCCCAAAGTACTAGCAAAGGAGGCAAGTGGGAGTGAGATTCCTAGCCCAAGTAGTGGAAACACTCCGCAAAGAAATAAATCAAAGCATAAGATACTATTCTGGCTGCTCAAGACCACGAAATACCCTCCTCTCATTTGCTGCTGTATCAACACGTAACAAAGCTTCAGCATATGCACAGAGGGAATCACGCTCAGGCAGCCCAGACAATTTACAGACTGCACTTCAAGTGTTCAACCTGAGTATCACAGTACATCCATCCTTCCCTTACCACACTCAAACACAGGGCTCTGACACTTCCTTTTCACTGCCTGGAGGTCACACAGCATTATGGAGATCAGCACCTCCTTGCTCTTTGAACCCACTCATGTTGCCTCAGTGGACATGAACTGCAAGTCACGTCCTGCTCGTGAACTTGCCTACAAGCAGAAACACCACAGGTTGTGTAGCCACCCAGATAACCAAGTGCTCTTGCAAAAGGGTTTTACAGCTTTAACTTTCTAACAGTGGTTTAACACAGTGGAGACAGCAACATGGACAAATCCATTCCAAAAGCATATTCTAGAAAAATACGAGATTCTAAACACAATAGTTCTCATACTTTGCTATATAACAAGGTCTTCCATAAATACCAAGTTTAAATTGCCAAGCTGGTATATAACCATGACACTAGGTAGTCAGGTCATTCTGCTACAAACTGTTCATTGCTTTAACAGACAAACTGCTGCTTGGAACAAATACTATTTTTAGTAATCAAAGACTCCAAATTTTTTCAAAACAACCTTGCAAAAACAAACATTCTCAGGCTCTGCTGGAAAACCAAACAAAAACACAAAGCAAATAAGAGCACAACTGTTTATACATCTGCCAAGCAAACATTCTACAGCAAATGATATAGTAAAAAAAGGGAAGGTATTGAGTAAGAACACTAACCCTCAGTTCTTCGGGGTGACAGAGGGAGAGAGTTACTGCTTGAAGTTAATCTAACCAATGCTACCATTTTTACCCATTATATCCTATTACATTTACTATATTTGTAAATGGTAACATTTGTTCTTCTGACAAAGTCAATGCATTAATATATGTATTTCACCTCTCCAGCGCAAAGTTTTAAAATTAGATATAGAATTATGAAAGAACCACTCTTCACTAGCAGTTGGCAAATGCCAAATTACAGGGATTCAACTGCTCTGTCCCTGCATCATCACACTGGAAAAGGCCACTTTTTAGTTAGCAGTATTGCATTGGTTGCCACCAGTTATCCAAAAAATGTATACTGTTACTCCAGGAAGAAAGAAAATTTGCTTACCTTCATTTTCATGGCACTACCACAGTCATCTAACAATAATAATCTACAACACTCTCACATATTAAAAAGTTTTTCCTATATTTTTTTCCATTACACAAATTTTACACACTCAAACAAGCTTACTTTTCTTTACCTCAAAGGAAAGCTGATCGCTTCTAAACTTTGATTTGTGGCAAGGCAGAAAGCAAACCCTTTTTGACAGCCAAACATCCACTCTTAAATGTTCAGGTTATCATTCCTTCTTATGTACAGATATGGCAAAGGCAAATATACTGCTTCTTGAAGAAGCTGGGAAAAAAAATTACACTCCTTTTCTTAACCTCGTAGATACTGGTTCTAACAGCTATTGGTTTAAAACTTCTGTTCAGCAGTCAGGAGATACCGTTTCCACTGAGAAGTTCTTCAAAACAAACAAAAAAACCCCAACACAACCCACAATCCACTTTTCCAAGGAGTTAAACTATGCTGTAACAATAATAGTCAAGAGATAATCAGACTTCTCAGTGCTGTCTATTTAAAGCACTGCAAAGCAGCCTCACAAGGCTTGACACAAGTTTTCATCTGAAGCTGTCTACTATAAAGTTGAAAGCAAGAAAAAGCAGCAATAACCAAACAGGGTTACAGCACTCAGTTATGTAAGTCACAAAGGTTCAAATTTAGATTTATATTTAGTTCGTCAATTCCCACCCAGAGTTCAACTCAGTAAACTGATCTATTTTTAGCTTTTGACTCTTTTGGACATTTCCTTCCTTCATCTGTGTAAATGCGTCAGAGCTTCTCAAATGTTTCCCTTTGGCTAGGGTAGGATGCATCTGATTCCAAGCTGAAAAAAAAAGTTAACACACTCACACACGCCGGGTGGTTATTGTTGGCTGAATTACACCCTTGTTCTGAGTTAAGCACAGGCAAATTTGACTCTAATCCTCATGCTGTACTAGAAAAGATATTGCTCCTTCTGTACTGACAGGTTAAAGTATGTCATGGCTAAACTCTACAAGGATCACAACTAGACAAACTGTATTTTATCACCTTCTGTAAGCAGCCTTGACTTGGGTCTCCTGCCTTGATAATTCAACAGACAAATAGTAGAATTTTCCCAAAATGGGGACAGAAATGAAGTTCAGTTTTGTAACTTTCTGCTCAGCTACCAAGGCAAGAAATTCACTCAAGTACGATTCCTTGTTTTTCTTCCAAAGACAGCCTTCCACTACATGTGGAGAAGCCGGTATCTTAGTTTTTATTTATTTATTTATTCATTCATTTAATATAAAGCATTAACAAGCCAATGTCCTGATTCTGGTCTGGAGGGTACACGGTTAGGACCTGGAGGTTATTCTGTACCACCTCATGTCATTTTCCAGGAAGGGGAAAGGCTCATTCCCAAGCTGGGATAGAGTGGCAAAGAGAGCAGTCAAGAGTGTCAAGGGCTTCCACAGGAGGTAAGCAATAACATTTCTTTTCTTGTATACTCTGTCATTCATATCATTACTGTTTTCTTATCTCATTACTGTTCCCAGTAAATTGTTCTTATCTTAACCTATAATCTTTACCTTTTGTGCCTCCAATTCTCCTCTCCATCCTGACACAGAGAGGGAGGGAGAGTAAGTGGAGTGGGGGGAACACCATTCCTAAACCATGACAGCCAACTAACAAGTTATTACATAAGCCACTATGGCTGATCTTATCTTTCCATCTGAAAAGGTGCCACTGTTCTAATAAGTTTTAGTTTGGCTTGCCTTTGCTGTCCTTACAGAAGCCCGGCTCACATGACATCCTGTCAGTTAAGCAATGCACAGCACTGATTTCTTCTTTGAACTTTGCAAACTATGGCAAATTCAAGCCTAAAAACTATCTTCAAGTGCAGAAAACAAGTACTTAAGGCACCGCAAGTGTGATTTTAAGAGGTGTAAAGTAAGAGCATAAGCTACTGCTGTAGCTGTTCTATTTCCATTCTTTTAGGACCAACCCGATGAACAGTATCAACTAAAATGAAGTCGCTGACTAACATTAATAAAGCAAATAAATAAAGACAGGGATAAAAGCTTTGAGAGTAAAACTTTATTAAAAAAAATCAACAACAATGGCTATTCAGTTTCTTTAGCAGAGAAATCATACCCTATTTTATTACTCTATAGTAAAGGACAGAAAGAGGCCTCTAGAGGTGGGGTTTGGCATCTTAAGTCTGATGTTCAACGTACTATGTGTTATCGACTTCTGTGCAGAACAAGACAATCCAGGCAATTTATATTTCAATTCACTTTGATTTACTGATAGCTTTCTACATTTTTTTTCTGTGCTTTCAGCTGCATATATCTGGAATTCAAGGAATAGGAGAATTACAAAGGGCAAAGATATTTCGACCTTGGCCTAAAGTTTTTAGAAGAGTGTGGAGTATTTTTATGATCTCAAAAAATGGTATCATCTTTGTATTCAATGCTGCATAACCCAACATGCCCAGAAGTTAATGGCATGATAAACACTTGGAAATTGAAGAACTTACTACCTTAAGTCCAGTAGAAAATGATATCCAACAATGTACAGCCAAGACTACACAATGGATACAGTGAAGTCCACTGTGTAGCACAGGAGGTTAGACAAGTAATATTTGGTATTTAAATACTCCATTTATTCTAATTCACCTCGTGGGACATTCCTGATGCATCCTCCCTTTATTACCTAGGACACATTTTAAGAAATGTCACCTGATTTTTTTCCCAACATTAAAATCTGTTTGGGCTCTGAAAACAAGCAGTCCCCAAGACTTCAAACACTTCTGCTTTCATTAAATTTCACCGATAACATTTTTCCTTGTTTGATGGCCTCAAAGTTATTAATCAGCTGTGTGGCCATCACAAACCTTAGTGAAAAGCCTTTGGTCAAATGCCTTGATGAAGCATGTCATGAGGCTGAAGGTTTCCACAAAATTACCTAGAAAAATGCAGAAATTCAGTATAAAGATCAAAAGTTTTGGATTTTGAATCACGCAATAAGTGAGGCACAGACTAGACAAAAATAAGTAGGTATTTACCATGTCCCTGTGAGCCCTATCTTTCTGCAGTGTATTTTCCTGTTCATTTTTAGCACTTAGGAAATCTCACTTCACTATAACCCTGGATCCTTAGACTCTAATTGCTAAGCAGTCATGTACAAATCTAACCACAAAAATCACTACTGGTTGTTTACACAGTCTGCAGACACCTCAGGAATAACTATTACTGCTCATACACGCACTAAGACTACAAGAAAACATGAGTAATTAAGCTCTGGGTAGTTTCACAGATGACTAGAACGCATTGGGATTACTCACAATAGCCCTGTTCAGCGCCTGCTGCCCAGAATACTTTCTCCAACTTTTTAACAAAGGGATTTGTCATGCAAACTCAAGTTTTGGAAGCCACATGGAGTATTTCATTTGACAGTGTACACATGCACACTTATATCCTCATGCACACTAGTGAAACAAACCTTCCTCAATCTCAGGCTCATGTCGGACTGTTAGACATGCCAATAACATCATCCTGACTCTTGACACAGATTTGTGGGAATTATCCAAGCACACTATACTACACCTATACTATAAAACATAAAGCAAACCCCTGACCTATTTTGAATGCTGGAAGCATTCAAAAGCACTCTTCTCCCTGTAATTTACATCTCGCTTCCTCAACAGCTTAGGCCCTGAGAGACAAAAAAAACCCCAAAACTCTCATCTCCCTGTAAAGATGGCCTTTTCTTCCCACCTAATTATAAAACAGTAATGCTTACTTCAGTTCTTCAGTAAGGTCCAGATTACAAAACATCACATTCAGAAATACCAGCAAGAGGCACAGTTCAGCATTGCTCAGTAGGAAAACCTGTTACATATTTGCAGTGGTTTGTATTAAACAGTGCTACTGCCACTTATGCAAGGCAGTAATACGGGAGATTAAACAAATTTGACTAAATGATTTCAGAAGACTCCACTCAACAGCCTTGAAAAACAACCCTGTTTTTTAAACAAATGCACAATTAGGCTATTTCAGATGACTTAGAGCAGCTATTTGGCAGAGAAACCACTGGAAAGGGCTTTGTATCTTTAAAGCATAGTCTTGTCACTCAGACTGTTTAGCGAAACTTTGTGGACACAACTCATTTATGACCCTCTTCTTTGTGTATCCATACAACAACCTACTCTAGAGGCTGAAAATCAGATGCTTTAATGTACTGTAGTGTCTACTGCTAAAAGCACTTGAGTTGTTCCCTGTCATTTCAATTCCTCCTCCTCACTACTGGGTAAGTGATCTGTTTTCTCAAAACAGCAGTATCCTTCCTGAAGGAATATGACTCAGCTTTGCAGATCATCAGTATTACTTCACCAGTAGTCTACTTTTTGATTTTACCGCACCGAGAAAAATGTTAAGTTAAACAAAGATCCTTCTCCAAATGAAGCAAATTTCTTTATGAGAACAACAGATGTAACCATCTTAGTCATTAAATTAAAATAGCCTGTTATGACCGTCGTGGGGGTTTTTTTACCTTGTAGGCTTTTTTTTTTCCTAAGCTTAAACTTGGTTCTCACCAGCATCAAGCAGAAAAAAATGTTTCGCTTGTTCTCTTTAAAATTATCACCCCCTTTCCTTCCACTATCACTGCATATCCAAAATTTCAATGTCTCTTTACCATTTTAACACTTTTGCTGACCATGGACAGTTATTTCAGTGATCTTACCTCCTTCTTCAAGATGCAGACCAAAAATCACTAAGCAGTTTCACCCTATTAAACTGACTCAGCAGTCTGCATCTAAACATTTGTTGACACTAGAATTATTTTAATTTTTATTTTAAATTGAAAAGGAGTAGAGAAACATTAATATTTTCTCTATATACTGGGGTAAGGAAAGTCTTTCCAGTCTTTCTTCAGATTTTATTTACCTAGATAGTGATTTTACATGGAAAAGCTTTTGGAAGTCACATGATATTTCAGGCTGAAATTCATACCTGTTTCTGTTAGGTTGCTGTGGGACACGTTTAACTGAGGACAAACCACGTCTATAAGAAACATTTACCACCCATCTTGTCTACACAGTGACTGAGCTCTGCAACTGATGAAAGCCTTGGCTGCACCAAGTCTCTTCCTACTTCTGTCAGCTCCTTTCTGAGCACATCAGCACTTCATGCCAGCTCAAATGCACTCCTTCCAAGAATTGACCTGGCTTTTCTCTAACTCCTATTTACCTTCCACTCCAAATGTGCGTTTAGTTTATCAACTGTCAGCTATCACAGATGTTACAAGTAATTCTCTGTCCTCTCTTAGAAATATTCATGACTTCTGCCTCCAACTGTTACAAACACACCCTAACCTCTAGCTTTATCTATCCTTGGCTATCCCCAGAGAAGCTTGGCTGTTTCACACTAAGCCAAACTGCACAACAGCTGCTGCATTTCACACTGAAGCTCTCTATCCTCATCTTCATTGTTCCAGGGAACATCAATTCAACAGTGCTATTTCCCAGCATAACTTCTCCATTGTAACTTCACTGTTTCTGCAGTTATTTTTGCTCTGCATATGCTCATCAGAAACTTTCAAGTTGTGGTATTTTTCTATGGTGTTTTTCAAAATACCATTTTCACACACACACCACCTTGCTTCAACCATCTCATTAAAATGGATACTTCTGGAATTGGATCAAACCTTCACAAAAGGGCCCACTTCTTCTTCAGCCCAGGTCAACCGACACTAATGACAGCAATACTGCTGCAACCTTCTCTTTTACTAATGCAACTCGAAGTACAAAGTAACAGATTCTTGAAAAGCTTACACAACACTGTAAATACTTGTTGCATTTATTTTTTAATATAAATGCTGTCATCACTCTAAGTGACATGAAAGAATGGACACCTTGTTTCATACTTTCCATCCTCTGCATGCTCAACACTTCTTAAAACACACCTCAGCTCCTGACAGCCACAGGGCCAAGAACCAGTACTTGCAGAGGACAGCATGGAGCTGTCATGCTGGCTGCCATCAGTGCTGCCTGGCAAAACTTCGCTTTTGGCTTCATTATTAGACGATTTCTGTCAGACACTTGTCACTACTCTGCAGCTACTCCAACTGCCAAGCCAAGTAAGCAACAACCACAGCTCTGACTACCTTCTCTCTAAGTTAGCTACCGCACATCAGCAGGAGAAAGTGCCTTCCTAAGAAGATTGACCTATCTTCACTTCAGAGATGGTGTGTTCTGCTTTATGGTTTTAAGATGGAAATTTGGCTTGTTTTTCACATTTGATGCCTACCTTGAAAGCTATTTTGCCCATGATCTAAATGACAGTGTGTTTTTATTAAGAGTATTCTTGAAAAAACTTGCTGCCTTTTCATAATATGCTTGCCTTTTCTTTTCCATATGTAATCTTTCCCAAACCTCTCTCCTTTTCCTCTTCCTTAGAAGACTTTCTCTAAGATAGCATTTTAATGCTGTCTACTACATGCACTCAACTATCACACAGGACACTAATGTAAAGCAAGCAAGGCAACAATATATAAAACAATATAATCAGGAAGAAATAAAACATAACTCCTCCTTGTAAACTTGAAATAACACATTTTTAAATGCTGACTTTTATCTTTACAGTATTTTTTGTTAGGTGATATTCATGAAAACTAAGCAAACTACAAGATCATTATATAACAGAAAAAGAAGAAAATCAATCATGTTTTCAGGTCACTCAATAATACTTCTTCTAGGGTCTCAACTATTCAAGCAACTATCAGCCTAGGTTGCTATAGGCAGACTTAGTCGAACTTAGACTGATTCAAGTCTCAAGTTACTAGTACTTGCAGAAGTCTTCAAATGTCCACAACCACAACGAATCTCAGCATTCTGTTTTCCTAAAATACTCACATGTATCTCAAACCAAAGTTTTAAATTCTCTTATCATTAAGCTTACATTAAGAAACAAATGCACAAGCAAGATACACTAAGTGTATGACATTAGAACCAGGTGCTATTTAAAGCTATTCCGGCTACCAGCCTGTTCTCTGACTTCACCTTGAGAGGTGGCACACTGAACTCTCTGCTTGGAACACCCACCTTCTCCAGACCCACATTCATCTCAGACTTACTCCTTCTCCTCAGAAAGGACTGCTGCCACCTGTGTAGATTAGGTTTTAGATGGAAAATCCTCCACTTTTTTGTTTTCCCATATCAAGGGATGAAGTACAATTAACAGTTATATTCAGATTTCACCTGGCAAAGCCTGGGCAGTTATTCACTTTAATGAAGAGACTTTTGGGGCCCCTTTTCTTTCCTTTGTTTTTCAAACATTTTTGTTCCTCCAAAAGGTCCCTTCCCATTGCTCAGTATGTAAATTGTGTTCCTTCAAGGAATGGGGCAAATGTTCACATAAACAGATGGTGCCAACACTAATCTCCTCAAAGGCTTAGAAAAACTCTATTGTTTGTCCATATATGAATAAAGTTACTGCACAGTTTGTAGAGGCCACTCATAAAAAATGTATCTTACAGGAAATAACTCCATCCACTTTCATCTCACAACTGTGAAGAGTTATCAGTTGGTTGTTTTTTTCCATGAAGACTTATCAGAGTAATTTATAAAGGCACTTCCTATAGTGTCTAGCTAAAGTGCTTACAAGCCTTTTTCTCTGCAACCTTTTGTATTCATAGATTTCTCCATCATCCCAAAAGGGTAACTTTAATTACTAAAAGTTTGATCAACATGTCTTTTACTTAGATGAAAAAAGTTTTGTTCTTTATGCCTAAAATCAAAATTCACTTACTTCAACTAGCAAAAAAACTTTGGTTTCAAAAACACTGTAATAATAGCATGATTTAAACTTAACAGACAGCCCTCATTCTTGCATCCTGAAGATATCAGTTGAGTCGCCTTCCCATAGTATTGAGGACTCAAAGCTGCAAAGATGAAGATGAAACCAGTAACAACCAAACAAAACCTCTGTATGGTTACTGCCCTGTAAGCCATGACTACATGGCCTCAAATTCAACTTTGCGCATGTCAGCTATTTTCAGACCTTTCAAATGCATAGAATTTTAGGTTGAAACTCAGAATACATTTTGAAAAGTTTTATCTTAATAACTTTTCATTAAAAATAGATCTTGTCTACTTAACACGTATTAACATCACTCTGCATAGCCACTTAAGACTCTACACTACCAGGTTTTCATACAGTAACAGTCTTTTTTTCATAACTCTAAGATATTTTACCAGTCCTTTCAAGTCACATCAGTGCACTTTTTAATAAAAAAAAAAGGGATGTTTGTCTATACATTTATAGCTCAAAACATATCCTTCTGTCAGTCTACACAGTCATTTCTAATCTCCAACTTACATATAGGACAGAAAGGCACTTCCAACAACCACTGTGTTTTCTCCTTCAAAATGTAATCACTTTGCCTGGCACTCAACTCTGCTTCTTTTACTATTAATCCTGCCACAAAGGTGACAGACCTAACAAGGTACTCTTTTCTTTTTAACTTCAAATAATGAGATTTAGATACTAAATATGTAACAGAAAGAAAGCTGCCTCAGTTTCTTCCAATTCCAATGAAGGGGTTCCTCATTTACATTCAAGACACACAGTCCTTATGTGTTCCTACTAACACTACCAGTGGTGCTTCCAGTTCAGCTGCTTTCCTCACATTTCAACTGCAATTTTTTTTCCCCAACAACTCAAGAGTGAGTTTACATTTACATAACCAAAGTGAAAACTGGAAATGTGCACATTTCAAGTGATGTGAATGTAGCTGCTGTTCAATATCTTAACAAAACATCTTCCAAATAATGAAACTCCATTCTTCAGGCTACTTTAATTCTACTTCAGGCCTAGTCTTACAAAAGGACAGGAGGAAAGCCAATAACTCCACTTGGCAGCTCAACTGACCAATTTAACCAACCCAAGATTAGAACTGATTGTTTAGCTAAGCTTTTTGTTGTTGGGTTTTTTTCCTCCTGGAAAACACTGCAACATTTTTACTCATTTTCTCTTTTAAGTAACAGCTACAGCTTTGCTAATATTCGCTACAAGTGACAGGAAAAAGGAAGCATTTGTCATTGTAAATCCCGTAAAGAGAAAAATATTTTGTCTGCTCCTAAGTGCACCAAACAAAGTTTTTTCCTTTTTCAGTGATCGCTGCGCCCATTGTGTTTCACAGAAAAAAAATGTGCCTGTTGTTCAAACAAAGGGAAGCACCGGAGATCTCTTAATAGACCCTCTCCTTATAAAAGAGTGGATCATGTACAGAGGCAG
Source organism: Eulacestoma nigropectus (assembly GCA_013397775.1). Taxonomy (NCBI): domain Eukaryota; kingdom Metazoa; phylum Chordata; class Aves; order Passeriformes; genus Eulacestoma; species Eulacestoma nigropectus. Next base: position 707,555 of record VZTE01000127.1, read on the forward strand.
AATTCGAAGAGCTCTTCTCAATGCCAAACACCCACAAGAGATGCCAGAACATTTTCCAGTGTATGTTAGAGCCCAGGCTGAACCAGACAACCTCCACATGTAAGTATGGAAATGAGAATGCCAGTTGTTAAATATGCTCTAAGAGTTTTTTGATAAGCATGTCCTTCTACCGCTTTAAGATTTTCAGTTGCTGCAATACTGAGTTCAGTGCAACTTTCCTGTTATCAGAAGTTATCAGCATCAGAAGTCACCACTGCACCACTTACGAGCTTACCAGCTGTAGCATCCTTCAACCCACACATAAATGTGGAAGTTGATTATTAATACAGCTGGCAGGGTCTTCCTAAACTGCAAGATTACTACACAAGCACACATTTGTAACTACACTAGGCAGACTGCTGTGTGTAAACCTACTGTTCTAATCTGTCATTTTGCTTTCATCGGGATTTCTTCCTGGGAATGATAAAGCTCAGTCCTTCTTCGACGATAAAACCCACCAAGGCCAGCATCTTGACAAGGAGCTTCACACTCATGGCTTTCATGTGAAGCAGGTTGCCTCGGGAGCATCAAGCCCTCCAGAAGGGACATAGCCCTCTGTTCGGACCCTCTGTCCACGCAAACGCAGCTCCCAGCCCTGCTTCAGGGATGCCTGCTGTAAATCACACCTCCTCCTTCACCCTCATGAAACCAAACACACTGAGCATCACCACCGACCGCAAGCAGCGCTGATTACGCCGTTTCCCACTTCCTTCGGGGACTTTCCTAAAAACCCAACGAACATAGCTTTTACTACTATTATTACTACTGCCATCATTATTTTTTACACACGAAATCGGCCAACCCCCTCGTCTTTCCAATGGTGAGTCTGCATTTTCCTTGCTTTTCCTTGCTCGCCGCTCCTTTTTAGGCATCCAAAGGGAGCAAGTGCCCAGCCCAGCCCGGCTGCCCCACCCGGGAGCGATGGCCGAGGGGTGCCCTGGGGGGCTCGGAGCCGCCGGCGGAGCGGACAGAGGGGAGGAGCCGCCGCCGCCGCTCGGGGGAGGGCAGCCGGCACCGGGGGGAGGCTCCGCTGCCGCCGCCGCCCAGGCTGCCCGCAGGGCTCCGTCCCCGCCGCCGGCGGTCCGTGCGGCCCGGGCAGTCCTGCCTTCCCTCCGTCCCCGCCGCTATCCCCCGGGGAACAACGTCTCGGCAGCGGGCGCAGCCGCCCTGCCCGCCCGGTTGCGTGCCGAGAGTAAACACCGAGGGAGAAGGCAGCCTCCATTTTTTTTTTATCCCGGCAGCCTGTCAACAGGCTCCCCCCTTTCCCCTCCCGATCCTCCGCACAGAGCCCGGCTTCCCAGCCCGGCAGCGCCCGAGAGCCGCTGCTGCCCCGCCTCAGCCGAGGCAGCGACACCCCCTTAACATGGACTTCGCTTTTTGTCTGCCTCTTTCGCTTCTCCTTAGAACATCCACTTTCCATGCCGTTTCTCCCATCCCTGCCCTGGGCCGCCACCCAGCAGCCCAGCACCGGCGGAGCGCTGCCTTTTATAGCGGTGTCATCCTTGCCTGCCGGTCCGCCTCGCCGGGGGGCCCGGCCGGCGCAACCGGCTGCCCCGCATCCCTGCGGCCCCGCTCACCCTTCCCGCCCCTCCGTCACCCTGCGCTGCTCGGATCGGAGCGGCTCCTCCTCCCGCCCCCCGTCCCGCAACCCCCGGCGGGACATTTTCGGGGGACTCGGGTCCGCCTGGCGCTGGGTGGTGCCGCCCGGCCACGGTAACGCGCCCGCTACCGGGCCGGCATCGGAGGCAGAATCGCACCTGTCACCGGCGACACCGCCCCGGGGCGGTAGCAGCCCCGCACCCTCCCGGCCGGGCCGCGCCGCCGCCGCCCCCGTTTTCACGCCTCGGTTCTGCCGGCGAGGGTGGCGTCCCGCCCGCGAGTTGCTGCGCCTGAACCCCGCTGTCCTCGGCACGGGACGGAGGGGCTCGGCTCTCTTCCCCGCCGAGGAACGGACGGGCAGTGCCGAGGCGGCCCCGCCGGCGAGAGGCGGGTGAAGCCTTCCCCGAGGCCACCTGACAAAGCCGGCTGTCCTCGCCTCCTTTCCCGGCTCCAGGGGGAGGACGTCGCTTCCCCAGGGCCACCTTTCGCCTCTACCTCCAGCCGCGGTCTCGCCGCCGGCCCTTCGTCCCCGCTCCCCCAGGACAGGACCGCACTCACCGGATCGGAAGAACGCCGCGATGTCCGCCGAGTCCTTGGCCGCCTCCTCGGCCCCTTCCCCCGCGCCGCTGCCGGCCGTGGTGGCGGCGGAGGTGGCGGTAGCGGCGCTGCTCATGGCTGCTGCTGCTGCTGCTGCGTGTGCCGGCGGCGGTGGTTCCACTGGGCGAGACCTGCCGCCGACCCCGCCGCCCCCTCCGCGGATCCCGGCTTCACCTCCGGGCGAGAGCGGCCGTCAGGGCGGCAGCCGGAGCGGGCGAGCGATGCGGGGCGGCGGCGGGCGGCCGCAGCGAGCGCAGGGACATGAAGGTATGTGCGGAATGGCAGCTCCGGGAGCGCCCACCCCCCGCAGCCACCTAGGAGGCGGCGTGTGCATGCAGGGAGTCCGGGCGGGCGGGCGGGCGGCAGCCGGAGCGCAGACAATCGCGGGAGGAGGAGGAGGAGAAGGAGGAGGAGGGCGGCGACGACGACGACGGCATGGGAAGGGCCAGCGGTCCGCGCAGACAGCAGCCGGTGGGCGGAGAAAGAAGGAACGTTTCCAGCCTTTTTTTTTTTTTTTTTCCCTTTTTTCCTTTTTTTTTTTTTTTTTTTTTTTTTTTTTTCGTGGGAGGGAGGGGGGAGACGGGGGGGCGCGG
>VZTE01000127.1:710547-745458 GCA_013397775.1 Eulacestoma nigropectus
GGGGCGGGGCGGGGGTGTGCAGGCCGTCCGCCCCCCCGCCGAGCCCGCACCCCACTGGCTGGGCCGCGGCGGCCGGCGCTTCCGTGCGGTGTGTCCGCCTGCTGCGAGCTGTGGGTTTGTTGGGGGTTCTTTTTGTTTGGTTGGGGTTTTTTTTTTTAGGTGCTTCCGACTGGCTTTCGCTCTACTGCCAGCTCGCCGGCGTGCGGAGGTCGGACTGGAGGTCCAAAAAAAAAAAAAAAAAAGAAGGAAAAAATTCAATCCGTCCGCCCCGGGGGCGAGCGGCGCGAGCGTGGGAAGCGGCGCGTGCCCCGTGCTCCTGCCTGCCGCTCCCCGGGCGCCAGGGGCCGCCGGCGTCCGAGGCGCCGTGCTCGGGAAGAGACCCCCGGCCCGAGGTCGGAAGGAGCCTCGCTTACCGCTGGAAGGCACAGGGAAAAAGGGATACGCAAGTTTCTTAAAAAAAACGCCTTTAAAAGGCTTCCGTTACGTTGCTGTCTGTATTGTGGATGTACTTTTTCTTCTGTGGTCCCGGGGACACTTGAAAAGGTTTTATGCTGTGGACCGGTTCAATTAATATAAAATAAGCGAACAGCTCACCCTGGGGAGTGCAGTTGGATATAGGTCCTAATGTGTCCCACCACCATCCTCCTCCTCATGTTAAGCTGCCAGTATAAGTTTGCTTCCAGGTAAGGTTGAGGAGGGAGTGGCAGAGCAGGAATCGTAGCAGTTGCACGATGAATCTGAGTAACACATCTCAAATGATTGTGGTAAATAGTAAATTGTTAGCTCACTTGAAATGCAGAAGTACAGCTTCAGGAATTAAACTCCTGAACCTTTGGTAAGTGATAAAAGCAAGGTAAGTTCAAGAGAAATGCGGTTCATTGAATCATAGAATATCCTGAGTTGGAAGTAACTCACAAGGAATATCCTAGGATACTGCACACGTCCTGCACAGGACCACCCCAAGAATCCACATGTGCCTGAGAGCATTGTGCAAACACTTCTTCAACACCAGCAGGCTGTGGGCTGTGAACACCTCCCTGGGGAGCCTGGTCCAGTGCCCAGCCAGCCTCTGGGTGAAGAACCTTTTCCTAATGCCCAACCTAAACCACTCCTGACACAACTTCATGTCCTTCCCTCTGGTCCTAAGGGAATCCTGATGGGTTCTGTTAGTTTATTACAGTCAGGTGATGAGGAAGTCATCTGCAAGGTTCCCAGGGTTTGTATTTATCTGAAGTTGTATAGGTTGATGAAAAAGCTTTTGTGCCAGCCCTAATTTCTCTTACAGAGAAGAGATTAGTTTGACTGAAAACTTTTTTTTTTTTAATGTTTTTCTTTCAGACAGCAGGCACAGGAAAGAATTCCAAATTACCATCCCACTGGCAGAAGTGGTTGCAACATGAATTTCTTTCTAGTTGTCACCATCCACTTAGCAAAAAACATGAATGGGACAAATGCTGCTGTTCCCTAGCAAGCAGTGAGTTGACCTAGGATTCAGGATAGGGTATTCTGTATCTGCCTAGAAAAAAAAAAATCTGCATAAGATTATGAGAAAATTGGATAAGTGCATGGAAAGAGTTAATGTAATGAGTAAAGAAAAGAATAGGAATCCATAATTTGAGCTTTCAGTACCTAGAGAGCAAGAAGTGCTTGAGATTACTTGTTTTCCAGATTTTAAATAAGACTTCAATATGCTATGCAACACTGGAAAAACCTTTAGAAGGCTTTTCATCAGTTGTTGAAAAGAAGACACTGACTTTCTGTTTCCAACTAGTTGCTCATCCAGCACACTGTGCAAATTGTAAGTGGGTGCTAAAAAGGCAAGGTTAACTTGAACAATTTTGAAGGCTGTATGACTCAAGTTTGTCCCTTCCTCTGTCCCCTCCATCTGCTGAATTGCAAGAGATGCTGGGTTTGCTTTTTTTTTCTTAGTACATGGGTGCCCTGAGCCATGTCCCCCACTACAGAAGCCTTTCATCACCGTGAAAGTGATTGAGGACTAGTTGTAATTTGAGTTCTTCATCAGCAACAAAAAATCCCTCAAGAGCCAAAAGTGCTCATATCCTTTGTGGCATTCGTAAGGATTATAGCAATACATGATGTTCATGCTAATGTTCAGGGTGCAATATTTAGTGAGGGGTAAGTTAAAAGAAAGAGACAAGGATAGGAAAATTACATTATAACAAAGTTACTTAACACTCTGTAATAAAACAAGGATTTAATTCACAGTTATTCTAGGTATCAAATACCAGATTTAATATTTTGACATTGGGAAATTAAGTTTCTTAGTCTGGTTCTTCTTGATCATTTTAGTCTTCAAACTAAAACAAACAAACCAGGTATGAATTGTCTATATGGAGAACGTTGCAGATTGGAAAACTCTGTGAATTTGAAAGGCTCATTAGGGGATAGCCATATTCTCCTCAATTCCTTCTTTGCTTATCTCGGTTTTGGTCAGCCTGCAAGTATTTTTGCACCAGTTGCGATGGTAAATGCAGGAAGGGAAAAAATATTCATGGTGTAAAAGATACTTTAGGAGTAATGTGACCTGTGAAATATCAATAGTGTTAAGGCAGAGATTCAAGTTAGAGTTTTAGATTGTGTACTAGGAGTTTTAAATCTTAATGATGTTTAAGTTCTGTGCTTAATTTCTGTATTTTTTATATATATATATATATATATATATATAAAAGCGTTTAATTTTGTGTAAGCACATTGTTCAAAAAGATTTATACCCCAATAAAATAAATTCCCAAAGAGAAGTGTAGATTCATTTGAATGCCCTTTATTTTTAGTTGTGTTGTGTCTAACTGTGGTTGAATGGTCACTCCAGGATCAGTATGCCAAACACAAAAAACTTTATTCCTGTCAAAGAGGTGTCTTGTGAGGGAAGAAGCTTTCCCAGAGCCTAGCCTTGTGTATCCAGGCTGAGAAGTGTCACATGTCACTTCATGTTTCATTCCTAAAGGAATTTGCAGACTTGATATTTCTTGAGTTCTTTTCCTGCAGTATTTGCTGCCCACTTGATCAAGAAAACAAAGAACGACGAGTCCCCTATTTCTAAGAGATGTTAAAGAAAGCAGGGCAAGCTTGGTTTAAAAATCACTCATATTTACAAGTTTTCAGGAGAAGTAAACTGAAACTCAGTAGTTTGGACAAACTAGGAGACAAGAGATGATACTGACCTGGGGCAGTCAATCAGAGTTGTCTTCCTGCTTAGAAAAAGAGCCATGGAAAAAGGGGCTTCTATCATTAAAAAAACCAAAAATGCACCATTGCAAAACCCACCCAGCCACTAGATTTTTACAATGGAGTTCTCTTCCTGTAGTTTCACAAGCTTCACTATTCATTTCGTAAACAAAAACACAGAACATAAAGGATAGTGTGGGGACAAGGCTTCCACATGGAAAACACTATAAGGGAAAATGCACATGGACTTCAGCTCAGCCAGCCTCTAAGAACTGGTTCTTGCAACCCTTATTTTTCTGCAGCAGGCTTTTGGGGGACTCAAATCTATGAAACAAGATATAAAAACTTATGCTAAGTAATAGAGGCGGCCATATCGAGTGCTACTGTGCTTTTAAGATGATAAGGTTTCTTTCAAGTTTGCAGCAGTTAAGGAAAGCAATCAGAGTTATTAATGTGCACCACCTCGGAGTTGCTGTCTAGTTTCTGATCTAAATGGTGCTTGCGTTATAGCAGCATTCGTCAATTTCAAATTATTCTCAGAGCACACAGTGTATTTCTTCTATCGTAGAAGAGCACTGAGGCATTTTCCAACCGTTAACATTATTATTGCCCTCTTTTCCACAGAAGCATCGAAATCTTTTCGAAAAGTTGCCTTGAACAGTATTAAGCCTATGTGCTCCACTTCCTTATCCTATAAAGTCAAGTTCTTGTTTCATTGTATGAGTTCTGGCAGCTTTTGGAACTTTGTTTAGTCATCATTTTTCCTGTTTTTCTCAAAACTAATTTTTTTAGCCGCTGATGTACCTATGTAAGTATTGTCAGTCTAATTGAAAATATTTTCTCCATACTTTCCCTGGTACCACCTGATGCATACAAGCTTGAGAAGTGAGCCCATGGTAATCTCATGAGTTCTAACAAGACCAAGTGCAAGGTGCTGCTGATCAGTATCAACACAGGCTGGGGGATAAACAGATGGAGAGCAGCCCTGCCCAGAAGGACTTGGGGGTTTTGGAGAGGCTGGACATGACCCAGCCATGTGCACTCCCAGCCCAGAAAGCCAAATGTGTCCTGGGCTGCATCCAAAGCAGCGTGGGCAGCAGGGCGAGGGAGGGGATTCTGCCCCTCTGCTCTGCTCTGGTGAGACCCCACCTGCAGGGCTGCATCCAGCTCTGGGAGCCCCAGCACAGGAATGACATGGAACTCTTGCAGTGAGTCTAGAGGAGGGACACCAAGATTATGAGATGGATGGAGTACCTCTCCTACAAGGAAAAGCTGAGAGAGTATTGTTTGTTCAGCCTGGCAAAGGCTTCAGGTGACCTAAATAGGGCCTCCCAACACCTAAAAGGAGCCTTCAAGAAAGATGGAGAGAGACCTTTTACAAGATCAAGTAGTGACAGGACGAAGGGGAATGGTTTCAAACCTCAACATAAATAGATTTAGATTAGATATGAGGAAGGAATTCTTTACTGTGAGGATGTGAGGCACTTGAACGGATTGCCCATGGAAGTTGTGGATACCCCATCCCTGGAGGTGTTTAAGGTCAGGTTGGTGGAGCTCTGAGCAACGTGGTCTAATGGAAGAGGTCTCTGATCATGGCTGGGGATTGGAACTAGGTGACCTTTATGTCATAGACATTCTTAGCACCTATAAGGAGATGTTTAGAACATCTAAGTCAAAAAATATAAAGGGACAGTATTTGATGGTAGCTACAAATAAAGTTTTACTACTTATGTGGTCAAGACTGTCAAATCTTAAGCAAAGAATCAAGCAGGTTTTTGATAGCCTACAGACCAAGTTGTGTTTTTGCATATCGCTTACCAAAAATACTAACCATCCTGATTTTATTTATAACCAAACTGTTTTTTTTAAATTGTCGCCATTTCAATGATGTGCTATTTCTATAAAAATCCAGCTCCCAGTTCTGCTGTGTGGCATGTCAATGTCAAGGACACTTACGTGTAGAAATTATACCAGATGTCTGATGTTCTATAGACTCTTGGTGGTCTATATGCCGTCTGTTCACTAACTTCACCTAACAAAGTGTTGGTTTTACTGTTTATGCTTAGGCACACATAATTCCACATTATTGTGCAATTAATGGTGGCTGAACCACTTGACTGAATCTCAGACAGGTCATCCCATTGCCTCTTCTATCCAGGTTTTCAGAAATACATGTTCTCTCCATCAGGATGGAAACATGTAAATAGACACACATGCCTCCCGTAATTTCAGATTTTCTATCACTATCATTAACATTGACAATCATAGTGGACTTTCAAAGAGTACTTTCTTTTATGTCCAAAATTGTATGGGCAGAAAGGTGTGCAGTGCTTCAGAGGCTTTCTGAAAGAATTGAACTTAGTGTGGCTGGTTTTAAACAAGGTGCACATTCATTACAAGATCACAACCTAGAAGGAACAAATCCAGAAATCGTAACAGTACGACAATGCGTGCTAAAGCCTCTATGGGTGATTCATTCCTCTTTTTTTCAGTCACTTATTCACCAGGTGGCATGACCTCTTATTCTGCTTTTAAAAAATTTTCCATTAGACATGCTGCAGTGTGCTACTCACTCCACAACAGATCAAATTACATATTCTTGATCATTTTACATTGTCATCCCTGAATTTTTGAAGACTAGGTTTTGGTAAGGGTATGGTTCCAGGTAACTGAAGAAGAGGGATGTGATATTTTTTTTTCCCTGGGTAAGGAGACTGGCAACAAGAGTTGACTTCATCTTAATTGATGAGTCACTGAACACCTCTTCTCCATCTTTCTTTAGCTTTAAGAGCATTTTAGGAAAAAAATGAAGAGAAAAATTCAGCATTTTCTTTTTATTGCTGAATTTCACCTTCTACTGTCTCACACGTTAATCCAGTTTGAAATCTTTGTAATTTTAGGTTAAATTGGGCTCCAACAATCCAGATCAACTGAAACAATGAAGAGTTAGCATGACTACTTGCAAAGCAAAAGCTGTAACAAAGTATTTGCTTACACTTCAGAAAGTGTAAAGAGCTTAATGTTGGACATATTTCCTTCCTAGGCTTCCGCATTCTTGCTTCCCTAGTTTCAGCTCTTTAAACTAAGCACTTGAATGATACAACCTACTCAGTGGCTTGTGCCATCTCACATTATTCCCATTGTTCTGAATGTACCATACTGCCAAAGCCCTCTGCGTACAAACCATGTTAAGCCCCAAAAGAAAGCGTCTATATCACGCCTGGCATCCTCCATGGATCTGCCCACTTCTTGCTCCTGTTCAGGGTATGCAATGGAATAAAAGGTTGCCAACAGCAGTGTGGGCCCCTATCATGCTTATGTTTCAACAGTTATGCTATGAAAAATATGTGTGCATATGATTACTACTGGAGAGTATTCAAGCTTGAGAAAGTTTTATGCATTGAAGGCATCGGTGGTACCTAATTTGATCATGATATAAAGACATCTTGTGCCAGAGCAGTCTCTGCCCTTCATGCCAAAAAAGCACTAGCATGTCCTCAGGAAAAAAAAATGTGCAGAAAAAATGTACCATCTTTAAACAAAGACCACTGTTTTTATCATCATGATGGAAACTCAGAAAAATAGGTCACCAGTTGAGCTAAGCTATTACATCAGTGATTGCCAATAGATCAGCAGACAGCCTTACATTATATTGCTTATTTATACCAAGCATTTTGACACACACTGTAATACATTTATGAGAAAACTCTTCACTTAGTATCAAAACAGTGTTAAGTCCAGTTGACAATTACCCTTCTGCCTTAAAAGTAATAATCTGTTAATTGTACTGGCTTGCCTACAATTATTTGTCAAAATAGTGTTCAAGAATTGGCATAAAGCAGCACTAAGAGCCATATGTAAATCAGAATGTTTTAATTTATGAGCCTAAACAAAGTGAAAAGTCAATCAGAAGTGAAGCTTAAAACAAGCGGCATCCTGTTTAAAGACTTATCTCCCAGAAGAGGGCATTTAAATCAGTTCCACTTCTTGTGTACTTTTATGCATATAACTTCATCTGCATGCTGGTTTAGAGTTACCGAGTTTGGAAAGCATCTTGGATGCCTATGTCTGTATCAGTTCTGTCAATCAATATCTTATAACAAGGATTGAAGAAATTTGAGTATTTGTTTATGCAACAAACAAACCAAAAATACATAGTTTCTTTCGGATACACAGAACTGAATTGCAGTTTGAGTTATTTAAAAATGGCAATTTAAAAAAATATTTACAATACTTTTGCATCCAGTGCTAGGGAGCTAGCTTTATAGCAATCCATATAATTCATAAGTTTGTTGTTTTTATATGACTTAAGTCTTCATAGGTTGATGATTCCCCAAGAATGTGTTCAGTTCTTGCTGGCTTTTTGCTTTGAGAGAGGAGTATAAGTTTTTTAGCCAGGTGTTATTTACAACTGGACCTTGAGTTTTCCAGGTTCGTCTGAGAGCTCACTAAAGAGACACTTCCAAAAGATACAGAATTTTCAGTCAGGGTACTAGTAAACGCTGTTCTGCTGCAGTGGATCTAGACTGCATGAGTGCCCAAACAGATCCTCCGGATTTTTTTTTTTCATTTTTAAAGAACAGATTTGCTCAGAAAAAAGCTTTCCAGATTCCCAAGGAGTTTTCTTGAAACCCATGGCACTGTTCCCCCATCACCAACTGCTGCTGCAAGAGGTGACCTCAGTTATCAAAGCCATGTTTTACAAACATGTTTATTTATGTCTAGGTATACACACTTAAAATAATTTCTCCTTTCCCTTCGTTTTATCAAGGCTTTGTCTCCAGTTTGGTCTTTTTATCACATCCTTAACTTTATGCAGATATTTCACTACTGCCTGTGGTCTCTATACATAATATGTGATTTATTCTGATCAGTGAGTCAGAGGTTCTGCTTAGGGGGGTCAGATTCTAGGTGAGCATTTGTCACTCCTGTACCAGTTGTCCAACATTGTCGTCCTAGTTGATTATGCTATTAGCTAGACAGTAGCAGTGGATGTTATTCCTGACATTGCTCAGTCTTAAAATGAATTTTGTGATGGTCCACAGTCATGAATTGCCAGCCTTGCCTTCTTCCAGGAGTTGCTGCAATGGGAAAGAACTGAACAATGTGGAACAAGGTTTCCTAGTGTTTCCTTTGCTCATAATCAGGAAGTTAAATTCCTTGCCACGCCTGGGAAGCCGCTTGGCTTTCAGCAGAAAAAGAGCAGCAGCTGCAGCATTGCTCTGTGGATGGAGGGCAGCAAATAAACTGCTTTTATTTTTTTCTATCCTCTCCAATTTTTCAGTTATAAGACAAGCCCTCTTTTATTTCCCTTCATCCTACTTTTTCCCATCATACCGGTAAGCTAAGTGAGCAAAAAGCAACAGTTGCCTGCATTTCACTCTTCACATGCTGGCTTTCTCCTCTTTTCTATTTAGCAGATGATTTCACAGGCAGTCCCAGTTTTCTATATTTAATTGAATAGGCTACTTGGAGTGGGAGCTTTGGCCACAACAGTGGTAAGTTTTTGATATTGACCCTGAAAGCTATCCAGCACATACTGTTATTGGCATGTTAACCCCAGCTGGAGCCAGCTGCTTCCTCAGATGTTCAGCCATTGGGAGACCATTCAGGATCCATGGAGTCACTTGGTGTTCCACATTCCCTCCAGGGTCTCAGCTGCTGTTTCTAAAGACAGAAATGCAGAAAGACTTCAGCTTCCAAGCCTTTCTAGTTCATAGCCTCTTTGCCAATACTTGTACACAAGACTGAACACATCATCTGTGCACACTTTCATTCTGGAATAAAGGGCTGTTCAGTTTGTACATGAAACAAGTTTACAGATCACGTGCTCAGTATGGCTTATGCTGTATCCCTACCTCTCAATCCTCACAGAGGAGGAGCAGATAATGTGGGATAGGAGCTGTATTCAGTTGGCAGGACTCCCAGGAAATGCCTACAAACTTCTGGATCTTAGCAAAGCTGTAGGACACAAGCTATTTTTGCATTTTTCTAAAATGATTTTGCCCCTTTTGTTCCAATTAATAACCCAAAAATAATACTTTTGCAGGTAGAAAACTATATCCTATCCAGTTATTGCAGCTGTCATTGTGATTAGTGTATAGACTTGAAGTTTCACCAATGGTCTCATTCATGTCAATCAGAGGTGGGAAATGACCTTTTGACAGTAAATCTCCAGCAATAGTGCAGTCAGATCAGAAGCACGTGGGATGCCATAGAAGCCCATTTGAGATCATTTGCTAAACAAATGTTTAAAGTTTTTATTTAAGTCCTAAAATTTAAATTAGCAATACTTCTTAGTGAAAGATTTCATATTAGGTCTCAGGAAATACTGACTTGAAATTTTGCTTTTCTAATGATGTGCCTAATTTTCTTTCCTATTTACTGCTTTCACCTAACAGAAGTATTTCTTGCATGACACCCACCAACGCTATTGGCTCAGGTGTTCCCCTAGACTTAAACAGTTGTCCAATAGATTTGGAAATTTGCACAACTTTTAAGAAGGTTTTGGTTTTGTCATGTCTGCAAGGGTTTTATAGAGGGAACTTCTGTAGGAACTACAGCAGGTTGCACAGCTCATGTGATGCCTTGTCTTTGCAGCATGCAGTGAAGATTAGGACCAAATTGTGTTCTTTAGCCAAATATGAAATTTTAGTACCTTCATCAGACTGTGGAGATTGCACGATGCACAACCACTTCACTACAAAATCGTCTTTTCCTTGCCTAGGTATATTTCAGCTTCATGTTGCTTCAAGCTCTCTCTGCTCATTTGGAAGGCTGTCAGAAGGGTTTTCATAACACACTTACTGAGACAATTTAATAAGTGGATGGGAAAAGAAGTAGGGAGAAAGGGTAGTTTGCTGTGCTGGGATGAATATGCAGCTAACTGATATCCATGTTTTCTATAAAATGAACAGTTATAAATGATGGATTTGTCTGTGTTTTTTCAGTGACTGATTAATTTCATGTGAAATTGTGAGTGGTATGTTTACAATGGAAGGTTTATTTTCTGTTCAAAAACACAAGACATGCGCCTTAAAAAGAAAATGCTGATCTGAAATGTAGTCCCCTGTCTTGTTTCAAAGAGCAGGAGAGGCCAAATGCTACATAGAAACAAAATAATAGTTTTACCTATATTGGAAGTTTCATTCTGGCCTGATACTGCTATCATAAACCCTAAACCACAAATATTGCTGTCCTTTAACATATATATGCATTGTGACTATTGTATCTGTATGTGATAAAAGTTAATTGAAAAACTAAGTAGGATCAGATGAGCTGGTACAACTGGAAAAGCCAGACAGGGTTTTAGACACACACATTCTTCAAACCAGCTGAAGTAGTTTTTGCTAGCAATGTTAGTTAGCTTAAAAAGATTTTCTTCTTATTAGAACTTGATTTTCTCTTACATATTTAGAAAATCATGGCTACAAAATGTTATACAGTCCGTGAGTTCTTTCTTGTGATTGGTCTTGAACATACTGCTTTTAATTAAATAGGCTATTTTTTCCCCTTCTGCATTAGAGAAAATTGTAGAGATACGAGTACTTCTTACTCTCCCTGTGCCATTTACCACAATAAACCTTGACCATGATTGCAATTATCATTCTCTGTACATTGAATGGTCTTAAATTTTTACATGCATTCCTATGTGTACAGTATTAAAGTGTGATTTGTGGTCAATCTAATAAAAAGTTTGTTTGACAGAAGTACATTTATTGCCACTTTATAATATCCTTATCTTATAGTTGCACAAAAATGGGGATTTATGACATTCAGGTTGGTGAAGAACTAAGTTTTAAATTTTCATAAGTTCAGTTTTTGGTGAATTTTTTTTTTAGTTCTGATACGATAATACCAACAAAGTAAGAAACCGTATAAATAAATAAAACAATAAAAAGAACTAATTTAATTAGAAGTATGGACACAAATCTGTACTTATATACACATACAAAGTTTGGAAAAGGTTGAACAATTATGCAGAAGCAGTAATACAGATTTAGTTCCTTGAGAGTGTGTTCTAAATTGGATGACCTCTGAAGGTACCTTTCAGGCCTGTAATCTTACAGAATGAAATGCATCATTAAAATGTTTAGACCTCTCTGCACATGCATTAGTCTAAGTAACTTATGAATATTTGCAATTTACTAGTCTCTCCCTTTCAAATTGCAAAGAAATTGAGTACGTAGCAGTGGTCTTAGTATAGTACCTTTCCTCCTTGAAATCAAATATGAGTGCAACAGAAGTAGAACAATAACTCCTCTTGTTCTTTCTCTTCTCTTCTTCATTTTATCTTTTCTAATTGCCCTTTGCTCTGTGACTTGCTTCTTCTCTCCTTTCAAGGAATATATCTGAGAAATTTTTTTTGCATGGAAAATAATACTGCATGTGCTAACATGTCCATTTATACAGTAATTTTTATATCAGCATGATTCTTTTTGTAGAATATTTTCTTCACTTTATGCTACATTGCTTTGTAAGGAGTTTTAACTACAGTGAAAGGACTTCTTTTAATCTAGAACAATCATGGCTATGGAAAGATTAATGACATTTTAATGGCTGCATATTAATTTAACAATATCACTAGAAAATATACAGTAATATAACTATTCCTATAGAAATAGTCAAATACTTCAACACAGAACCTTTCTCTGTTATGAGATTGTTTGAGTCATCTAGCTTTAGAAAGCTAGTCATACCTGAGAACCAGTATATGACTGAATGTGTTTTCATTAATGTTAAATAAATGAATAGTTCAGTAGACATTTGTGGGTGTATTTGTCTGTTACCAAAAAAAAAAAGTATCTAAGCATTTAGATTACTTATGAGAATCAATGAGACCCTTACAGGAGATTAAAATGAAGTTTTGAAGCATCAAGCTTTGGCTATAGGTAAATTCAGATAGTGTACATTTAGGTGCTTTTGAAGTCCACTTCTAATTTTAATGCTCTTCTAGATAAGTCTCACAGTGAGATGTGCTGTTTATTTTTCTTTCTTAATTGTCAAGTAATTGGGGAGGAGCTGTTTTCCATCAACTGTACATGTGCTACTAGACCCTCTGCCTAAATCCTAGGAAGGAAGAAAAGTTCAAGGCTGCATATGAATGTTACAGCCAAAAATCCATCTCTGTGGGTTGTGTATGCATGTCCTCTAGCCCATGGCTCTTTGACCTTTGTAAAATGAAGGATCATTTTTTGTTTTGTTTTGTTTTTTTTAATCCACAGACAAGCTTATGAAGATATTATACTGCCTTCACTTACAACCAAATTAAATTAGTTTAAAATTTATATGTCACTTTAATACTCTACTTTTTGTCCCATTTTCTTGTGATTGACTGAGAATCCACAACTAGTATATTCAGATTTTTTATTATTCAACTTTTTTTTCCCCCAAACTGTCTTTTGATCATTTGTGATCTTCTTGAAGAATCTGCGACCCACTAATCCTCAAGGACTCTTGTCATCCACAGAGAAAAGAGGCTGCATAAGGCTCTGTGAGTTGTCTACTGAGAGACACTGAGGGGACAATGAGTTGGGAGCCGTCATGGCGGCTTCATGGACACCTTTTCTCTAAGTATAATAATATTTAATAATAAAAAATAATCTAAGTACCAATATATACATAAGGCTCTCCCTTTGCTGCCTCTTCTTTAGTTCACAAGAGCACCACATAAAGAGTCGGTCTTGTTCACTGATTGCTATCAATATTTGAACATTGCTGCGTTAGCAGCTGTCAGAATATGCTCCTTGCTTAGCTTTTAATTAATGATATCTCAATCATAATAGAGGTAGATGACATTTGATAAGGTGTACATCAAATGGGCACATTAAAGTTTCAGGCAGAAGCAATTTCTAGTAGATAGTTAAAGATGCCAGAGATGGATCTTACACTTTTAGCTACCTTTTTGTTGACACCATTGAGACCTTGCTGAAGAACACATAAATCAATACTTTCTTTCATGGCCACAGGAGAGCCACTATTAACGTAAGAATTCAGAATTAAGGCTTCCTTACATTAGTCTCGTGTGGGTGCAATATTACTAAGCAATAAATGGCAACAGGGAAAGTCTCAGAGAGACTTTCAGGGTGTTTCCATTTTGAAATGGAAACACCCTGAAAAGCAGATCCTTACTCCTCTTGTAGCAAAGAACTGCTTTCTCAACACAGCTACCTAGACAGCTAACATGAGGGATCCTTCCAGAACTAAAACCTGTCTTCTTTTCACAGTCCCTGTGAAGCACAGAAGTGCACATATGGAAATAAAATGTACAGAGGCAAAATTTGGAAGCTAGTGTCAAACCCTACAAGCATCTTAATTGTGTGGACTTGATCAAGTATTAAGTTTCGATCTAGGTTCCCATCTTTCTGCAGCTGATCTTCTTCAGGTGCTTTACAAGGCATAGGATACTCTACCTCCGTGATGTGGGCTAAGTTCTTGTTTTCTACAAGTTTAGGGTTTGCAGAAAGGCTCTGCTATGTGATAGCACTCCTGGGCAGCTGGAATTGATGGCAGAGGATGTGGCAGCCCTAGATGCTGCTGTGCTTGGACATGAAATTTTAAAAGAGGCTGTAAGAATTGTCTGTTCTTACCTGGCAAGGGAAAAGAAGAAAGAAGGGTGAGCCGCTTGCATCCATTCTCCTTTACAGCCCCAGAAAGTCTTGCCATTTTAAAAAGTAGACCCTAGTCTTAAGAAGCTCTCAGCAACTTCTAGCATGAGAGCCAAAATAGGTAGTAACAATAAGAATTAATAATACGATGCTCCCAATGTTTCTTAAGTTTAATGATGGGACCACAAGTGGTGATCTGAATTGCAGATGGTAGTGGTTCCTTCATCTCTGATTTGGCTTTGATAGTACCTTTGATGTAGAAGAACTGTGAGCTTAATTTGCATAACATTACTCCCTCTCTTATCAGTCTGCTGATGAGATATCATTATTAAATTTTTCACTATTTCAGGATTATTTACATACTTTCTGATTTTATAGTGAGATTCTGCTTTATTACACGGGGAGCCTACTGATGAACATCTGGTACCTTATGAGTGTTGATACTTTTAGTATGGTATTTAAAATTTTGCTCCTGTTACAAATTACTCCAACTCCATCAGAAATTACTACCATTCTTAATTGACATGCAATGTCTTTTCAGGAAATGGCAACTGGAGATGATTAAATGAGTAGCAGAATAAAAATTATGAACAAGTTCAATTGATGAGTTTGCCTTTTATTAATATGAACATGTGGGATATTTTCAAAACAAAACATGAAAATAAATACTTCTGTTTTTACAAATTCTCCTCTAAGTTATAACATTCTCTTTTTATTCTAACTCCAGTTCTCTTCCTCTCTTTCTTTTATATGAGAGATTATCTTCTAAAAAAATATATTTTTTTTACTGCTGGGCAGAGCAGAAGAGTAAAGATGTATTTTGAATGTAAAAAAGAACCAATTTTTGTTCAGAAAATAAATTAGGTTTTTTGAAACTCAGTTAAACATGAAATGTACACACTTACTATTCTTATTTTCCTTAATTTATACAGTTACACTACAATATGACATCACTCAATACCCAGTTTCTGGGACTTTTTCCTCTTATCTTCTAGTCTTTTTTCAACTTTGTTTTCAGGCAGCACAGTGAGAAAGATTAAAAAAATCCAGATTTGCAAATATATGAAAGATTTCCTTTAAAAAATTATTAGAGTCAGTTCAGGAGATGAAGCTGAACTTCATCTTGGTGAACTGATTTGCTCAATAAAGATTAACTTTATTGCTCTAAAGAAAAAACAGTCGTCTGAGCTGTTCTAATTTGATTTGCAGAGTTCCCCCAAGCACATCCCTGGGACTAGAGAGGGGGAAGGTGCTGATGCACCCATGACCAAGGTCTAATTCTGGTTAAATTTTGAAGACTTCCACTGCAATTCAATAAGAGCATTACTTGTTCAATATGAAACCTGTTAAAAACACTTACCACG
The DNA here is from genome assembly GCA_013397775.1 of Eulacestoma nigropectus. Lineage (NCBI taxonomy): Eukaryota > Metazoa > Chordata > Aves > Passeriformes > Eulacestoma > Eulacestoma nigropectus. Next base: position 725,705 of record VZTE01000127.1, read on the forward strand.
ATGAAGGGCTTGATTACCTACAGATAAAAACAAGCATTAAAACAAAGATTCTGGAGAACAGCATCAAGGAACTGCAAGGTCACTTTTTTAGGGGGAGTGAGAAAAACTGGCAAAGACAATGCTGTAGACCCCTCTCTAGCTTGCAAATCATTTTTATTCTACCAGGCAAATTTCGTAACTTTTTATTTCATAGGTTGCCAACTTGCCTATCCTTTAAATCAGAGTATCTTGAGGCCTGTCAAAGTCCAAGAATGCACTTTACTAATGAGTTTCTTCTTGATAGCAAGAATATACTGGACTCACTCTGAAATTTAAAAAAATCTGTAGGTTTTTAAAAATTCCATTATAAAAAATAATACCTTAAAGTAGAATTTACTGAATAATGCAATGTATTCTAGGAATTAGATATGAAAGCTTAAATCAAGCATCAAAGAATTACACCACTGGCTTGTTCTTCACATGTGTTCTTTGTAATCTGTAGAACATGTTCAGGTAAAGTGAAAAGAAATTTACATGAATCTCTAAATGATACAACATGGTACAACCGTTTAGCCTGTGTGATTGATTTTGATTGGAAATATCTTCTCATTTGCTTCTCCCAATGTAACCATTAATTTATAATTTGAGTGATAATATATAGCTAAACAGTAACATTTCAAATAATTTTTACATACCTGCAATGTCTATATTAGACAGCAGGTTCTCTAATTACAAATAAGGCACTACACTTAATTTAATATATTTTAAAATGCAACGCTTTTTTAGGTTGTGCTTTTCCTTCTTTTAAAAGAATGCTAAGAATTTGGAAAGGTACATGTAGAGGATCACTTTTTGTTTGATGAATTGAGTTTATAATAAAATGGCTCCAAAGAACAAATAAAAAATATCTGAGATGGCAGAAGGCAGGATATTAATGTATTGATATCATCTGGATAATAATACAGTATGTTCCTGAACTTAGAGGTTTTCAGAAACTCTTGAGAACTAAAATGACTATGTTTTTCAGGTATCAAAAAGTTATGAAGTACATTTAGATTTTAAAAGGTGTACTTAGAAATAGATGATATGTGCACACACACAGTTGTGACTGCATTGCCCTGATGAAGCCTCAGAATACATCCATAAGGATCAACTCTCTTCTGACAGAATTTCCTCTACAAGGAATAAGTGAGTCTGGAGTGCTCTCATGGTAGCTCCATACCTCACAATGCAGGAAGCAACAATGCAAAATATGTGTAAACTTCTCAGCTGTCCACAGATGCCAGAACAGCCCTTGAGGCATTGGGTAGCTTCTGTTCGTGGCTACATCAGTACACCAAATAAGGAGACATAAAATCACCTTTGCCCTTTTCTTACACCTTCAGGCTAAGCACAAGTCCAAATTTCTTCCTGTGACATGTTTGCGTTGCAGCTGAGGTCTTTAATACTGAGCACATTCTAAAACCACCCCTCTTTTCACTGTTCTCAAGGGTTAATTCAATAAAGAAAACACAATAAAAACTACTGAAAAGTCTGGAGCAGGAAGGAAGTTGACTTACTGCTCCTTGGTTTCCCATGCTGCCAGTGTAATAAATTGCCATTTTCAATACAGTGGCTGCAGCTGGCTTAGAATTTACCTTTCTTTTGTTATTTTTAAAATTATTATTATTACTAAGTAACTAAGATTTAGCACATCAGTCCTAAAAGCATGGGCCCTTGTAGGAGGAGGAGGGGGCCGGAAGAGTTTCATTGCTGATCCACTCATTGTGGGAGGATGCTTCTTTGAAAGTATCTTTTTTGGGTGATCATTGAGGGTGGAGGAAAACATCCATTCTAGGAAACCTGATAACAAAATTGCCTTTAATGTCTGTAGGGACAGGAATATGACTCTTTAATTTAAAAGAAAAGCTAGTGGATAATTTAAAAACTGCCAACAACAACTTATACCAATTTTTTTGGTGCTTCCCAGTTCCCTTGCTCTACCTGGCACTTAAGCTTGTGTGTAGGAAGAACTTCTATCGCTTTCCTCACATATCTTATTAATCTTAATATGGCTATGCTTTCCCTCTTTTTTTTTTCCTGTATGCAATTTTTGCTGTGTAGTATTCACTTGGTTTGCTAAACAGATAAATGTTTTTAAAAATGTGTATATTATACTGAAGTACATTTTTTCCATAAGCTCATTCCACTGGTCACTCCATATACTGTGCTAAATATTTGATCATTGTCTAAATTTTAATTGAAAAGTAGTTCAAGACGATAGTTCAAGTACTACTTAACTGTTTTTAGATGGCAGACTTCATTTTTATGTAGTTTTTTCTGGGTATGGGTATAAATAAAATGCATGACAATGAAGAAAATGACACTGATTGTGCTTCAGCTTTTCAGAGCACTAACTAAATACAGCTTGTATGGTGTTTCTCTTCAGGTCTGTGCAGACACACAGACCTGACCTCAGGATGCAAATTCTATAAGGGGATAATTATTGAAAACAGTATTTTAACTTCTACTCATGCCAAATTGCCAGATTGTTCACAGGGCATTTAATGTTGTTTTTTTTTAAGATACAAACTAAATTCACATTCTTTGTACCAAAAGGACTTGTTCCTTTATTGAGCAGATTTTTATACCATATGGAAGAGCAGTATCTTCTCGTTACTTGAAAGTTAGGCCTTTGCTTTACCAAATATTATGTGCCTCTGGGACAGGAAGAAAGCCTGTGCAACAGGTTTCTGCACCCTTGCTGGCGTGTTCAGACGAATAAACTTGTTGAGACGAGTTGTACTTGGTCTTCCCAAGGGGAGCTAGAGGGGTGTGGATTTCCGTAACACTGCCTCACTTTTTCTCAGTGGATGTCTTTGATTTGTATCTATTTGAATGGATTTTCCTTTATACACGGGATTCTCCCTCTCCAATCTCTGCACTTGCGTAGACCTCATGTAGTGTAAGCCTACACCCTTCTCCTTGCAGTAGGTACAGCCAAAACAGAAAGCTGTTTCAATCTCCCTGGCAAAGGCTCTCCTCAGTCTCACCCACACTGGATGCACATACATGGTCTCCTGGCTGTCAGACCCATCTGTCAGGATGGCGTGGTGCCCATCCTCAGCCTTGTGAGATACATTCACTGCAGTACAGACACAAAGCAAGGATTTGGTTTAGGGCAGGCATTCTATACAGAGTGGCAAATAATGTCTATTATATGGGAAATAACACCTTTGGGCTATTAGCAGCACCATATGTTTATTTAGCCTACGTGTGTTATGTAGATACGTGTCATGGGATATGTGGATACAAAAGACATGAGTCAAAATATTTGCACCTGGAAGCATAAAATTAGACTCCTAGGTATGTATGTCTGTGTAGAGACATATATATACATATATATATGTGTGTGTGTCCTTTTTTTCAAAGAGCAGAACACCCTGCAGTCTGCCCCCTGTATGAAAACTGACACACACTCACACCTTCTAAAAACCAAACCACTTGCAAATATGCACTTGAGAGACATCCAGCATGGTGGGTTTTTTTAGCAAGAGGCTCTCCTTTAGCCTCACGCTTTTGTTGGTTATTTCTGGTACTGCTCTAGATAAGACAATGCCATATGGCAGTGAGAGTTTGAAGAAACAGGCTCAGTCTCCTGAGCGCAGTCAGGCAATGCACCAATGCCTACGGAGAGCAAGGCATTTACTTGCTGCGAAATTGCTTCTGGAGCATCACTTCAGGAGCACACAGGCTGATTCACGCTGTCTTTTTCAAATAATGGGCTGTGGGGCTCCAGCAAAGTTTCTCTTCACAGTTTTGTGTACAGCTGCTCTCTGTGCACGCTCGGTGTGAGGTCTTCTGACTTCTCGCCCTGTGGGAGGATGGGTTAGGTTCGCTGGAGTTGTGGGTTCAGTGGTGGCAGTGTGCTGGCGGCAGAGCAGCAGGAGGTCTTGCTTACATCCAGGGAGCCAAACAAAGGTCCCTTTGTGGGAGTGCAGCAGCTTCAGAATATACAGTTTGTCATCAGCAATTATCTGAGTGTCATAACTGAAGATCTGCCACAACACCTACAACCCCAAAACACAGTGTGCCTCTGCCATATGGTTAATTTTTTTATAATTCATTATTACTCTAGAGTCCCTCTGTAACAATCTGACTAGGTAAGGCAGTCTATACATCACCACATACAATGGATGTACAGAGTTCCCTAAGCACTGTTAAATGTTGGAAAATGTGAAAGAGCAACAGAATAAATGAAAACCCATCCCATACATCTTTCTTTGTATTCATGGTTAGGCCTTATAGAATTGTGTGAATTCCTTATTGTTTTAAAGAGTCCTTTCTGAAAAGCATAGAGGTCCATTTATACCTTCAGGGTTCATTAGGGGCTACTTCTGAATAGAGGAGAATGTCAGTTGGTCACTGGTACTATTTTCAAAATTTTCTCTTTTCCAACATTCATTTAAAATAAGAGGTTTATTCATTGGTTCAGTTAAATTCACCAGGGATAGCTACACAGGAGAAGGGACTGAAAGCTCCAATTCACTTTAATTTGTCTATTTGCTTACAATCTGTATTTGGAATGCAGTATCAAATAGACAGAAGTTTTTTTATTCGTGAACAAATTCTTTGAACTAAGTACATTTGAAAATACACATTTAGTTCTGAGAGCAGACTGATACAAGTTCCCGTTATAGTAAAAGACAGGCACGGTTCTTTGTTATAAAAACACTGCAGAATGAAGTACTTTGTGGGCTTAGTGTTGCAGAAAGTAGAAATATAAAATTCTGTGATTCACATCACAGGAGCATTGACTCCTGTTTGACACAGTGGGCTTCTTCTCAGAGTTTGCTGTTGGACTGAACTGTTGTGATGGGGCTGACATTAAACAAATGTTAAATCTTCGTGAATTCAGTCAGGGCTAGTACTTGAGTGTTTTCCTGATTCATGCCATGAGAGAGCTAGCAATCCAAAGAAATGAACACAGAAAATTAAGAAAACAGGGAAGAACAAACATTCGGCATAAAACTCCGGTAGATACTGCATTTATCAACACCAACTCCTCCTATAGCCAAAGGAATGACGGAAACACTTAGTATGGTATTGATTTGGCAGGGTGAAATTTGTCCACAAATTCAACACATAGTCAAAACCCAGGTAGACTCCAGAGTCCAGTTCACACCTTTGGGTTACCACTTATACTCTCAACTCCAGTGATCTAGAGGACACGAGAGTTTTTGCAAGGCTCAAGCTGCCACAGCTGCCATACGAAACTTCTGAACTCCAGTTTTGTATTGTTTCATTTTTGCAAGCAGAGAATGAGAGTGGTATTTTCTATATAACATATATAAGTATGTGATCATAATATTTGGTACATGATTCTCTGAATGATAAATATCATATTAAACTCATAAATTATGACGTGTAGTTACAAAATGAGATACCTGCTTAAATAAATGAGCACTGCTGCACTTAAATTTTTATTATATTTTTGTATTTTCCTTTGTCCAAGGAAACCTTTCTGAAATAAAAATGTGTATCAAATGTATAGCCCTTTTTCCAGTTTTCCCTTTTTTCTTCAAATTATATTACATGGTATATATTCTGTGATATCTGTCCGTCTAATTTAACAGCTTAAAGAAATAAGCAAGATTTCTAAGTTGTGCTTAACCCTGTTAACAATATTCCACAGTCTGTGGAATTACTGTCCCACAGGAATTTTCTCAGGATGTTAAAATAAAGGTCTTCTTGTATATAAATGAAATATTTGTAGTTGTAGGACACAATAATTTCATAAATATGCAAATTAAATAACCACTTTAGCCTTGCTTAAGGTACAGAAAAGATGGGATAAGAAGTGTCTTTGTACCTGTGTGTCCCCATTGTTATTTTAGCATCTCAGTACAGAGTCGTTACTATTAAAATTCTCCTGCATTTCTCTGCAGCCCTTCAAAAGACAGAGCCAGAAAACTGAGTTATATCCTTCTGAAAACCTCTCACTCTTCCCTTTATGAGAAATGTCTGTATTTTTGAGCCCTGAATAAATTAAAGGCTTTAATTATTCAAACTGGGGGGTTTTTTTAAGTAAAACAATTTTTTGAATTTTTTCCGTATCAACTAAGTACTGACATTCATCACAATCATCTGTATTTCCTTCCTTACTACTGGACTGATATTTTGTTTAAGGTTTTGTAATGACAGCATTTGTTTTGGGAGGTTTGTTCCCTTTGGTAATGGTGCCAGTTCCCACCCCGTAACCACTGACTTCTCTTCCCTACTGACTTCCCTGGGCTGTGGCAGCCGTTTGGAGCTACACACTGCACTGGATGGATGGATGGGTGGATAGATGGAAGCAAGCAAGCAAGAAGGAAAGAAAAAGAAAGAGAGAAAGAGAGGAAGGAAGGAAGGGAGGAAGGAAGGAAGGAAGGAAGGAAGGAAGGAAGGAAGGGAGGTGTGANCACTGGATGGATGGATGGGTGGATGGATGGAAGCAAGCAAGCAAGAAGGAAAGAAAAAGAAAGAGAGAAAGAGAGGAAGGAAGGAAGGAAGGAAGGAAGGAAGGAAGGAAGGAAGGAAGGAAGGAAGGAAGGACCACCTTTATGCTTCGCATTGCCATGTCTGCCCTGGAGTGGTCCTTGGGAGTAAGCAAGGAGAAAAGTAAAGACATAGACTGTGGTCACCAGTTGTAGAAGACAGTCTAATAGCATGAATATCTGTGTATCATGAAGTTCAGGACTTTATTTACTGCCTTATCTCTCAAACTGTGGGGTAATTTTGTGTTTATGCAAAATGGTTCTAAATGTAAAACAAGTACAAACTTCTAATTCAATATTTTCCTGGAAGCTTGTATGAGACAAAAAATATAACTCATAACTTATACCTTCAGAACTTAAGTACTTCTAGTCTCTAAATGCTGTCGTCTCCACTGCCTTGGTGTCAATTCAGAAGTCACCATCTTCAAGAAAGCCCAGAAGCATAACCTGAAAATATAATAATTTCTAAGTGTGCACTCCCAAGTCTAGCAGCATCATGAAAAGACAAGATTTAGCCAGCTCAGCCACGTAGAGATTGACATACCTGCTGTATTCTTTGCCACAGGCAAGGCCAAGTTAATTACACCCATGGAAAGGTGAGCTTCTGCTGATATGTGAGGACAGAACACACATGTCTAAACTATCATTAATGCAGGTGTGAAAGAGGCTTTTCTTGCTGGCAGGGTCTGACCAAATAGATCGAATGCATTCCTTCAGAATTAGCTTTGTCACCTTCCCTACAAGTTGTTGACACACTTTAAATTTTAACAAAATAAATTATTAAGAAGAATTGCTATACAGTGCAACAGGCATGAAGGTTACTGAAAGTCAGCAGAAAAGAGAAAAGGTGGCAGACAAAATCACCATTTTCTCATTTTTATCCTAGCTTGATAATTGGATAAGAAATAAGCCTGGCAAAATATCTGTTCCTTTAGACATTGAGACAACCCTTGTGCTGGTAAAAAGGGTGATCTAAATTATGACATTGACAGAAATGAATCAAAGAACTCATGATTAAGTGTAAAACCTGCAATTTATGACTACTAGTAATCTGCAGTACTATTAAAAAAGGTAATAGCAGGTACTGGCAGACAGGGTTAGAAAGGGCAGGGTGAGATTATTACAGTCAGGAAGGGAAGTTATTGCTATGTAAAAGCAGCATACCAAGGAAAAATGCAAACTGAGATGCCTTCCTCATTTTATCATCTTTAGAGAGTCAAATTAAAGAAAAAAGCTAAAACATGCCAGTTTCTTTGATACAGCAAGGACTGTTTCAACTTTGGAGAAAAATCCTCACAATGTTATGAAGGTGATATATGAGGTATTTTTATGTGTGGCATTCTTGCTGTTTGTTGTTATTATTTTAAAAGTATCATGTGAGTAGCTGTCTTTGTAACATGGCAGATGGGGATGCTATCCAGCTCTGAAGATCACAAAGTTTCTTTTCTTCAGGCATGTGGAGTTCCTTGGGATATCCAACTGGAGCTCAGGGAGGTCAGACAGCCTCTGACTATCTGCAGCAGAATGAGCTCCTCACCTCTCCTCTCCCTTCAGTCTTCTCTACTCATTTTGAATAGAGCCAAAAAGCACATATTTTGGGGAGGGCTATGGATGCTGAAAAGCTAGAAGCGGAGAAATTCTTCAGCTTTTTCTCAGTGTTCTGTGAGAGCATTACTTTCTCACGCAGACTAGACAAAAACAGTGAAGACAGTTTTGTAAACTAATTCTTTATCTTTGCACCTGCTGTTGTTCAGTTCGTGTTGTTATGGTACACTGACGAAAATATTTTCAAATGGGTGTTGTACATCCTCCACCAATCATTCTAGGAGGTGATTGATCAAGGGACCAATAGTACCATGCTACTCTTGCGAACCAAGCTATACAAACCAATTTATAAATAATTAAATATGCCACTTTTTCCTGACCTTTGATCATGCCGTTCTTCGCTGCTCTCGGTATGGACAGCAACATCGGGCTCATCTAGAGACACTTATGAACTATTGCTTCGATAATTTTTTTTTGGTGTGGTTTTTGCTTTTCAGTAAATTCACTGAGCTAAGCATGCTGTATATATCTAACAAACAATCCTGTTATAAAATGAGGAGTTACTGATGGATTTCAGCAGCTTCCAGAACTGGTATGATAACGTGTGACTGTTGCAAGGAAAAGCAAAAGGGAAAAAAGATGTGACTTTTTATCATCCTGCCAGTTCATGTAAACAGGCTGTAAATGGTCTGGCTCAGCATGTAAGCAACCAGTGACTTCTTTCCTGTATCACTCCTCTCAGGTGCTTCTGCTCTGTGTCTGATCAAGACAGTGAAATATCAGTTACTTTATTTCTTTTTCACAAAAATCAGTCTCTCAACATGATTCATCAACCTACAAACAAATAATTTTAAGCATGTGGCTTTAAAAAGTCTGCTGGAAAAGGTTACTTTTAGAATCTGGGCCATTATGTTTTCTAAATTGTATTTTGCAGCTTAACATATTTTGCAGTGAGTCATGGTGTAATATCCATTGGTTGCTTGATTTGTATTCTAACGTCAGTGTGAACCTAAGTTTCTACTCCAATATCATTCTTAGGCAAATGTTTCCAAAACAGTCATAAATGCTGATATGAGTGGCCAGTTGTTTTTTGTCGCTGTATCACTGTTTTAAAGTATGAACTTGAAATGCATGTATGATCACCGGTTCCGTGTTCTCTGTATTTCTCTTCAGTGATCAGTTGTGACCAATTACAGATTGTCTGATAGAAAATTTAAGTGTTAGTATTTCAGATAATTCTCTTTCTCCTTACCTCATACCCTTAGGCTGTTTCTAAAGGAATCAGTCTACTGTCAAGACAGGTAACTGGAATCACAGTGATTAGTGAATCAATTTTTGTGGCAACTTTATTACTTTAAAACAAATACTGAAAGTAGCCTGGGTTTTTCTCTTATAGTGAAGGAATTTCTTGCTGTTTGTGATTTCCTGCCATAAGAGATTTCATGTAGATAATGGTTTTCAAAGAATGCAATTGCTTGCGCAATTTGAGATGATAACTTACTAGTTTTTGTTTCCTGTCTCAGACAAGAACAATAAGGAAAGCTTAACAGAAACCTAGCAAATTTTGGACTGCTTTATCCTTCTGCTGCTGCAAAAGAAAAATGTAAACATAGTATAATTTACATCAACTCAGTCAAAATAACATTATTAACCACTGACCTGCTTTCCTTATCTTGCACATTACATATTCTCAGAACACTGCAGATCACTGGCTGGAGCGTTATGTAGTGATGGGGTTTCTAGAATAATGCTTATGGTCAGACCAACACACAGAGACATATGCCAGATGTCAAGTTTCCAGACAGGCTTCTGGTTTACATTATATTTCTGTCAGTCACAAACACCAGAATCAGATATTTAACTGTATGGTCAATATATGCATTGTCAGCTCTATAAATATACTATGTATTGTTGTTTTCGTACAGGTAAACCCTAAGTGTTTTTGTATTCAAAGCCTGTGTTGCCCTCAGTCTGAGATATTTCTGTTCAGTGAATAGTTTCACAGGTCTACTCCTGGAAAATCAAAGAGAATTATGAAAAGGAATTGCTCACGGATTTCAGTTCTGCATTAGAGTTTCATTTGAGTTGTTTGTCAATCCTTCAATACTTTGTTAATATTCAAGAACATTTATACAATAAATTATGGCCTCTAAACATTTTATATTAGATGTTAATATAATCAAACATCTACCCTTTTTCCCCAGGTACTACCCTGCAAACAGACTGTTGTACTTAGTGGAGTGTTTTATTATGGTGTTAGTAATTTCCTAAAGGTATGCTGGTATTATTAATATGCATTTATATTCCAGGCATATAAGAAAGATCTTGGTTAATAATAAGGAATTAATATTAAACTCGCCAAGACTCAATTTTTATTTTCAAAGCTGTCTTAGTCTAGGGAATAACAAATTATTCAAGTAGAAAAACAGAAGTGGTGTTAATAGCAGCAACTATAAGACAAATTGAAGGAACAAATTAACAGACAAAATAGCAGAGAGAATCACATATTCATGTAAGCTTTGTTTTGTTATGGTTATGTACTTCGTATCTGCAATCCTGTGTACTAGAGACTGGTGAAATGCACACATTAACCATAGGGTTTCACACTTATCCAGCTTTCTGGTATAAAATTTTTTAGAAATACAAACTCTGAAGAGATTAATACACAATTTTAGCTTTTGAGGCAGTGTTTTTATGTTCTTGTTATAGGAGAAATGTCTTAGGAATGTGAGAACTACATATCAGCAAGTGTTTGATTTCCAGTGTGTTTACAGTTTGGTGGTATGGATCATCTATGATGTTTTCTTCTCAGTGGAAATCATGGAAGATGTGAGGAAGGAAATCTTTCCTTCTCCATTTTTGTTTCTGGTTTTGAGTCTTTTCTTTCCTTCCCAAATGGCTTCCTCCTGTTTCTCACAAAACATTTTCTATAAATTTCCTTTCCCACTAGACATGGGGCAGAGAATCTGCTGTCATTAGCCCATTAGCTTTTCCTTTCTGCTGGACCTCACAGCCTCCTGTCCCCAGGTCATTCCACTGCTGTCTCTACACACTCACTAAAAGGAGAAGCTGTTAAGGAAAATGGGGATTTTCCACTCCCTGCATAGTCCTGAAGGAGGCAGAACAACATGTGGAACTGCACGACCAGCGGTAGGGGTTTCTGTTTGAGCCCTGAAATTTTGTGCCCAAGGGGAGAAGACAGTGAGCAACTTGAATCATTTGTTGAGGGCTAAAACCACCTTAGGAGGGGAAACATCTGCCTTTGGCTGACTTTCTGGAGGGTACAGCAGAAACATGGAAGGTGTCAACCAGGAGTTTGTCCAAGTCCCAAACAGATTTATTGAGGGGGAAGGAGCAGCAGAGACAATGCGTGATGAACTGGCCTCAGCCCCCATTCCCTGTCCCCTTGTGCCAATGATGAGAGAAGGCAGAGAAATCAGGAGCAAATTTAAGCCTGGGAAGAAGGTAGGGGTGGGTGGAAGGTGCTTATTATTTTATTGGTAACAAGTTAAACTAATTCCCTCTAATGAAGTCCGTTTTGCCTGTGGTGGTAACTTGTGAGTGATTTCTCCCTGTCATTATCTTGAGCCTTTGGTTGTTATTTTTTGTCTCCTGTCCAGCTGAGGAGGGGAGTGATAGTGTGACTGATGGGCACTTGATGTCCAACCGATGCCATCTGCACGTCATGGTTTCTGTGGCTGGCACTCTCTGAGGGTGGCTATGGCCTCCTGAGGGACCAACAAGGATGTGGCTTCTGAATCAGGGGGTGCAGAGGAGCATTTCTTAGCAAAGAGGGATTTTGTATCATTGTGGTCAGAAAAAGGAGCATAGTACAAACTGGATTGCATTGCACACACAAAACATTGCAGTCATCGGTGCAGATTAGACTGTATTAATTTTACAAGGTGTTAATCCAAAATATGTTAATCCAAACTCTAATTCCCAGTCTCCTGAGACAAGGTTTGAATTTCAATTCCGTAGCTAGACAAGTGAAGATGGGAATTGTAGGAAAAGTTTATGAACATCACAAACTACACACCACTATTCAAATTGATGTTGCATACTTTGTAGTGAAGTGCCCCAGTTCCCTCAATATTACACAACCTCTCTGGGATAGGAATCTTCAGCAAAAGCATCTTGGTGACCTGCTGTGCAAGACAGAAAGCTGATTCCTCTTGAGCCTTTTGTGGATTTCTAATATTTGTGGTGACCAAAAGTCACGTTAGCCCCCTTCCCAAAGGCTCTTGAAAGCTGTCTGGGGGAGGCAAGCTGCATACCTTCCAGGGCCGTCAGAGGCAGGGCAGCATTCCTCTGCTCCCAGCCCTTACCCATCTGTCCACCATCAGCTGGGGGATACTAAAATAAATCGGGAGTGGGCTGATGCACAAGTTGTATTACAGAAGATATGTCCTCCACAGGAAATGTGTAAACAAATATTTGAAAGATCTAAAAATATGAACAAAGATGCCTCTGTGGCAAACAATGAACCTTAAAAAGTCTGCAGCACATATTCTACATACAGTTGTTAGGTGGTGAAGTTAAATTGCTAAATAAAGTTAGTTTTAGATAGCCAAATGTGTAGGATCTTCAGCCTCAAAGTACCATCCTTAATATTAAGTTTTTAGTTTAACATCTTGCTCAGTTTTGGTGTGGCCTCACCTGTGTAATGTATTAGATATATTAAAAGTAAATATTATTGTAAATAATCCATTTGCTCCTACACAATGTTCTCTTTTAGTCTGGCCTTTGCTACTGAAAAAAAATCAGGCTTACATCTGTAATATTGTTCAAAAAGTTGGAAGTGCTGCTGAAGATGACTGTATCTGCCCTGAATTCTGTCTAGTGCTGAACACTTGAAAACTTCCTGCTTCAGCACCAGCAGTCCTGCTCTCTCACTGTATTTGGTCAGTAAAAAGTCAGTAAGAGGCACAGTGTCAGGGCAGTGCTACAACATTTTCATTTGTCTGGTGTCTAATAATACCATTTATCCCAATTCAAGCACACTAACTCATATCCTGTCGCTCTTGCTCTGTCCAAGACCTTCTGATGTTTATGACTCTTTTCCCTTGTGCTGAATCTCTGCCCAGTTATGTGTCATGAACAGCCTCTGCTCCCTTACAGCCATATTTCCTCACCCTGGCCAGAGATCTGCACGTAAGGAATGAAGTCACTCCCAGCCATTACCGGTCTCTGTGGCACACAGCTTTTCATATTTCTCTAGCCCAAATTCTTCTTTTACACTGTGCTCTCTGCCTTTGCTATCCAAGCTAGTCCTTTATCTGTGCCAATAATTTGCCCTTACAATATTTAATTATCTACTTCGTATAGAGATCTTTAGCAAGCTTTTTAAAGCAATTCCAAGGCAAAAGGCCTCTAAAAGATCAGGCAAAAAAGCAGTACAGTTGCTCAGCAATATTTTTCAAAAGGAGTGTGATTTGTCAAAGATTACCTCCTTTCTGTGACTTTCTGTGAATTATCTCCATCTAAAGTCTCACTTCTGGGGGTTTCTTAGGTTTCACTCCAACCGGTACTTTGTCCTCTTCTCTTCATTCTCATATGACCTTCCTTGGCAATGAAGAACTGAGATTTTAATGATGTTTTAGGGATTTGTTTGCATGGTCACAGCCATGTAAGTGCTTCAATAATAGTTTTCCTCTGTTAAAATTTGACATGTTTCATTTTTTAAAGGTTTCCTTTAGCAGCTGGAAAGCAGTAGCATCCAAATCCTTATATTACATAGCCTTAGCCATTCCAGCTACCAGTTTTCCCAGTTAAAAAGATCTCCACCCCTCATGAAAATTTGATTTCAGGGCTTCCTCTCATCTTTCTTGGCATGGACAATTCCGGGTCAGTCCTCCTCTGCTGTTCCCATTGCTCTACTGCATCTCCTTTCCTCGGCTGTTTATACCTCCTTTGCAGAGAACCCATGAGGAGGGACAGGAGAATGTGTTCTCACAGCACTGCTGCTTCTCTAAATTTTTATGAAGGCTTTGCACTCCTACAACATCAGATTTACTCAGCATAGCCCACACCACCACCAAAGGGCATGGGAAACCAGACACTTGGTCTTCTGCCTTCAGAAAACTGGGTAAAGTTTTCATTTGTTGCTTTTTAAAAAGAGGTCAGATTGATAACTACAACAGCAGCTTAGTTTCCCTTTCTCTTCTCCAAAGTATGTTCCACGAGATATTTATCTCCCTGTGAGACAAACTTCCCTCATGGAAAAATTCCTGTCTCTGTGGTTGACCATTACACCTTCTATTTCCAGTTGCCACTTCTTGACCTTTTGATATATATCACAATTATAATATTTATCTTTGATTACTGCTTTGATCTCCTGTCTTGATGTGTCCCTTTTCTCAATATTGATTTTTTATCTTCTGAGAAATGAATGTACACCCAAGGGAATATATTTTTTATAATGTACATTTATATCTATATGTATGTATTATTTAATAATATTAATCCCTCTGTAAATTACTGGTTTATAACCAGGTAGAGCATAGAGTAGTTTCGAGTGCTTACATCACCCAGGCAAAAGTCACAGAAAACCAATTACAATTCCGTTTGTGGTTCTGCCTGTCCGCTCATGTGGGATGCTAAAAGAAACAAAATGTTCTTTTATTTCTTCACATTGGTTATAATTGCTGTAGTGGTGGATAATCAGTCTCTGCAGGCCTGCCTCTCTGATTCCCATCTGTGATTGATGGGAGAAACAAGTGAGATCAGGGAATTCCTGGAGCTGTTAAAAGATGTACAGGTCTGTGTTGGGACACATCTTAGTTGGTTTTGCTTGACAGATTACCTTTTGAGAACTGTAATAACACACTATCTCACATTGCCCTCACAAATTTGCCTAACAAGTCACAATAAAATACAAAGTAATTCCTCCCATAATCAAGTGTGACCATGGCTGCCACAGATGAAGATTTTATCATAGCTGTATCGTGTTTGACAATGTTTAACTATGTTTATTACATCATAGGTGTGGATAATTACCATGTTCCTCTCCTATGGAGAACCATTGGTCTTGATTGCTTTCTGATACAACACAGTGTAAGTCTTCCTTACCTCGGCTCCGTGGGCTCCTAACAGCTATAGAGACACTGATCTGAGTGGAGGTGGAGCAGTCAGGACTGTCACTATGACCTTAACCAGTCACTGGGAATTTTTTTATGCTCACAATAGATAGTACGGATTGATTTTCTGTTTGGTTAATCAATTGACATTTGCTGGAAGTGTCATAACCTAACTGCTTGAATATGTAACATGTTTTCTTATTGTCTCAATAAGGGCACCTGTGTTTGAGCACAACATGCCGGAGTTTTGTGATCTGTTAGAATTAATGAGCCTAAGATTGCTGAAGTTACTATGAATTCAAGATTCCTTAAAGGAAGATTGATGAACCCTAGAACCCCAAAATTAAATCACCTTGACAGAGAATTTTAGAATGATCTGTTAATTGCTAAATAAATAGACAGAGCCTTCTAAGGAAAGGCCTTTGCTCTGGCAAGGTACTCCTGATTCATCTGCTGGGCCTAATAACAAATAATAACCTAACAACAAATAATTCAGTATAATTGTAGCTGAATAATTCAGTATCATTGTAGCTGAGTACTTGTATTGCACTGTAAAAAAAAAAAGATATTGTGGTCATGGCTATAGATAGAAAGTAGATTCAAATGTATAAATTCTGCCAGATAGGATTAGATGTACTCCAGTGTTTGGGATTATCTCCCCCTCTAGTGGCTGTTTTATGCAAAAATATGAAAACTGGGATTATCTAGCTGTACTATAATTTTTGGAGGGTTTATAGAAACTTTTAGGTCAGATAGAAGTGGCCAAAGTGGACTGTCTATTTTTACTGTACTGGATTTGAGGGAAAGGGTGTTAATGTAAACCAGAATAAGATTCTAAATTATTGATTTTCTTAAAATTTTTTCAGTAATTTGAGTATCAGGGAATCACAGAAGTAATTTGGTTGAAAAATACCTCTGAGATCATTGACTCCAACCTTTGAATTCAATATGTCACAGGATAACCCATAAAACTATGAACTTTCGGGTTTGGATGTGTACAATAATATATTTCTTTTGTCCTACTGTGAGCTTATATTTTTTATTTGGTACTGTTCAAAATTTATCTTCAGTGCTTTACAATTTGGTGGTAGGTGTTGTTGCAGGTTTTATCCATGCTGGGTGAACAATTATTACTGCCAGTGATATTGCTAGGGGGAAGCAGAATGGATTTTAATGCTGTCAAGTGAGGCGGCATCCGTTACTGTACTTTTTGTTATCATGTCAGGAGATTTATCTGCTGTCCAAGATCAGTTCTTAAAAACATTTGGGTCCCAAAACATTACCACTGACCCTGCAATTATAGTAAAGAATTACACAAAAACATCCACTTAGTAATCAATAGCAGCAAGCAAAACAAAGAACACACTATAAATTTTCTGGAAGGAAATAGAGAGCAAAATGGAAAATGTGATTACACCACTGCATAAATTGTTTGCCCACACCTTGAATATCCTGTGCAGTTACGGTCCTTCCATATCAAAAAAAGGTATGTAAGAACTAGAAAAAGGAAGAGAAGGGCAGCAGGGTGACCAAAGAACTAGAATGGCTTCCATAAGGAGAATGATTGAGTTGGCTGGAGAAGGGATGTTTCTGCAGGGCAAGAAAAGCCAGAAGACTACAAAAATATGAGTGGCATGGAGCAATTGGATAGAGATGGAATGTTCAACATATTTTTCAAATACAAGTACAGAATGATAGTGGGAACCAGGTTCAAAACAAATAGTTGAAAGATATTCATCATGCAACAGGCAGAAAACTTGTAGATCCAATTGCTGAACTATGCTGTGGATTCAAATAATATCACATAAGCTTGCTCTCTTCTCTCTCAAGGTGTCTTGTGACCGCTTTTGGAACCAGAATATCAAGTTCTGGAAATATTCCCAAAAGTGTTCTCCTGAATTTATTTAGACACACAGATAAGAGCATGATATGTGAATAATCCCTTCATTCCACACTGAATTAGTCAAGCAACAGCTGGAATGTTGTTTTTGCTGTAACTTAAGTTGGAAACAGAAAACATTTCTATGCTTAAGCTATCATACATCTATTACCTGTAAAAATGTAAATTAATCTTCTGTTATGGAAACTTGCATTAGTGACTATTTCAGTGAAATGGCTTTCTATTTTTATAAGAATCAATGGTTTTTAACAATCTGAAATTCAAAAGAAATTTTTGTACAGATCATTTTGGACAACAATTCTGTCATACACTTTGCCATTAATGGAGCTGAGATGCTGGGGGCAGTACGTGACTGCCCAGCAGGTCCACCTGAAGGCGCTGACTAACTTGGGAGTTGGCAGGAGGGAAGTGGCTGATAAAAGGAGCAGAGAGGAGCTGATGGAGCGACGGGCAGGCTTGGGTCAGTGACTGAGGTGAGTAGTGTCAAATTAGTGTCAAATAAATAACTGATGTGACTGAAGTCAAAAGTGACACAAGAAACTTGAGGGACCAAGGTGACTGTAGTGACTCAGGTGTGATGCAGACTGAGGCTTTCTGGGATATGTTTGGACATACTCACCTATGTAGCCCTCTATGCACCATATGTAAGCACTGATTGCATTGCTGAGAAAGGGTTACCTAATGGTGTGACTATCAGTTCTGAAAGTCTGAAAATTTTGTTTCTTTGTCATGTTTCAGCAGGGATTTAAGAAGGAGAAGTTGTGCTTAACCAGCTTGACAGGTTAGACACAAACTGAAACACAGGAAATTCCACTAAAGCATAGGGAAAAAATAATTACCTTGAGGGTGTTTAAGCAGTGGAAAAACTTTAAAATTTCTGTTCAAACCATCAGTAGAAAACTTTGTTTTCTGCACTGTGGCATCTAAGGCCACTGGAAGAGTTTTATGTCCAGTTTTGCATGTCAAATTTTGGCAACAGTACCGACAAACTGGAAAATCATTCATTTGAAATCATAAAGAACAGAAGCTTATTTCTAGGAGAGAAAAAATTGACCGAGAAAACATTTCCCATTAGAGGGCAGTGAGCAAGAAACTGTGTGGGCTTTAGCTGTCTACCAGAGTTAATCCACAAAAAACACATTAAAAACTATTATTATAAAGGTCACTTTTTCTTCCTAGTCTCTGAAGGATAGATGAGAAAAAAGTGTACTTTGAAGTAGTAATTGGTATTAGTAAAAAAATAATGAAATAGGCAAATGAGAACTGGACCATGCCCCTTGGGAGGTTTGTGTAGTCTTTGCCTTCCAGAGAGTTTTAAGAAAAAGTGGAAAATCCTGTTAGGTATGATTAGGAATTCTTGGGCTGAGACATGGGGTTTCTGCAGGTTTTTTGCAGCCTTGTGTGTGTGGGTGTTTCCATAAAAGACTAGCAGGAGACTCCCTCATCCAGAGTTCAAATTGCATCAAAAGGACCAGAAGAGGAACACATTCCGAGGTGAAATACCTGCCTCAAGTCTGGGAATTGGGTTTCTTACACATTTCTGTAAAGATTTTCAGGTTTTCTGCTCCTGAGTTATCTTACTCCTAGTGTTTTGCTCCTAGTATTTAGCTTCCACATTCCCGAGGATGTGTTGCCATAGACTGTGGGTGAACAAAAGCTGCTGATGCCTCAGTGTCAGGTTGTACGTATTTAGTCTGTCCTTCATGTATATTTAATCTTAGACAGCTTTCAGTACTTTCGTGTCCATTGTAACCATTGCCTATGGTGCAATTGTATTTTCTGACTTGTATTTTTTGTCAGAAGTTAAGGAGGAAGATATTTTCTTGGGGACAGATTTGTTTATGAACACATTTGGAATTTGATTTATGCGTGAATGATCAGCACGTCTAACAGAATGTCAGCAAGCTCTCTATTTTCACTGCTACCTTCTGGGAGTGAGGAGTGCTGGAAACCTGATAACAAGGAGTTTCTCTGGTCATTTAAGAGGGCAACCCTCACTGTGTTATCCAATTAGGAGAAAGATGTGTGCCTGTGGCATCCGGCTGTATTAAATTTCATTGCTCTTGTCATGCAGTTAAAATAGAGGCGTTTGAAGCTTTTAACTCTCCTGCCTCCCCTAGTCATGCCAGGTGCGAGCGCTACAGAAACGCAAAGCGTTTGGGAGTTACTGAGAACGAGATGTTAAAGGTGAGATCATTTCACTGTGTCTGAAGTACTAATGCTGTACCTGACAAAAGTTTTCAGCTTTTAGGGCGGTAACGAGGTGTGACACCCTTGGGCAGTCGGGGGGTGCTGTCGCCGGGGGCTCCCTGAGCCGGCCGGGGGGCGGCCGCTGGGAGCGGGGAATTCAGCGTCGCTGCGGGCTTCGGCGTCCGTCTCGCTGTGCGCCCAATCTCCCAGCCACCGGCAGCCCGTTTCCAGGGGAAGCCGGGACTGACCTCGGGCTGGAAAGGGAAGTTCAAAAAGCGCCCACCGGACGGCGGGGGGCGGTGGCGGGAGCCTCTCGCTATGGCAACGACGCCGGGCGATGGAGGAGGCGGCGGGGCAGCCGCAGGGTCCGGCCGTCAGCTCGTCAGCCCGCCCGGGGGCCCGGGCACAGCCCCCCGAGCCCCCGGCCCCGCCGGAGCGCGGCGCGGACACGCTGCAGGTGCGGGCGCGGAGCGCGGCGGGGCCGCCCGGGGCTGCGGGAACAAGGCGCAGGGACGGGAGTCAGCCCGCAGGGAGCGAGGGAGGGAG
>VZTE01000127.1:745548-763211 GCA_013397775.1 Eulacestoma nigropectus
GAGGGAGGGAGCGCGGCCGCCGCCGGCAGCCCCGGGCAGGCGGCCCGCGGGGGCGCGGAGTGTCCCGCGTTCGCAGCCTGCGTGGGAAAGGGAGCTGCGGAGCGGCTGCGCTGGTGACTTTTGTTCCCAAGGCGTGCGAGGGAGAAGGCGTCCCGAAAGGGTGCGGGCCCGCCGTGTGCGGGGCGGCGGTCACCGCCTCTCCCTCCGCTCTGCTGAGCGGAGTGCGCTCAGAACTTGGAGATAACCGGGGGTAGTTTGCCTCCTCGGAGAAAGCATTTTTATCTGTGATGAAACGCAAACTTTTACTGCTTATAAACTAAGTGCGCGTTGTCCTATCTTGAAGAGAGCGGCTGTTTCTAATGGCAATTACTTGCCTTGCGACGAGACTTCACGTGAAAACACTAAAGGTTGATCTTTGAATATCGGGGTCATAGGGTGCTCTTGAGTCCTCCAATAAAGATGAGGAATTTTGCAAATTGCCATTTCCTGCCTCTGTTGTAAGTCTGTTGCTTTCAGCTGCACTCTGATAGTTACTTTATTACTAGCTTTGTTGAGCCGAAACATATAACATTATTTCAAGGATTAACACAGTTAATAAAACTGTTTCTTGTAAACTATTTGTTTTCCCTTTTTTTTTGGCGGAGTCCCCGATGTATCTAGAGAAGTTTCCAGTCTGCTCTTTCATTATTAATGGAAGCTAACTTGAGTGCCTTTTCCTGGAAGGGGTGTGTAGTTGATAGGTCCTAGGGATGGTTGGATTCCATACAGATTCCCATAAAGTTAAAAAAAATACAAATGCCCCTCATTCTTAAATTTTGCAGTAGTTAGCAGGATATGTTCCAAGCCCATTTGGGCTGATATTTCTGTACAATTGCATACATAAAAAGTAGTTGTGCTTAACTCTTACAAGAGTAACTTGTTTACCAGGAGGGCTGTCCTACCAAATCTTCAAAATTTCTAGCAAAGAGAGTCAGCCTAATGCTGTGGTAATATAATCTAGAATACATTAAACTTTCATAAAAAGATATTATTTGGTTTACAAGAGGTTAATTAAAAATGTAATTAATTAGGTATTTGATATGTGAAGCTAAGGTTAAAAATGAAGCAACTGTCTCTGTTTAACATTCATTTGAATTTTGATAATAGTATATTCTGTTGAGAATTTGACTGCTACTTTTTCCTTTAGCTTTCATCGGTATGGGATGAAGTATACAGATTTTTTTTTTTTTTTTAAGTGTATAGTTTGATTACATTTATCATTTTATGCCTTCATGGGCTAGAAACTTCTTCTTTTGTGCAACTTGGGATTGAAATCTATATTAGTAAGCATGTGTGTCTTGTTTTTTCTCTTTTCTAGAATGGGACTTAATGATATAACTTCTTAATGACCAAAAATGTCCAAATGTCCTCCTACATTTTAGCAGCCTATGTTTCTCAGGGAGTGGAGTGGAGGAAGATAGAGATGAAAGAGAATTTGTTCCACACTTGAACAACTCACAGTTTAACCCCTAAGGACAAGAAAGTATCTGTGTTACTCTTGTGCAGTGCAACTTGCCTTAATAGGAGTTTTTAATAGGCGGACCAACACAATTGTTAACCTTTCAACTTCTACCTTAAATCTTGGGATTTAAATTTAAATTAGAGTGCTAATATTTGCTCAATACCGGAAGTGTAAACAGGGAAAAATATTTGATGTGTCACGGAAAATATGTGAAAATGCTTAAGACTGTGACACTGTTTGGCAATAACTTTATTGAAAGAAATAAAATGCTTTCCTCGCCAATAAAAGATAAAATTTCAGCCCAATTTTATATGCCATGATTTTGGTGTTGTCCTGATAGAAAACAATTCTTCAATTTTATTAGTGTTTCTTTTCTGAAACAATATAGAGAAGAGGCCATGGGTTCAGCTTCTGCCAAAGGCGGGTTGTTGTAAGTTGCTGAATTCATGTACACACACTGCAGCAGTTATAACCCGACAAGTCATTGCTAAGAAAAATCCTGCACTCAGCAACATACATCAAAATGAACAGGGGCAGAAAGCTACAGGATGTGTATTTTTCTGAGGATGCATGCAAAGTTGTAAGGAGAGATGGTTAAGGTGTGGGAACTAGAAAGAAAAAGTGGATGAAAAGATGGAACTGCTCCTTCAATGTCCAATGAAGAGACAAATTTTCTGACTTTTGGGCCTGTAATTTTTAAAGCAATGATTGGCCCTCTTCAATCAGATTTAAAAGTATCCACTTGCTTGGTGGTGGCAGACAAATCACTGAATACTGATACTGAATATCACAGAGTGCAGCAAATTGCATGAAACGGGCTGTTACTGTAGTGTAAGGTGGCTGAAGTAATCTTGGCAAAGACTGATGTCTAACCTGATGGAAGACAGAAAAAGCTGCCTTTTGTTTTCATCACCAGTTGGATACTACTAGAAATTAAAGAATATGCAGCAATAGAGAGAAGAATTGATGCAGTAGCATGAGAACTATGTGTAGATTTAATGAATTTTCTAGCAGGGCCTTCTAATCAAAAGAAAACAGAAGGCCAGTGATGCTGTCTTGTTTGGAATATAGGGAAAAATGAGCAATAAACCAATATGGATTCCGTTTGCCATATACATATATATTTGGACAAACATGACATCAAAGCTTTAGATGGGAAAGAAGGATTTTTCTTAGGCACAATCAGGCTGTGACTGGTTAAAAGAATGTCTCAGGTCCTTACTGGTTTAGGTTTTCAGTAGCCAAATAATATTTGAAATTGCTTAATAGACACAAGGAACATTTCCAAGGAACTGTGACTGGTAATGAAGGAGTATTTTGTCAATACAATTAATACTCAGAAGATTTAATGATAAGGAAGACGTCTGCCACTTAACCTAGATCAGACAATGTGTTGTACTCTAAACACATCAAGAATGATAACACTTCATGACAGATAACAATCATGTGCCACAGAAGCAGAAAGAGGCTTAATAGCCAGCAGCTACAGGGCATCGTGTCCAACCCCCTCCACTCTGAATGTGCAGGGAGAGATGGTAAGCTGGGGACACAGCAATAGCACAGCTCTGGTTGCTCAGCAACAATTCCACCTTTCTACTGTGTGTGTTAAGCAAGCAGTAGCAGTCGTGCTTTTTCCAGATTTAGCACCAAGGAGCAAATTCCTCTCTGACACAGCTGGAAGACATGGGCTGCCCATGCATAGCCCAGAAAGCCCAAGTAACCGTATAACTGCATTATTGCCACTTTTGTGGAATTGAAGAGTTTTGGCATTTGTTTATGTTATATTGAAATTTGCAGTCTATGCTTCCTCTATTGCTACATTTATGTAAAGGAAAGTGCTTGGTTATTGGCAAATAGCCGGTTTTGCTTGTAGGTTTCTGAGTAGACATTTAAAATACCTGGAGGAGGTGTTGAGGTGAGGACCTGGGGTTGAACCACAGGGTAGGAGATAACACTGAACACCTTCTGCCTCTGTGCAGTGGAACTGCTAATGATGAAAGGCTGCAGCTGGTCCAGTTTAACTGCACAACAGAAATGGACACTGGTAGTTCTGGGAAATAACAGCATGCCTCACGTGTTGCTGTGTTCCTGTGATACCCAGTGGATTGTAGGGTTTTGTGGTTTAACCCAGATGGCAAAGAAGCCCCCATACAGCAGTTCACCTACTCCTCTGCCTGCATTGGGGTGGGGGAGAGAATTAGAGCAAAAGTGAAGAAAGTCGTGGGTTGAGATCAAAACAGTTTAATAAGGAAAATTAAAGTCCTGCCTGCAAGCAAAGCAGGCTAAGGAATGCATTTACCACTTCCTACAGGACCCATCACATGGAATGTGACTTTGGAAGGCAAATACCCTTTCTCTGAATGTCCTCCCCCCCTCCTTCTCCCCTTGCTTTATATACTGAGGATGATGCCATAAGGTCTGGAATATTCCTTGGTGCTGGGTAAGCCCTGCTCAGCAGTGGCTGAAACATCTCTGAATTATCAACACTGTTTCCTGCACAAATCCAAAACAAGGCCCCATACCAGTTACTAGGGAGAAATTTACCTCGGACAAACCCAGCGCATAGGGTATTAGGGGGACAGGATTAAAAGTTAACAAAAAGGCTAAATGCAGAGTGGCGCTTGGCATTCCTTATGTTTTCTAAGATTAAGGAAGGGCAGGCTGAGTTACAGAAGACTTCTTGGAGGCTACTGCAGGACAAAAAACCTCAACTCTCTTCACTTAATACTTTGAGTACAGATTTGCCCTCAAGTATCTATTCTATTTGTACTCAAATCAGCTGTCTTTCCTGCTTGGCTCAGGAAACAGAAAGGAGGTGCCCTCTGTGAGGATGTTGGAAGCCTTCAGGACTCCTAGAAAAGCTGAAGCCATTGCTAAAGTATCGTGACAAAAAAAAAGAAATTTTAGTATGTTGTCTGAAAAATATTAGAAACTTCATGTTCTTGGAGCAATAAATCCTTCGTGATGCTGAATTTGGAGTTGTCTTCTAATCTGTGTACCAAAACAGATTTTCCTTTCCCTTATGTGATTCCCATATCGTTGTTGTGACTTACACCCGTGAACATAATTGTTGTTACAGCAGGTTGAAGAATGGTCTAAATTGCAAATTTTAGAGTAACTTAAGTGACTTCTCTTTTTTAATCAGAATGCAGAAGAAGCTTGTATTTTTTGACTGAAATATGTGACTCAAACCTTTGTATTTTATATAATAGTTTACAGAAGAAAATATACCAGGTTATTCCATAGCACATATGAACATTACAAATTTAAAGAACAATCAGATTTTCACTATGGAAAAGAAGTGTTTCATTTAGCAGATAATAGTGGGTGGAGTATTCAAGCTCCAACTGCTAAGGGATTATGAGATCACAACTTGGATGTGCGATCAGGTGCCAGAAGTTTGAGGCAGTAGTTTCTCTTTCTTCATCGTTTTATTCCTAAAAATCTGTACACCAAAAGCATTTAAAATGTCTAGCAGGGAGAAAATAACATGCATTCTGCCTCTCATGAAGTTCATTTGGCATGTTTTAAGATACGAAAATGTAAAATGTGAAAATTGGGATTTCTCATATCTATTTCTAATGATCTTTAGTTTAATGAAGAAATAAAACTTGCCTTCTTCCTGCTCTGAATTATTTTTTCTTTTCAAAGTTTTTGACATCTTCAAGAAGAATGCTTATTGAGTGGGGTGAACTGTTTATTAATATAAATTAGGTCAAGAAGCACAGAACTCCTTTTTATGAAATAATTTCTTTATTCTTGTTTTTCTATGAAATTTTGAGTGTGTACAAAGGATGTATAAGTAAGAAGTTCCTTCTGCTAGGATTTATTAGCAGGATTTGTAGCTGATGGCATTCATTGGCAGTAAAGATGGAAGATTTACGTTTTGAGGGAAAAGTAAAAACTAGCAGAAGGGTTGGGGAGAGAGTGAGGGTGCTCTTCCCAGTATGGCCAGGTGATGTGTCCCTGCCGAGCATTCTCTTAGATTGGTGTGTCTATGCCTCCAGTGCAGCATGTGATGGTGATAAGGATGAGGAATGATACTCTGCCCTGTCTTTTCCTTGGGACTTGTCCAAACTCCCTATTATTACTGCTTATTGGAGTATGCCAAACAAATGTAAATATTGTTCACTGGTTTTTAAATCTCTTCACACGTTTGTTATCTAGTAATAGCTATTGAGCATCTCTACGACTATTTTCTACTTTGTTATGCATTATGTTTGATTTTCTCTAATGTAAAATAAAATCTTCAAAGACAAAAAGCAAAGAAAGGAGGAAGTGAGGAAGGGTGATCCTTTTGCCAGAGGGAATGGCTTCCTATAAGCACGGCAACAGCACTTTAGGGGTTTGCAGGTGCAGGCCACAGGGAATAACAGCACAAGAGTATTAGCACAAGAACAGCAAAGGGAAAAAAACCTGCCCACAGAGGCTCTGAAAACAGCTTGGGTGCAAGACTACAGAACTGTAAGCCTTTAGCATTATTGAGGTGAAAGCACTTGAAAGTACCTTGCCGTAAGATGTTTCCAGATTTGTTGGAATTTAAAAGCTGAAGTTCAAATCTACTGAACTATATCAAGAGACTGTAACAGTCTCAACAAAACAGTGAGCTTAACCTTCACCTGTGGTGGGGTTATTTTATATCCCTCCCAGATGATATGAAAAGGCCTCTGGACAATTATTTAACTGTAGTGAAGAGGGAATTCCTGCTAAAAGCTAAGAAGCAGAGTTTTCAAAAGTGTTGGTTTAGCCACATGCAGACAGTGCAGTAACTTCAGGGAAAACCTTTCTGAATCTTACTTTGTTTTCTCAGGAGCACTGTTACAACAGTATTCAATTAGGAGTCCTTTTAAAGCTTAAGAAAAATGTGAATAAAGGGGTTTGGATATTAACTTCCCCCTGCCCCAGCTTGCTATATGCAGTCATAGTTGGGGAAAAAGGCACTGGAAGTACTAAGTAAAAGAGAAGTGTTGATACAATGGTTTGTTAGGGGAGAGCCTCCAGAGGTCCAGTAAAAGTAGTAATCTAAATCTTAGGTTAACCAATAAATAAAAGAGTCTCCAAATGCTTAGAGCATAAAGAAGTGCCTTTTTAGAGGATGACTGGTTTCAGAAAGAATGAAAGACTAAAATTTTACTAAGAAGAGAGGAGAACAAAGAATTGCAGTGCAGAAAAGAAACACAAATCTAGGGCCTGTGATTACCTTTTTATTTCTCTAGAGAAAAAGAACAGGTATGGAAGCCAACACTACTGCTTTGGCTGGTTGGCAAGCATCGTGTTTTTCATGCCATAGATGCTACTATTAAAAACTGCCAAGTGGGTGTTTTTTGTTATTAGTCAAAGAACTGGGTAGCTTGGATTAAATATACTTACTTGCTGCAGCTCTGTTTAATTAAATTTTTATCAAATTTAAATTGTAAGGAAATCAGTAGGTAAAAGTTGCATTAAATGGAATCTTGTTTGGTGGTAAATAACTCCAATAGAATGAAAAATAAGTAAGGCATTCTTAAAAAATACTTGGAAGTAAATATTAATTTAAAATGTCATAACCGTATAAAATACAAATGCATACCCCATCGCCTTCTACATTTTGAAATCTATGTGTTGAAGGATTTCATTTCCTTTAATTGTGCATGTATTAGTAAATTAGAGGAGGGAGAGAAAACAAGGAAGACATTTTATTTTCAGTGTTTTGAAACTGAAGACTCCTTGTATGAACTAGTAACACAGCTGAACAAATAGCTTTTCCTGAGTTACTGTGGAAGAAGTGCCACACAACTTCTATTTTTAGCTAATGCATCTAGCTCTTTTCAAAGATGGTCTGGTAGGCACACCTCAAACTAAGATTGGTAGGAATGGTCCAAAGGGCAGCTGCAAGTTTAAATAACTTCTAAGTGACTGGAAAAAAACCAACAAGCTCAGCATAGCTACTGAACTGTTTTAATGAGTGTGTTGTGCATAACAGGGTGATAGAGTACATTGGAAATACCTTTTTATTGAAATCTCTAATGACATAGATACACTATGTACAAGTTATTTACATCCTGTTTGCTATATGGCCAAACTTTCAAGATTTACGGTTGGACTCTATCTTAAAGTCTTTTTCACCCTAAATGTTTCTTTACCTTACCCAATATGAGTATATCATGTCTCAGCTGCATAGCTGGCTTCTGTCTCTGGAGCATAAGAAGTGCTTTTCTTGTGACCTGTAGGTCAGAGGAGTTACTTCTGTAAGCTCGATGCACCTGTGAGTGGAGATTTAAAAAGCTTTAGAGCAGTTTAGTTCAGCTGTGCCTGAACAACTCTAATAACTGTAGATTGCAGTACAAAGGTGCTGCTAAACAAGTGTGGTGAAACAGCCTGAATTCAGCACAGCAATCAAAGTCCCCAAATATTAATATTACTTACTAAAAGGGAAAAAAAGACTCCATATCTGTTTAGTTGCTTCTGTGTAGATCCAGGTATGCTTTTGGTGCTGGCAGCTAAGCTTAAGATAGTTTTGGGACATGGAACAACTTACAGGGCTTGAATCAAATGGCCTTGTCTGATGTCCATTGATAGCCAGACAAAAAATGTGCGCTTTTAATTGACAAACGTTTTTGTTGGCTATTCCATGGAAAACAAATTATCCAAACGGACATTTTGTTATTAGTGCTAAGTGATGCAGAAACATCCCAGGTTAGTACAATCAAAATTTTAGTTATTGATTTACTTATGTTATGTGGTTTCCATATCAGAAAAACATCAGGTGTGAATCTTTAAGTCTTGTGCTGCTGAAACCCCTTCCAGCTAAAGTAGGTAAAGGGCAGTAGAATAGAAAATATGAACCACTGCATCACTGCCTTCACTTAAAAGGATAACAAAACAGCTTGTAGGAAGTAGTTAATATATGTAGAAGTATTTACTACCTTAAAAAGTGATAAATGACATAACCAGTTTGCCTGGCTTCCCATGCTGATCTAGAAAAAGTACAAATAAATTTTTTGACCTTTATAGTAATAACTTCAAAGAAGTTGCATTTTTCACAAATTTCTATTTCATCATCTAATATGCCTAAAATGTAAATTTTAGAAATTTGTCTTCAGTAATCTTTTACATTTTTTAGACTGCATATTTGTCTTAGGCTCAATGAAAGAGGGAAATTTTAACTAGCAGTGATCATGACCTCTTCACCAGGACGATTACTAATTTCTGTGTTAGCCAGTTGCTCACAAAGGTAGAAATAGGCTTCGTGGTAGTAACGATCAGTTCAGAGACCATAATTTTGATGTGAATTTAGGTTTAGGTTTGCTCTTTCCCCATTTGCTTACATTGAATTTTCATTTGCCATTCTAACACATCGTAGTTGCTCAGTGTTGGTAGTTTCTGTAATTTTTTGTGGTCATCCTTATTACCGTGAATAACATAGTTTTGTCTGCAGGTGTCACTCTTGTAGCTTCTTCTCTTTCACCTGACTGTGCAGGTGCCTGGAGTGCTCCACTTATACCTTCCAACTCTTGCTGTAAGATCTAACTATTCATTTTATTCCTATCCTCTCTATTCCAACATTTAATCAAGTCTCTGTCTTTGAAGGTCATTTTCCTTATGCTTTTCCTAAAAGCACTTGACAATTGATCTTTTTGAAAGCTTCATTTGCAAATCCATATAATGTAGTTCAGTCTTCTTTACACTAATGCTTATTAACCCCTTTAGTGAACCTCAGCAGTTCATGATGAGTGTTTCTCCCTTTCACAGAATCTTTTTGAGTTTTCCTTTGGAAATGAAATTATTTGTGCTGCCTCTTAATTATATGCTTTAATGTAATGCCTGTTATTTTACCTACCAAGGCTTCCTCATCAGGTGTTTCTCATTCAACTGGCCCTGAAAGCACACATTTATTTTATTAGCCAGTGCCCAGTCCTCTGAAACTGATGCAGAGTACATGCCACGATAAGAAGTTTTACTCTTCTGTCTTTAAGTTCCTTTGCAATTTTTGGGTATCTAGCCATCTGATGCATTACTTTCCATTAATTGAAAAAAACCCCAAGTTTTTCTTCTTTTTCAGTTTATAAACTCATCATCTAGCCCTAATATGTTGCCTCCTTAATGTGAGGTTTCTGTGAAGAAAATATTGAATTCTGCAGCAAAAATATATACAAATCTAGTACTCTTCTATTGCTTTCTTATAGAGTCATAGAATGGTTTGGGTTGGAAGAGATCTTAACATCTAGTTCCAACCCCCCTGCCACAGGCAGGGACACTTTCCACTAGACCAGGTTGCTCAAAGCCCCATCCAGCCTGGCGTCAAACAGGGATGGGCTATCCGCAGCCCCTCTGGGCAACCTGTTAGGTTGTATCACCACCCTCACAGCAAAGAATTTCTTCCTAATATCTAATTTAAACCTTCCCTTGCTCAGTTTGACTCTATTTCCCCTTGTCCTGTCTCTATGTGCTCTTATAAAAAGTCCCTCTTTGTTTCTTTTGTGGACTCCCTTCAGGTGCTGGAAGACCACAGTTAGGTCACCCCAAGTAATTTTCTTTTCGGGGCTGAAAGACCCAATTTTCTCAGCCTTTCCCCTAGGACAAGTGCTCCATCCCTCTAATCACCTTGTTGGTCCTCCTCTGGGCTCACTCCATCAGGTCTATGTCTTTCCTGTGCTGGATGCAGCGCTTCAGGTGGGGTCTCACCAGAGCAGAGCAGAGGGGCAGAACCCCCTCCCTTGCCCTGCTGCCCACGCTGCTTTGGATGCAGCCCAGGACACGTTTGGCTTTCTGGGCTGTGAGTGCACATTGCTGGGTCATGTCCAGCCTCTCATCCCCCAGCACTCCCAAGTCTTGTAACGCCATGGTTTTTTTTAAGACATTGTGGGAAGTTTCCTATTATTGTGGTGCACTATGGAAGCGATCTCATTATCAGCACTTTGTATTTCTTATTAGCTATTATTCAGTCTGCTTCACCTTGCCTTATTGCATCTATGTCTAAGTTGTCAGGTTTTAATTCATCCGGATTTTTTTCATGTCAGTGTTGTTCCAGCTTTTTGATGGATGCCTGCTGGCTTTTGCTCTACTTTTAGCTATGCTGACCGGCTTATGCTTTTTCTCAAGTTTTTCATGGTAGAAGCTGTGCAATTGGTCTGTGTTTTCAGCATGGTATTCTTAAATAGTTTGCATGTTGTCTGCAAAGATTAAATTATTTTTCCTGGTTATTTCTATCTTCTTACTAGCAGTGGTTCCTCAGTTTGAAGAAGCATTGCCTTTTCTAAAACTTTTTTTAGTGCTGTTGTTATGACTCACCCTTAAGGGGCAGGAAGCACCTAAGATTTGTAAATGCTCTTTGGTCAACAGGAACAAAAAAAAGTAAGAGGGTCTGCAAACAATTAGAAAGTTTAATTAGTAAATTACACACTTGGCATGGAAATTGGTGTGTTAGTTCCTGACCTGCCATATAAACACCCGACAGTGGGGTTTGGATAAAAAGGTGGAGTGGAAAGGAAGGAAGAATTTAAAGAGAGAGAGATTAATTAAAGAAAGAAAGGAACAGAGAAAAACAGAGAAAATTATCATCTCTTCTGGTTCCAGTGTTGATCCAGCTGATAAGTGTTGATCTAGCTGTGTCAGTCCAGCTGGTGAGACGTCCAGGGCCCTGGAGGGCACTGCCCAGGCTTGGGAAGGTACCTCTTTATGGACAGGTTTCTTGCTTTCTATGTAAATTAGTTATCATGTGTAGGGTGTTCTGGAAAGGGTTTGGAGGGCTTCGTGGGTCATGGGTGGCTCAATCCCATGTTATAGTTCATGCCCTCTTCCTGCCACTTATTCCTGCACTTGTGCTGTACTCTGTTGTGGTTCTTTCTTTTGGAAAAGTGCTGCTCTATCTCCACCTAGCCTCTCTTCTCCAGCAAAGTCTTGTTCCTTCTCACGACATGTTAATACTAAGAATGAGCTCTTCTCAGGTCATCGTCCGGCCTGGGTGGAGCCTGGGGATGCATCACCACAATCTCTCCCGTGACCAGTCAGTTTCTCTGGGCCTCTACAGCTGTGAGGTTGTTAAATTTTGTATTTCATTTGAACTCTAATATTTTGAACCTGATATTGTGCCTTTTTAGGGACTGAGGTAGAAGTTACTTGGCCTCAGGTATTTTATAATTATGAACATTCTATTATCAATGTCTAAAAAAATTAGTATTAGCATCACAATCTGAAATGGTATTTCCCAGGTGTAGATGAAGACAGCTGAAGTTACTTGCTGATTCTGTTCCCTGCCGTGGGGGCCCCCCTCGTCACTGTCAGCATGTCACAGTCAGTACATCAGGCATCAGCTACATCAGCTAATCAGGCAGACAGTAATATCATATGCTGTGTCTATCTTTTCTGTGTCTGAAACTTTATGCTGTTGGGCTCTGGTTGACTCACTAACTTGTTTGAACACTGAACTCTTCTAAATCAGTGTGCACTTTTCCATGTTTCTTATGCAGCAAATATCTTGATGTATGGCACAAGGTACCAATGGACACCTTCCTTATGATATTCTGATAGTTTCTAGCACTATTGTTATAGCCATTTCTTAGTTTGAAGATAGCATTCCAGTTTCCCCAACTTTGTTCCTAGGACTTTTCCTGCTTAGGTGAAAGCAGTTATGTACTTGTTTTAGTTTTCTGTTTTCTTCCACCTTGTTCGAAGGGACAATCTTTTTCTGTCCAGCCTTTTGCTATGGCTTGCAGTGTGACAGGTGGAACCCTCTGCTTTATCACATCATTATCTCCCTGTACTTCACACAAGTGAATATGTATTTTGAGAACAAATAATCTTTAAGGCCTGATAACATTTCCTCAGGCTAGATTTAAAACCTCTTCTCTAATACTTAAGAGTAAAAGCCACAAAGTTTACCTAAATTGTTTCTTCCAAAACCATTCCTTTAATTTCAGGAGTGTTCTCATCCTCCAGTGAATCTGGACCTCATTTCTCTCCTGGTCTTCAGTTGCATTCTGAGAACTTATTCTCTTTAGTCTGCATTTCTAGGGATATTGGAATGTTTGAGCAGTGAGGGATGCTTGAAGATCCTGAGGCAGGGTATTTTTCCCTTTGATCCTTACTCCAGCTAAGTTGATGGGAACAATGTCCACATAATTTGAAATAAGAAAGGGCAGAGAATGTGTGAGATTTGGTAGTTCCTTAAAATGGAGAATATATTACTTTCATGGTTACTTGAACTGCAATTGTCTGTCCTCACAATAATGTTTCTTCATTTGGTAAGACCCGCACATCCTGTTTGTCCTGGTAAACAGAAGGCTAATTGTGTATCTGTCAACTACATAATTAAGTGTTTTACCTTTAAATTTTATTTTCTTAGCGGTGGATCAAATAGGCAAGCACAGCCTGGAGAACAAATGTTCTGCCTAAAGCAGAACACGGAATTACACTAGGACTTCCTACATGCTCGGTTAGTCCTTTAAGCAGTACTATCTTTCACATAAAATCCTTTTTGAATAGCAGCATCACATTGTTATAGGTTAAAATCTTAGTTGTATCTGTTACCTCATCAACTATTTTGTGGTCTTGTGAAAAAACATGAAAGTCATGTACACTTTCAGCTTTTAACCACTAGATGGTAGCTAACCACTATCTACTACTCCTAATTGCCCATTGTGAAAGATCCCTCGTTGCCAAGGCTGTGCAATGTAACACTAACAAAAAAAATCAGAACCTTAGAAATACTGAATTGGAAGGGCCCATCAGGATCATTGAATCCAACTCCCAGCCCTGCACAGGACATCCTAGGAGTCACACCATGTGCCTGAGAGCACTGTTCAAACACTTCTTGAACTCTGTCAAGCTTGGTGCTGTGACCGCTTCCCAGGGGAGCCTGTTCCAGTGCCCAAACACCCTCTGGGTGAAAAACCTTTTCTTGATATCCAGCCTAATTTTCACCTTACTCAGCTTCCGGCCATTCCCTTGGGTTGTGTTACTGGTCACCACAGAGAAGAGCTCACTGTCAGCCCCTCCTCCTCCCGTTGTGCTGAAGTTCTAGACTGCAGTGGGGATAGTGACTGGTCAGAGTTTTTCTCTTTCAAACACGTATGCACAGCTGGATTTGACTATAGTAGGTGGGGAAAATGCAGATAATGCAGGGAAAATGGTTTTTACTCATGTGATTTTTATCAATGCTAAGGTTGTCAAGTGCTTTTAGACATTATTCACGTTGATATGAGTGGAAGCAGAAATATTTAGAGACATTTTAAGCCAGAAATAGCTGTAAAAATGTCAGTTTTCTTGTTCCTAATAGTGGATAATTAGATTGTTTTTCTTGGCATTTTCAAGAGGACATTGGATTACATTCAGTCACTGAAGTAGAAAAAATTAAGGCTCTTTTAGGAAGAAAAAACCTAACATATCTTGCTGAAGAAAAACTGCTGTATTAAGCAACCGTTGTACAACTGAAAAACAAGTGTGACTGAATGTACTGGTATAAAAAATATGAATAGAAAACTCATTAATTTACAAGTCTGTAGGTACAAGATATTTGAAAGTTGCTTGACTGTTGTTGCTGTATATTTAAACAGTCACCTGTGACAAGGAAACAAAGATGCCTGTTGACATGAGGATTGCTTCAGAAGGCTAAACACAAATCAGAAAAGCAATTTTAAAATTGACTTCTGCAAATAGTTATGTTGCCCTTGAGTATGATGAATTGTATCCAGCCATGTTTGTATGTAAACAGTATCACCTTAACAACACTGTGGTTGGTAGCAGTAACTTTCAAGGCCTAATCTATAGGCAGTAAATTCTGGTGGCTGGAGACCTCTTGTTTCTGTGGTAGTGCGATTTAATTTTCAAGCAATTTGTATGCACACTAGAACTGAATTTTAAATACAGAGATAAGGTTAATAGTTGCTGGGTTTTTTAGGTCCTTACTCTATTTTTGAGAGTTATTTTGACGTTCCTAGTGAAAAGGAATGAAACAAGTGCGAACAAAAGGTTGGGGGGAGAGTGCAAAATGATGAATGTAGAAGCTTTCTCCCTGGTTTAGGTCTTGTTCCTGAAAAACAGTAGTTGATGCTTACATTGAATAGTGCAATGTTTAGAGCTGGAAGAAAGCAACTTTGGAGACGGAGCATTGGCAGAGTGATAAAGGTAAGGAAAACTGAATTTTGAACTGGGTTTGGACTGATATCTATATAATTTGAATAAAGTTGTGTATTAAGGGAGGAGGGCATAGAAAAATGTGTGGTTTAGAATAGGTGTAAGTGGATGATGATAGTTGCACAATTTGTTTTGAAAGGCAAATTTGCACTGGCAGTGTTTATGCATTTGGCTAGTAGTACTTGTATCTTGTCCAGATTGTTGCAATGGTCTGGTAATGGTCTAATTTCACAAGTGCTATATTAGTACACTGAAGAGTTTGATGTTGTATCTGGCAACAAAACAGGGTGGACTCTGCCACCAAGGAAAATAGAAACGTAACTTCACTTTTCCCATACTTCTAAGATGGGAACAGAATTTTGAAGGCAATATTTAGCATTGAGAAACAACAATAGAATATAGAAGTCATTAAGATACTTAGACTCATTTTAAAAGCTGGTTATTTAAGTGAACTGTTCCTGAGTTAATGCAGTGTGATAACACATGTGCAGAGCTCTGATTTTTGAGATTTAAGACTTAGCTAAGGGGATTGCCCTAATTATTTAGGGTTTGTATTTTTTTTGGAAAGAGGAAATGAAAACATTGAAACTTGAAAATTGAAAACCCAGGGTGCTTGAAAATGTGTAAAATGGTTTGCAGTTTACTTTTGCAGGGAAATTCATGAGCAAGGCTTATGTAATATAAAACATCTTAGCAAGTTAAGGGAGAGACAAAGGAATTCCATGTTGGTTAAATAAATTTTGGATAAGACAGTAAATTAACAATAGAACATTCTTACTTTTTGACTCTTTCACTATTGTACTTCCCAGTAAAGTCTTGCTCATCCATAAGACTTCTTTTTCAGCATGTATAAATTCAGTGATGCACAGTATTCTGACAACAAAATGCATTCTTTGCTGGATAAAGACTGTTCAGAACAAGTTTTATCTTGTGTTCATATGACTCGCATACTAAATAATATTCTTGCTAACTCTATTCAGGATGTCTGCATCAGCAGCTACAGTCTGTAATGGAGAAGCTGGCAATAGTCAATAGCTGGCTTCGGAGCCTGTTGTTTCAAAAAAAGAACCCGTGGAATCTGTGGCTTGTGCTCTTTTAGTGCCTGCTGCTTAAATATATATACTTTGTAGCAGCTAGGAAACTTCTTTTAAATTTTAATCTAAGCTCCATCTGTTTCTTCAGACTGATGGTGAGATGTTTATGGGTTTAGGTATATGTGAAGTTAGATTTAGGAACCTCTCCCTTTTCTTCAGGAGAAGATGTCTATGGAAATAAGTTTCCTGTGCCAAATCGTTAGTATTTAGGTATAAGAAATTTTAAGGTTTTATGTAACATAAAACACTCTAGTTGTTGTAACTGGACCAACCATCAGAAAAGGACTTTTCAGTTAAGTAGTTTAGCTTTGGACCTTCATCTGCTGTGGGACTGTGTCATATGACCTTTCCTACCTTCATAACCAAGAGTGGTAAAAGAAACCCAAAACTAAACTTGGCTCTGTTACTTCTGTTGTTCTTTACATGAAAAACTCAGCTGAAGCTGTATCATAAAAAACTTGGACAATCCTTCCAGATATTTAAGTGAGACAGTGTTTATATCTTGTAAATACTACTCCTTCTGAATCCTCCTACATCATGGGACCATTAGGAAGAGGCTTTGATGTATGACCTTGATCAGAGCTGCTGCCAATACTTTTCAGGATTTGCATGTCAGTGTTACTGCATGTAACAGAAATTTCTCCCTTACCTACATAAATGATAGCGTGTGTGTTTCAGCATCCTTCCATCTTCAAACCTTACTCTTTCAGTGCTCTATGAAATTTTGAATTACATAGAGCTGTCTATTCTTGTGTAATTTTTTTGCAGAGATGCTGTTTAGGCCTATGTACTTCTGTAGTGAATCCTGCAGGATATAAAATTACAAAAACTCTGTGTGTGTGGCCGTGATCACAAAGCTGGTTTGGAGTGAGATGTGAGGGTAGCTAAAGGGGAAAGGGAAGAATGAGAGGTAGAAAGCTCAGCATTTTCTTTTAATTAATTCTCTGAGATTCCTAATCCTAAGTAAAGAATATCTTAAAAATTTATTTTTCTAGTAGTATGCAAATGGAAGCTCAGAAGCTAGACTGGAAGACAGTTTCCAGTGTGGCTTCTTAGTGTTTTTAAAAACATAAATTAGTGACTTGCTATTGAAAGCACTGAAGTTAGGTTTCCTCTGCTTTTCTGTGTACAACCTAATCCTAAAAGTGAGGCAGAAGTCTCTTGTAATGACTGCAACAAATAACTTGAGAGTTTGTGATTGAGCAACACTTCATTTGGAGAGGAAGTTTGTAGAAATGGTAACTCATCAAAATACAGAAGCATGACAGCTTGAATTGCATTGAGTGTTCTTTCATTGCAGCAACTATCAGGAAAAAATGTGTGGAACTTGCATTAGTTATAGAGATATCCAATACATCAATGCAAATGCCCTCCTGTAGTGACATGCGATAAATACAAGTCAATGTCCTAATCTTCATAAAACAATAGCTTTACCATTTAGTTAATAGTTTCCTGTTTCTCTAGGTATGGTTCATTAAGTAATTTAAGTTAATTACACTTATAAAGTTTTGTGATGAATTAATGAATACTCTTGTTACTGGACTTAGACATCAAATATTGCCCAATGCTGTATGAACAGCTATGCCCAATAGCTTGCATATTTGTTATAGGGTTTGAGACACAGCAATTAAAAAATTTTTAAAAACTGGAAACAAACATCGAGGCATGATTGCTCAGTTTGAGAAGAAGGTGCTCATGATTTCAGTTTACACAAACAACAACTTGCAGAAGAAATGAAGGCTATCGACTTGTCAAAAGCATCTGTATAGGTGGAGCTGTTGACTAACAATCAATGTAAGATGTAGTCTTGTATAGCAAAATATCTGGAGCTTTATGTTGGAAACACAAGCAGAGTACAAAAGTAGTCTCTCTGTACTTTAGGTAAAGCAAAAGGCTTCTTGCTGTATTAAATACGACTAATTGGTAGAGTATTGGTAGATTTTTTTTTTTTTTTT
>VZTE01000127.1:763267-963092 GCA_013397775.1 Eulacestoma nigropectus
TTTTTTTTGTTAAAGATGCCATATCAGTTGTGTTCAAATTGCTGGAACAATAGTTTTGAGGATTCTAGTGTTGTCATCTACTGTGAATGAAGCTGATTCAGACAAAATGGTTGCTTTTTGCATGTCTAACTAGGAGGAAAATTTCTGCTAGTGTTTAAAAACATTTAGGAAGAGCCAATCCTGTCATGACACTTCACTCTCAGGAAACTGGAGACCATGTTAGGGTATGAGAGAGGTAAAATAGCATAAAGTACATGTACAAATTAATCTGCTACTGTGTTCTTCAGACACATCTGTGTAAAGAATAGGATTTGTATGTTTGTCTTTTACATGGAAAAATATTTCTAATGCATTCAGCTTTTATGAAGGCATGGTAGTAGTGACAAATTTACCAAATATTTGAAAATTCCTTCAGAAAGTAGGAAAGATATTTACATAAGGGTATAAAGGATATTATGCAGGTCCTTTTGGCTCTGCAAAAGCTTATCGATAAATCACTTACGCATACTTTATAAAGTTACTAGTTTTCTCCTAATCGCCGGGGAAATAAGGATTGAATTTACTGCCAATGAAACATTATTCTAAATTTCTTTCAAAAATGAAATGATACTGAATCTTGTAATCCGCAAGCACAATAATACCAGTAACTATTCCAGAAGGCTACTTTGTCTATAATGTAATGATCTGTGTTACATATGGGAATTCAATTTAATTAGAAGAGTAGGCTTACTGCATGAAGAATGGTATAATAGCTATAGTTAAGCACATTTGTAAACACTTGTGTACCTTGAGGCTTGTGGTTTGTTTTACTTCTCATTATATTAAAGAGATAATGTATAAAACCCCAGCTTCCTCCAGCAGCATCTGTCTTTATTAGAGGACGCTTACAATATCTTCCACGAATAACAAAGATCAGTCAGAATCCTGTCTTGACTTGATGGTCATACGTGACTAGACTGAAAAGCTGAGACGAAGGACTTAGGGTGTTGAAGATAACTTGCGGCATAATGGAACTGTACATATAAAGTACATTTTTTTTCTACAAAGCCTTTCAACAAATTAGCCTTCTATATAACATTATTCATGATAGAAATGTTGTGATAAATCTGAAAATAGAACACCAGCAACAAACCATGAAATTATAACAAAGGCCACTTCTAAAATTTTCATTTGAGTGCCATAAAAGCATAAATCACAAGTGTGGAAGAATGTAATAGCCTTTACTTTTTAAAACAAATGTTAAAGCTTTCTTTATTTTTGTCCTCAATTTAGATTGTGAAATTTTCATTGTCCACTTTTTGTTTTATAATAGCAAAAGCTCAAGGAAGAGAGGGAGGCTAAACGTGCTCGTCTGGATGGCAAGCATGATTACTTACTGGATATCGTTGCCTCTTGTGTGAATCTGGACAAAGCAGAAGTAGAAGATGCTATTCTTGATGGTAACCAGGTAATCTGATGAATTTGAAAGTGAAGCTCATAGTATACTTTGGAACTAATATTACCGTTAAATACTTGGTGAGATAGTTGTCAGACTTCATGTCTGAGATTACTCGAGTCTTCTTGAAAAAATATTTTTCAGCATTTTTTAATTAAGTTGAACAAAAGTGTCCTTAATTCCAGGACCTACTGTAACAATATTGATTTTTAAAGTGATTAGAATTTGTCCTTTCCAGTGGTTATAGATAATATGGTAAAACCTGTGACTGTATTTCATAGTGAAACCACAGTGTGAAGTCTTCCAGTCCTTGAGTATACAGCACATAGAGATTCAAGAGTCCTGTCCACAGCAGGTTGTGCATTGTTTTTTCCGTAAGGCTGCTGCCAGTGTTAGTGAGAACACATTGAGATCTAGTTTAGCAAATTAAAATAAGTAGAAACTACTTGACAAAAGAGAATGGCTTATGTGGTCTGACTGATGGCATGAGGGCTAACACAAACGAATGTAATGAGATATTGAAAAATATCACTTTTTAAAAAATCCAGGTAGGCAGAAATACTTTTACTTCCTGACACTACAGTGACATGGCTGTGCTTGGGTTTTTTTGGTTTGTTTTCTTTCGTATTCTCTTTCCATCTGTGTGCCTTCAATTTATGCATTCTCATTTCAATGTTAATAATTGTTGAGAAACTGAAGAAAGTCCAGTGGAAGACCAGTAAGAAAAGAGAGTGACACAGGGCACATGAAGTATGAGATGAGGGAGAAGAAGAGGTTGAGTGGCAGTCAAATACTCCAGTTGCTTGAAGAGTGGTTGCAAAGGTGACAGAGCTGAACTATTCTCAGTGTTTGCAGATGGTAACTCCAAAGACAAAGCCACATCTTGCAAAATGGCCACCCTTCTTCACCAGGAAGGAAATGCAGCACGGGAATAGGTTACTTCAAGTCAGTTGTGGAATTTCTGTCCTTGGGGTTTTTAAGACTCAGCCTAGGAAAAGCTCTAGATGATCTGAGCTGTTGTTGGTGATACAGGAGGCTGCCCTCAAAACCTGCCAGAGGTCCCTTCCAACATTTCTGTGACTTCATGTGATAGCAAATGAGCTGTGCAGAACACTCTCATGCACATTAAAAAGCAGAATTTGTTTCAGCCTTTGTGCATTCTATCTCTAAATGGGTTTCCTGGCAAACTATACAGCCTGAGAATAGCTGTCAGATGAGGAAAATATTGGCAATTGCTCTACTTGGAAAGAGAGAAGTGTAATAGTTGTTTTGACCTCAACTTGGAGGGCTCAGCCAAGATTTTCTGGAACAGAAGTTTGTTATCTTGGTGCAACTGAGACTTGTTATTAATGGAAGAGGGATAGTTGTGGCTTTCTTCCTGCTTTTGGTGATCTTTTAGCCTTTTTTCTGTGCTAGGAAGCACAAACAGTACCAGCTAATGTTACTGAAGATGAACTTGAAGGAGCCTTTTCTGCTAAAGATAGCTATGTAGTTAGGGACTACATGAGAGAGTGACTCAGGTCTAGAAAAGTAATGGATGAGGCCAGACTTTCAAGTGCTGAGACATGGATCAGCATACTAGCATAAAGCAATTCAGTTTCTTCCTCAGCTTATATGGCCTATACATGAGATTTGTGGGCTGCACTACCAATACATGCTTCAGTGAGGCTTGATGGTGGCCTTGAATTGATGGAGAACGTTGAAATAGTCCTGATGCTTTTAAATAAATAACTTAATGCTTCCTCTCTTGGTATGATATGAATCAAATCAATGATGTATTATGATCTTAACATGATTTCAAACAGATAGAGCGCATTGACAGATTCCTGGCCCCTGGAGGTCTGCGTCATCTGATGTTCTACTATCAAGACGTGGAGGTAATGGATACAGGTAAAGCAACTTAGGCTCTCCTGCAAGGTTATAGTTGTGCTGAGCAAATGTGCAATGAAAAAGCAAATAGTCCCCTACGTTTTCTGTTTTTTCTTTAATTTTTCTTTTTCAAGTAATAGGGCAGTATCTACAGCTGCATGATAGGGCCATATAAAAGGACCTTGAACGTGAACCATTATTTAGAAGAATCAGAAAAACAAGCAAATGAATAGAAATGAAAGGCTTTTGATGCAAGAATGCAAAACTAGATAAAAAATTTCTTACTGTGCCATGAAGACTCTGAATGCTGCATACTTTCTGCGGATAGTTCCGTGAGGTGCCTCCAGGAGACTGGGACTCAGAGATGCACAAATAATGACTGAAGTGTTTGTGTAGAAAACTTTTCTTTGAATAAAGAA
The DNA here is from genome assembly GCA_013397775.1 of Eulacestoma nigropectus. Classification (NCBI taxonomy): domain Eukaryota; kingdom Metazoa; phylum Chordata; class Aves; order Passeriformes; genus Eulacestoma; species Eulacestoma nigropectus. The sequence goes on from VZTE01000127.1 coordinate 766,991, forward strand.
TCAACGGGTCTTAATTGTTTATTTTGTTCGAATCTGTAGAGTACTTTGGCCTTCCAGGAACAGGAATGAACTCTCATTTGACTAAGAAGAAGAAACTTAAAGTATTTGTGACAGAGGGAAAAGAAATTGCTTTAACTGGTGTATGCATTTTCTTCATTAGATCAAATTTTTCTAAACCCATCACAACTGAGAATATCTATCAGGTAAGTCAGTGACTGCTCATCTCTGTATATAATCGTGTTTAAAATTTGTTTTCACCTTGGGGTATTGCTCTCAGCAAATAATTTGACATCTCCTGACATGGAGGAATGAGTAAAAGGACACAGATGGATTAAATGAAGCAGGACAAAAAGGGAGGGGAATGGAAAAACAGACATTGTCTTGTGGCAGCAACTTGAAGTAGATCATTGATATGAAAAAATGATGTTAAGGAAGACAATTTAAGGCAATCTGGAACAACAGAGTAATTAGTCAATACCTAAATACTAAGGCATTAAATTTCAATAAATTCCAGCAAATTCATTAGAAAAACAAAAATTATTTTACTTCTGAGAGTGTATATGTAAACTGTATATAACTAAGTTTTTACTGGAGAAAGACCCCTTATATTTTGTCTCTTTTACAGGAAGTAAATTTTAGTATGATGGATATAGGTCGAGATGGCTTATTAAAAAGTGTTGAGCAGTTGATAGCAGAAATCTTCATTCCAGCCTTACAGACTATGGACCATGGCTGGGTTGAACCTCAACAAGTTCCAAATATTAAGCAGGACTTCCTTCGTGCCCTTGAAGCATTTGTTAGTGTCCTATCAGGAACTCAGCAAAGTCTGTTGGAAAAGGTAGTATGTTCACATGGCAAATAGAATGTGAGCTAGCTTTAGAATGTCTGTAGCTCTGGAGTTTTGAATTAATTGCTGTTGTAGATTACTCATAAAAATTGCTTTTGTTAACCTGGAGAATAACCCAACACTTCTGTTTACTGTCATCAGTAACTTGCTATACTTTGATCTGTGGTTTTACTAGTTCTGTAGGTGCTTCTGTTCTTGTTATTCTGAGGCCGGTTCTTTAGACCTATCAACTTCTTGATTCTCCAATGGCTGTGGTCACTCTTAAATATTGAATGTTTAATGTATGACAAACTGTTGCTTTAACTGTTGGTTTCTACTCAGCTTTTGTGAAGGAAAGGGCATGAGAGCACAGCTGCCTGGCTAGTGAATCCTCCAGATTCTGGAGTCCAGTTTCAGCTCAAACCAGTTTAATTCAGACTGAGCTGGGAATAGGAATTGAGATACACCAAGTAGGGCAACCAGTCAGTCTATAAAGTTCCTAGATTATTTGTCATGAACATTCAGCATTTATTTTTTTTTCACTTGTGTTTTAGGTTAGCCTGAAGAAATGTGAAACGTATGACCTGAAAACTCTAAGAGGACCTTCAGATTACTTGATGGTTGCTAGCAGCATAGATGCTCTTGAAAAAATAGAAGTCTGCATGAAAGAATGGACCAAACAAATTGAACAGGTGATACACGGGACAAATGTGAAGTATGACATCTGCATCTTGGGAGATGAGTTTAATCCTGTTGGTGTTATAGCTACCTTTCTATAAATTTAGATGAGTTCAATCTCTTTATTTTGAAGTACTGTTGGTATGTTTTTTGTGCTTTTACTTCTCAATGGGAATATTATTGAGAGCTTCTTCCATCTGCTAGTAAATATAGGATATGTGGTTTGGGAAGCTTAGACCCCTATCTTTGATAATCATCTCTTGTTAAAGTACAAAACAGTTAGTGGTTCCCAGTGGATTTAATGAAAACAAAAAGAATACAGTAATCGAGTGAACGCTATTCTCAGTGGTCACATTTGTACTTTGAAACATGTTATTTGCAGAAAATGTAACTGTCTGTAACAGTGTTCATGGAACAGAAGGAACAGTATCTCTTCTTTAACTTGGAAATAAAAGGACCAAGAAAAATTAGGTCTCATATGAGATGGAGGCTAAGTTAGGTAATTTATCAGGAGAGGTTAATACTAGGTGTTAAATGTAGAATTAATCCATGCTATCTCTGCAGATAAAAAATATTAGTCTCACTCACTAATATTACTCTATGATGAAAGGTTCTTGCAGAAAATGACCAGTTGAGAAAAGAAGCAGATGACCTTGGACCACGAGTAGAGCTTGACTACTGGAAAAAGAAATTGTCAAAATTCTACTACCTTACGGAGCAGCTGAAGAGTCCAGATGTGAAGGCAGTGCTGGGAGTACTCACTGCTGCTAAATCCAAACTGCTGAAGGTTTTTATTTTAAATTATGACAGATATAAAGAAGAGAAATGCTCTTTATGCCCTAGCTCATTTTGATAATGTATGTAACAATGCTGGTGGGGAAAACACTGAAACATCTTTGGTTTTTGTTTTCTTTTTCCCTCTCTATTCCTTAGCTTGAGTAGATAAAATTTAGATCTAGTTCTATTTATTGAAAAAAACTGGGGATCCCCTCAGTCTAAAGGCTAATAATGTACTGCATCCACATGGCTCAACAGAAATAAATCCTTAAAAATATTTGAAAAATTAATTATTAAATCAGAATATTGAATTAATGAACTGGATATTTAATGACAAAAAAAATCAATCTCCCCATTTTTTAAGCCTCTCCTTTATGTTGTTACAGTGCCTGTCAAAATTGTTTGTGGGATCATAACTTCTTATATTTACATAACAAATTTAAAGTTCCATCACCAACAGAAAAATAAATAAATAAAACAAAAAATCTTGTCTCATCAAAATGAGATGTGGAACAAATACATTGTTATATATCCATCATTCATATATTTTAGAGCAGCTTGACTGGACACTACCACTGACAATTGAACTGAGGGGTCTAAACTAACTGTATGTTCACAGTCAAGTTACTGAAACAATACAGTAACACCCTCATCTTGGGTGAACATGTATAATTCTGAAGTAATAGATCTTCCAAATGTGTTTAGAAGCTAATGACAAACCAGAATGATTTCAAAACATTTTTTTCTGAAATGCATGATTTTATTTGTTTTTTCAACCTTCTGTTCTTAGAAGTGGCGAGCGTTGGATATTCGCATCACAGACGCAGCAAATGAAGCTAAAGATAATGTGAAGTATCTATATTCTCTGGAAAAATATTATGACCCATTATACCATAGTGATCCTGTAAGCAGAACTTTTATATTCTTAACATAAATGTCTTGAGACAAGCAACATGAATATATTCTGCAGGATTGGTTTGGAAATGAAACAGAGAAAATGTTACATAAGCAACTCCAGTTTGAGATTTTGTGGAGTTGTAGTAAAAACGGCTTAACGGGAAACTTTGGCTACAGAATGAAGTACTTATTATTTTCATACCATGGTATCTGTAAAGCTTTTGATATGATGACGAAACTGGATTCTGTGCTATAGGAGAAAATAAATTCCTTATAATAAAAGAAAAAGGAAAAAGGAAGGAAGGAAAAAAAGTAAACCTAGTGCTATGCTAAAAACAAAGTTTGATCTTCTGTCTTTGTGTTGGTGGCCAGGTCATGGTTAGACTAACATTTATAGGGCAATTTTCAGCTTCTTGGTTTTGGAAAAGATATTATGTAAATATTAAGATGTAATTATAAATCACCTTCTCATACCATAGTATAAGAATGCACAGGATGATGCAAGCATAACAAGTAATAAACAAAAACAGCCACCCTAAAGTACAGGATTGGACCAAAGAGTCTCCCTCTCCCATTATCTGCTAAAATACGTGGCAAATCATTGCTTTTATTAAAACTGGTTTTGCAACTGACTGTATATGTCTTGTTAGTCAAAGAAATATGACTGGTTGCCATGAAGACTCAAAACTTCGACCCATCCTAGCTTCCTCTCTCTCTCCTGAAATTTTTCCCAAAACCAAATTTCTTCCAAACAGTGCTCTGGGCAACCATGTTTGTTTCCATTTACTGGGTGATATTAGAACAGTGTGTTCTTTCAGTGTTTCCAGCCTGCTGTTTGAGTTTCTCTATTGAAAGGTTGGCATGATACCCATAAAAACAGAGTAAAAGTGACTATGCTTGCTACTGGCACTGTGCAGAGTCTGTTGAACTGGCCTGCTTTGTGCTTCCAATGCAGATTTTCACCAAGGAGAAAGTGGTGCCAACTTTGGAGATGTTTAGTTTTGCAGTGGTGTAGCGCTTGGGATGAAAGCCATAGAGGCATGGAACGTGAAGCCTTTCCCTTACTGATATTTATCTGTACAATTTCGAGAATGAGTTTATCAACAGAGTAAAATTGTTATTGCTTTGGAAATTCAGATGTGATGAAGAGCTGTCTGCAAAATCTTTGTCTGGTCTGGATTGAATAAGGACTACTATACTTTTGAAATTATACTTTTCTTAAAAGTATTTAGTAGAAAGCATTTCTCTTGTACACAAAACTTACTGAAGACCATGGGGGTATGGAGATATAAAATTGTGTGATGGTGTGACCTTGGCTATGCATCAAGCATTCTCTCAACCCCCCATCCTCAACAGGATGGGATGAGAATATAGTATGAAAAAGCTCACATATTTTTCCAAGACTGGAACACCACTTACTATCATAATGGCAAAACAGACTTAACTTGGTGAAAAATGTCTTTATTGACAGTGAAAATACATTTGGGTAACGACAAACAAAATTAGAAATTAAGACCACATCTCTGCACCACCAGGCTCAGCTTCACCACTTCAATCCCCCTTTCTCTTCCTTCTCTCTCTGAGTGGTGAAGGGGCTCTCTTTACATGCAAGCTTACATCAGGTTTAGCAACTGAGCATATAAACATATTATTTGTGGAAAAAAATGGTTCTTTTGAAGGGGCTTTTACTTCTACCAGATTTCACTCACTGATCTGAATTCTTCCAGCCAAGACTCTAGTGAAAAATTTTCCCCCAAATTAAATTGTAGCGCTTGGGGAATGATGTAGGACAGGCAGCTCTGCAGGAGAGGCCCTGGTAGACAGGGACAGAACCATTCCGAAGACCATGTTCATAATGCTCCTGCATTCACTAATTAGGTGTTGTGCTAATGTGTGGTAACAGAGGTACTGAGCAGAGTTCAGACTGTGTGTTTCTTTCCAGGTATCCATGCTGAATGCTATTCCAGGGCTCATAAATGCAATTAAGATGATTCAGAGTATCTCTCAGTATTACAACACTTCTGAAAAAATCTCCTCACTGTTTGTGAAGGTTGGTGCTCAGTGGGAAAGGAAATCTTCCCTAGATTGTTTTCTGTGTTGTTCTTGAGTGCAAGAGAAAACACAAAGGATCCAAGCAATTGGGGAGGAAGCATTTCAGTCACTTTAATGCTGCTTTTTGAATGTATAGAGAATGGGAAATAGTGATAAACTACTTCAAATTTAGGACTTATTTTACTGCCTGTAATTTGGAGTAGGAGCATTTTCAGACCTAAATCTCACCCCTGATGTGAATAGAGTAACTTTTTTTTACAGGTTTTGCGTGTTATGAATGGGTTTTTTGTAGAACCAAGTACGTTAAATTCATATTGCCCTTAAACCTCCATGTTTGCATAAAGAAGGAAATGAAGTTGGAAGGACAACTTATTCTTTAACATTTGTACTCTCGTGGGCTCTTGATTTTGTCTTTGCCTTCAGAAGAGACAAAGTCTTATGACTTTGGTCATAAGATGCTATTTCAGGGTTTGTACAAGATATGTAGGTTTAGGATGAGCATAGTTAATCAACATTTCCATTATGTCATGTTCTGGAGGCTGGGTGTTGCCAGGAGGACAGGCTGTCGATGTGGCTGGTGTTTGCTATTGCTATTTTTCAGGCTTTAGGCCAGTGCAGTCAGAGGAATGGGATGAGACTGAGAGAATGGCAAGACCTGCTTTGTCTTGAAATGCTGGTTTTTTCACAAAGTTAAAACTTCTTTTAGGTGACCAATCAGATGATCACAGCATGTAAATCTTACATTGCAAACAATGGCACGGCCACCATCTGGAATCAACCGCAAGAGAGAGTTATGGAAAAGCTACAAGCAGCTATTAGACTTAAACAGGTAGGTGGGAAGAACATATGGAAAGCAGATTATAAGGTGATATTTAGGAGGGCAGGAACAGGAAAAGTTTATTTTATATGAGAAAGCAGTATTATAATGAAGAGAAATGAAGCAACTGAAAAATATTCTTTGGAGCTGGAATGCTTGTATTAGAGCTAACAAGGAATTTAGTCTGTTGTCCGTTGATCTTCTGTAAACAGAATTTTGATGCTTAGTCTATCTTAACTATGCTTGTAAGAGAATTGCTTCAATTTTCATGCCTGTGTTTCTCTAGGTAGTTTCTTCTCCCATGATGTGGAGGGATATGCAATAGAAATTAAAACAAGGAGAGTTACTGAACTGAATATATTCCAAAGATGTGAGGACAAGCTATACATTTAGAAAGGGCAATTTAGTGAACTGAGAAAAATTCAGCTATTCAGTTTGCCTAGACTTGTTAGGAAGATAGCCTCTTTTTTTTGAATACACTTCCATGATAAGTTTTTATTTTATTTTTATTTTTACCTTTTCTCCCCCCTTAAAGTATGGTATTACAGATAATTTATCTTGGAAGGCTTCTCAGCAGGTATCTAGTTCAACCCTCTGCTCAAAGCCAAAGCAGGGGCAGCTGAGAGATCAAACTTGGTTTCCCAATCCTTTTCCAGTCCTGTCTTGAAGTTCTTCAGGGATGGACAGATTGCACAGCCCTTTTGGACAGCCTCTTTCACTGTTTGACTGTCCTTGGAGTGAAAGATTCTCTCCTTACATCCAGTCAGAACCTCATCCATTTCAATTCATGTCCTTTGCCTCTTGGCTTCTGTCCATGTGTTACTGTGAAGAAGAGCCTGACTGTGCCTTTGGTAACCTCTCTGTACATATGGGGAGCTTCATATAGGCTTTGTCCATTTTTTTTTTTTCATTCCCAATATGTGCTTGGAAGACTAGAGCTTTATCCTAACACCCCGTGAAGCAACAAATCTTGCTTAGTTCTAGCACAAATTATTTGTTTGACAAAATTTGTATGACATCTTACCATCAACAATGAGCACTAAATTAGTATTTTTCTATACAGATACATCAAATTGTCCAGTTGCTGCATGAAAATATGCTGAAAGATTACGTTTTTTATTTCAGTCTTATTAGTTCCAGAAGAGTCCAGAAATTCAATAGATTAAAACCTACAATTTGAATCACTAACAACTTCAGAAAACCTGGACTCCAAGTGGAGTTAGGAAAATCTGGACCCTTTGTATTGATATCTCCAAGTGGGGTTATTCATACATAAATGTGATAAAAAGAACGAACATTTTATTATAAGGAAAACTACTATTGAAAGAAACCATTTCAAGCAAATCTGTTGACTATGTACTCTGACTTTGGGAAGAATTTAGCATGTTTGGAGTAAGATTTGTGCCCAGTTATGAATGAGAATGAAAAGTGGAAGCTGCTATGGAGCAGCATTAAAACTTCAGACAGGGTGTTGTTCTTGAAAGCGATTTTTGAACCATGATTACTCAGTAAAACTGCTCAGCATGTAAACATTTTCAGTCTCTGGAAACTGAAATCTGGATTGTCATTTTGGTTATTCAGTAAACACATCAAGCCCTGCTATGGAATGGAGGGAACAGAATTTCCCACTAGCTAAGGATATGTACAAACACATATCTATGCAGTTGTCATTTCATGAAGTGTATAATCCTGAAATGGTGTGCTGGATTAGTTTTCAGAGGCAAATTCTGTTACTCTCTTTATACTGTTCATGATTGTTTATTGATGAAACTTCTACTTGCTATCAGATTAGGATAATACCTGTCTGTGTAAATTTTGTTCTCACTAAAGACAGTGCCTTTTGTTAAATGCTTGACATTCTTTTACATTCTTTGTTTTAAGGAGTATCAAAATTGCTTCCACAAGATAAAAAAGAATTTAGAACAAAATCCAGCTGAAAGACAATTTGATTTTAGTGAGATGTATATATTTGGAAAATTTGAAGCCTTTCATCGTCGTCTGGTAAAGATAATAGATGTTTTCGATACTATGAAAACCTACTCAGTTCTGCAGGAATCTAAGATAGAGGGATTGGAAGGAATGATCACAAAATATCAGGTACACATTAAATTTTGTATATTGTGTCAGTCTAACTTGAACCTTAAAAAGAAAATTAGGAAAATTAGAGAATCGTTTATTGAGAGAAAAATTAACTCTTTAATTGTGCTAAAATTTCTGGGTAATAGTGATGTAAATACATGATTACTGGGGAAATGAGGAGACAAGACGAAAGAAAAGGTGAAAGTGGACATGTGAAAGAAAAGTGCTAAAACTGAAACTAATTGAAAAAAGCAACAAAGTGGAGGGACTCTGTAGCAGGAGTAATTGGAGCATGGTTTTGTGCTATGATCAGGAGAAAAAGTGAGAAGCGCTACATTTCTGTCTCTACAAATGTTGGGCTAGCTATGAGTGTCCCTTTGCTTGTTAGTATTAGTATGCAGTTTTCCTTCCTGATTTTTTTTTTTAAAAGAGAAGTGTGACTTGAAAAGCAAGGAGGTCTTCTAAGAATATCAATATGTTAAATCATATTATTTTCCTTCCTTCTTTCTCAGGTAGCTTTCTTTTCTACCAAATGGAGTCTTCCCTGCTTTTACTGAGCCTCAGCTTACTTTATTGTGTACCTTTATTAGTGCAATATCTTAATTATGGCACTTGTAAATATTAAAATAAATCAGAAGTATTCAATGTGTCAACCTTGTAGACAGCTTTTTGAGATCACATATGATACAGTGGCTGTACAGGCAAATGTGGCGTTCTAGTTTGCTTTACTCTGTCCTTTGCGTTTTGTTATAGACAGGAGTCAATAAGTTTGCTTTAGTGACATAACTGTAGTGTAAAATGTGAGCATTCCACGGTCCTTCCTGGTTCGATTTACTCCCTCTGTAGTGTGGGGTTTTGATTCCTTGAATGCATCCTTCACAGTAGCCAGTTTTCTGCTTTGTTCTGTTCTATAGTCTTCTGAGAGTTAGCCAGGGCACAGCTGGAAGGATAGCTTGCCCGAGACTCTTCCATGTAGGCAGGACGGGTGTTGACTGCTCTAAATTTTGCTTCCAAGAGCTGGTCTCCAAAGCTATGCCACCAGGCTTCTCAGCAACCCAGATTGCTGAGAATTTTCAGATCGTGCAATGACAGTACTGTTTTGGTAGGCTGGCACACAGGAATCTCATTTGTTTGGGGCATTTGTGTTGCAAAAGCTGCCTGTGACCATTAGCCCAGGCTATGATGCAAACTCTATACAGATACACCTCATTATCCATTGCAGAACCCAAATCTTCAATAGAATTTTGTGTGAGACCCAGCTACTGTAAAGTCAATTGTGTTTGGGGACAAGGAATGCTTAGCTGAAAAATGCTACATGGAAGTTTCTGGATAGTTTGTATAAAGGGCAGAAAAGTGATCGCACTTCTTTTCAACAGTGACAAAATTGAGGTACTGAAGTATTTGACACAGACCATAGCTATAGTTAGTTATGTGACTGATTATATGTCTTGAAAATTTTTTACAATAAGAATTTACTATTTTGCTGGGTTTTATGCTTTAACACTTAGTCCCTATCTAGGATTTGCTTGTTAGAGGAAAAGATGGAATTTTTATTTACAGCAATGCAATGAAACTGAATTTCAGTTGACTTATGATAAAATGATGGAAGCCAGCTGAGCTGAAAATATGCTGAATTTCACAGTTACACTGTGGCAAAATACCAGGATGTTGAACAGTAGTTTATCATTAGAAATCCTTTATCTGTGTGTACAGCTCAAGGGAGATGCTGACTAAGATATACTTACGTGTGTGCAGAGCAGCTGTGTAAGAGAAGCCAGGAATACTAAGTTGTGGGCTGGTGATGTGCTGCATTTTACTGTGCCTTTTGAATAGTCTGTTTACATATGGAATCAGTTGTTTAAAGGACACAGTAAATAATAACTTGAAAATATTTTTCTATGTTGAACTTTAAGTTTTGAATAGAAATGAACATCTGCATGACAGAATGTCTAATGGGTAACAAATGTCTTTGATGAAAAGCAAGAGTCTGAATTTTCTGTCAGTTCTAATTGACTTCAAGCAGAAATAAATAACATAAATGAAATTCGAATGGACATTACACCAATTTAACTCCTGCAAGTATTTCATTTAAGTGGTTTGCTTATATTGCTCAACAAGTACTGGGAACTAATAGCAAAGGTGAAATGTGAATTGCACAGCCTGTTGTGCTAAATATTTGGTGTGACAAGTTTTTTTCGTAAGACATTTTTTGGTAATAGTTTTCTTTTTCTGTGAAACTGTTTAGAGCATTGTTGACAACATGAAGAATAAGGATTATGATTTCTTGGAACAACGGAGGACTGATTTTGACCAAGACTATGAAGAGTTTTGCAGAGACATAAATGATCTTCATGTAGGTTTTATGATATAAACAAGAATTTAATTTGCTGATGAATCCTTATTATCCTCTCTGAGTTACTACCAAAAAAATTATGCAAATCTCAAAGTTTGTATTCTGAAATTGAAAAATTATTCCGATATATTTCCACTTCAAAGCATCTGTTTACTGTCTTTCAGACCAGTTTCATGGAATAGGCTATTGAGGGCCTCTAACAAAAGGATTTTTCATTACTGTATGCTAGCAAGAATAACACAAAAATGAGTGAGTTCATTGAGTGAATGGGAGAGTCGTACAGATAAGTCAGATAATTAACTTTCCCATCATTCTAAAATCACAAGTTGGTGAAAGGAAAGGGTATCTGCAGAAGAAAAAAAACTAAAATAAATGCTTGTCTTGCTTTGGCTGCCAAAGAGGTAAGCAAGCATTCTTTGAGGCCTCTCAGCGTGGTGAAATATTTGGAGGATGCAGAAGCTTTTGTTGGTTGCGCAGATGTAGAGGGAACTTGGAAAGAAAACGCCTTGAAAGCTGGCTGTGATTTGTTTAATTATTGTGGGAAGGAAGAAAGGGAAAAATAATACTTATTGAGATTAGTTTAACATAAACAAATTATCTTCTAAGATATTGCATGATAAATCCTGTCAAATAATACCTGGCATATTTGAGTTGTGTTCCTTATGGACTTCTCTGATGTAGAATTATTTACTCTTCTTCAGGATCAATTAAGGAGTTTCATGGACATCACCTTTGAAAGTATTCTGAACACTGAAAGGGCATTGAATATGTTGCAGAAATTTGAAAGGTAACACGTCCTATTTAGATTGCTAAAACTCTGACAGGCAGTGGAAACAAGACATTGAGGATGGTGGAAAGGGCAGTGAGGAGTGAGGGGGGAGCAGAGTAGGAGGCATTTACTTAAATACAAGCAAAACCAACTCAACCTCTTCACAATCAACTGTTCAGCCCCGTTAAGGGTTGTCTTCTCAGCAGCTTGAATGAATGAAATCCATATTTTTTTGTATCAGAAAATGCAAAATATAAGTGGACTTGGAACTTCATCTTTCAAAATCAGCATAAGTACAGGAATACTTTGTCTGTTAGCATATTTGCCTTAGCTTTGTGCTTAAACAATGACATTAATTTGTTACCACAATGCAGTTAAAAGAGAGTAAAATGCTTTTATTAGGAAACAGTGAAATTTGTCTTTATAAATTAACATTGTTGCAAAACAGCCTCACTCTTTATTCTGTCAGTTGTCGTATTATAATCTGTTTAACAGAATAGACAGCTAGTGGTGAATCGGTTACAGTTTGCTGCACATAATTTCAGCCCAGTGTTTGAAAACAGTGACAAAACAGAAAATGTGTATGCTTAGTTGGAAACTTTTATCATCTGGTCTAAATCTTGGTTGCTTGGAATCAGGTTGTGACAGCATTTGTTCAAGCTGAAAACTCTGCTGCTAAAGTAGTTATTTTCTAAAGCGTTCAGGGTAATCTGGAATGACTATTTTCCAACAATGCATTAGGATTTCAGAAGTGTTGAAGGAATTTTTTCATGATTATTATTTTCCTAAGTAGATTGCAAATCCCGAACCTTGGCATTGATGAAAAGTATCAGAAAATATTTCAAAACTATGGCCATGACATAGAAACTGTCTGTAAGATCTACACTAGGCACAAGAAGGACCCTCCACTGGCTCGTAATCTGCCTCCAATAGCTGGTAAGATCTTGTGGGCACGCCACCTATTCCATAGGATCAAGAAGCCCATGGAGACTTTCCAGAGACACCCGGCAGTTCTGCAAACACCAGATGGCAAGCGCATAATCCGCAACTACAACAAAGTAGCAAAAGTTCTTATGAAATTTGAGGTGATCTACCACAGGGAATGGCTTCAGCAGGTAAGCCAGCAGATTTTGATTAAGATATTCCTTAATGAAAAAATTAAAAAATGGTGGAATCCCTGGTTAGTAGCAGTAGTCAGGTATGCTTAACTATAGACCTATGATGATGCTCAAGTGAGGGATGGAATAAGAAAAGGTACTTTCTTTTAAAGTGTTTGTGTTAAAAAAACAGGGCCTGTAGTACCTGTAGCTGTATTTAGGAACAACTGAAAGACCTTCGTTATAACTAAGAAGTTAGAAAGAAAAATGTTTCTTATGGAAAAGTATAATGAATATCCAGTGGTAGGCTTAGTTCCCCCTCTGTCTCTGCCATATTCTTCTGGCTCTGGTGCAAGATCACCATGTGTGGGGAGAGGAGTTTTGTCAGCTGGTTGTCTTAAGATGAAAGCAGACACAAAAGTTTCCTCTACTCTGGACAATACCAGTTTTATTTTGAGTGGTAATCCATGGGTACACTCTGTAAATGTACATGTAAAAAGCATCCAGTCTGAACAAATAGCATACTCTGTGCACAAGTGGGCTTTGAGCCTGTTGTGGGTTAACCCTGATAGGCAGCTAAGCACCACACAAATGCTTCTTCTCTTCCCCCATGCACCTTCAGTGCCACAGGGAAGAAGAAAGGAAAAGCAAAAGCAAGAAAACTTATGGGTCAAGATAAGTTGTTTAGTTAGTGAAGGAGAAGTGGAGGAAGAAAGAAAGGGAGAAAGAAAGAAAGAAAAACAAAGAAAAGAAAAGAAAATGCAGCAGAGGCAATCTCTCACCATCACCTATGGGTCAAACAATGTCTAACCAATTCCCGAGCAGAGGGTGGCTAACCCCTTCAACCCCAGCCTTTCCCTTTTTATTACTGAGCATGATGTTATATGACATGGAATATGCTTTTGCTTATTTTGTAACATCCTTTTGTTATTTCATGACATCTGCCTGGTTTTGTCCCCTTACAGCCTCTTTTGCACTCTTCATCCCCAGTCCCAACCCCCAATCTATTCACTTTGTGGACAGAGTGAGAACAAGAAAAGGCCTTGATGCTGTGCAAGCGCTGTTCAACTGAAACATTAGTGTGTTATCAGCTTTGTTTTGATAACAAATCTGATGACACTATACAAGCTGCTACGAAGAAAATTAAATGCAGTCAGATAAAATTAACCCAGTCAGAACCAGTACAAAGCAATTTCATTTCCTATTGACCATTTTGGGAAGCATGTGTGTAGGGGAAGGGGCAGGCTGGGCCATGCCCTGGCGAGACAGTGCACTGTCCCACACCCCACCCCTAGAGACTGTATCCCAGCCCCATAGAGGCTGCCAATCTCTGGCACACCAGAGGCACTGATCCACACGCACCTCTGGAGCCCCTAACCCATCTCTTGAGTGGCCAAATGACCAGAACTCCCACCTGGGGGAATGGCCTAGGAAGGCCAAGGGGTATTTAAGGCTGAACATGAGGTTATCAGTTGTCTTGACCCCATCTCCTCTTGGAACTTCTATCTGAACACTGCTGGAACCCAGGAGTTGACATCTGTTGCATGCTTTTCTAGATCTTTTCTGTCTTTCTCTCTTTATCTTTCTTCTTTCAATTCCCTCTTCTTGAAATTTTTTGAGTAACTTGAAATCGAGTGGGCTTAGAGTTTGTGAAGTTGAATGGGCCAAGTTAATGCTTTGAGAAGTGTTTTATGTTGGTTGAATGTTGTACTAAAACTTCTGCCAAAGTTCTCTAATTTTCCAAAGTTGCCAGTAAAGTCTTTTTTGTTGTTTAAATCTCTTGAGAATATCTGGTCAGTATTTCTCCCATGCATCTAACTCTGAACAACCATAAGCCCATTTTATGTGTCTCGTTGAACAAGTTTGAGGTCTTACAGGCAGAACACTTTGTAGCCTGAATATTCTTCAGAGAACATGGTTTACCTTAAATTCTAAATCTCATTTGACTCATTTTGCCTTCTTAGATTTTCTACATAGAACCTCTGACTACCTTTATATTTTCAGATGGCTTTTGCAGGGGCTACTTTAAAGCCTTGAAATCTCTGCAAGTTTCTGCTATTCTTTTGGTGTATTTTTTACCTCTGGTTTCTTTGTTGCCTTGTCAAAGAGCACCTTATAGAAAAGCTGGCCTCAGCCTTGCAAAGCTGAAAAAGAAGGATCAGAATCTCCAGATTGCAGTTTTGAGGGTGGTATCACACTTATCAATGCATCTGTCTGTTGTTTTTGGAACTCAGGCCTAGCTTTTGTACAGTGTGGAAATCTCCAGTGCTGATAAACATGAATCTTCTCAAAGCTAGTCTTAGGCCAGATCTGGGACCAGAGGTATCAGCTGCCTTTTCTCCAGCCTGAATATATTAAGTTTTCCTGACTCTTCCTTCCTCTTTCACACTTGCATTTGACATGCAGTGTGAAATGTAGTTTAAAGAGTCACCAGATTTGATTGTCTGATTCTGTAAGTGGGAATGTTTGTGTCAATTTGGTATTGTAAGCCAGGAGAAATGATTGCAATATTAGAGTACATAAAATATGCTGTATTGAGACTTAATGCTGAATATATATTATTGACGATTAATCTCGTGTTAAGTGCAAGTTGGGAATCAAGGAACCTGAACTGTTGTACCTCAACTGTTATTTCATTATAGATTATGTTTCAGGTACATCAGATCCAAATTTGGCACCAATAACCTGTGTATAGTTGGTTCTGCTTCCAGGCAGTAATGAAAACTGCTATTGTACTTAGGTCTTTACCTTAAATGCTTATTCTGCTAACATGGGGAGTTCATATTTGTTTTCATGTGCTCTTCACAGAGAGCTGGTGCATATCCCTCATATTTTATGGAATAAATTTTAATGCTTCAGGGAGCCTTCTGCATTTGTTTAGTGCTTCTATCTTGGACTCAGTTTCTTTTTTGATTCCAGTACTGAGCTGGATACCTGCATCATTCAAAGTATACTAATGATAGTTTTCACTGCATTGTCTCGTCTATAAAGACTAAGGCGAATGTATGATTCTTGTGGGGCTACATCTGTCTGTTTTGGCTAGATGACCTAGTGATCAGATTTTCTGACATGTACCATGCCTTGATGGAGCAGTCAAATAGATGCGCCTTTCATCTTTTGTAAAATAGCTATAACATCCCAGGCATCTCCCCTGAACTAGTGCCTTCCTTTATGAGGTCTGAACGATTTGTTATCTGATTCTGATTTGTATTAAAACAACCTATCTGGTTTCTCTTATAGCACAGTCAAATCACACTTGGCAGCCATATAAACTTACTGAGCCCGCTCCAAACTTATCCTCATTAGTCTGGAACAAAGGGAGGTGGAGTTGAACAAAATTTCAAGTTTGAAACATACACACATGCTGTGAAAATACATGAAAAGTATATCCACTTTAACATACATGCACTTGTCTACCAGGTACGGCAAAAAAATGTGACTACTGCTCAGTAGTCTCTTCTCTCGAGGCAAGAAGAGTGCTCACGGGTGTGGACGTGAGTGTCAGGGAACACAAGGTGGAGCTCCTGCTCTACTCCTGAATAAAAGAAAAACGAGAGGGGGGCAAGTGTCCTGTGAGGAATATAAATGGAACGCAGTAGGGCTGTAGCTCCTACTACTTTTCGTTCTTCTGTACAATGTAAATGTTAAGATTAGTGTAATTTTCTGAGATTTCCAAACATTTTTTCACCTCTTTTTTCTACTTGTTGCTGGATGATTAGCATCTTATCAATCCAGTTATTTTTTTAAAATAGCATAAAATTTATGGCTATTTTTTTTTCTATAGCAAATGGTGTTCAACTTGGACATATTAAAATAATAAATTATCTGGAAGTGTAAAAGTTACTGTAATTATCTGGCAGGGTAAGGTTTGTGCCTTCAATGTACCCTTTATTTCCATTACCAGTTTCTATTACCTTAACAATGAAAACTGCATGAGAAGAAAACATATACGGGAGAGGAAGACTTGATAGTGGGAATAATGACTATGAAGCTCAAAAATCAGTGCAGTAAGATTTGCTGTTAAACTTTACAGAAAAAAATCAGCTTTTATTTAAGGCAGTTGTGCTTTTTTTTTTTTTTTTTGAAGACTGATGATAGTGGATAGAGCATGACAATGTCGTTGACAAAACCTGTTTAGATGATTTCTTGAAAAATGCTGTGTAAAATATCTTGATAGTACATGATACTGCTGAAGCAAGCAGTATACTCCACTGTATTTTAGACATTGAAAGGCACATTCTCTGTGTTCCTTAAAAAAAAAAGCACACTGGAAGATACCAGTGGGTTATGAAACTATTCCCTAGAAATAAGCTCCATCTCAACGTAATGTGATACATGAAATTTGACGACTGAATAAAGAACAATAAAATTATGTCAACAAAAGGGCAACTGGAAAATAGGAATAGCAGCAAAGTTTTTAATGTGGGAAAAATTTGCCTGTCTAAGGCAGGATTGCTTCTTCGTGTCAGCCAAATTTTCAATGTGTGGTGGTCTAAGGAATGCTCTTCTTTCTAATCACATACAGAACAAATGGTCTTCTAATATTTAAATAAGGCGGTTAAACCAATTGTGTGATTAGGCTTTCCTTTTAAGAATAAAATAAAAAAAATTTCTAATAAACATTAATTTTAGTATTTTAAAAGATTTGCCTGGAAGTTGGATATAATTGGCAGTACCATTAAGATTGGAATGTGGTGTATATTTTACGTATTGGAAAACAAGCAAAAGGATAAATGAGGATAAGTTTGTTCAAAAGATATATGAAGAGGTTATCCAAGAGTAGTTTAATTCATCAAGGAGGTTGTGTGCAGCCTTATGGCAGAATGTGCAATAAGTTCTAAGGAGATGAGGGTTAAGATATAAGATGGTCAAAGCAAGAAAATCTATGGCTCTGATTTGATTTTGGAATGTGAAATGCAGCTTATAACATCCAAGACCCAACAGAAAAATATCCGTCGGATAAATAGCAATTTGATTGTTAAGCACTTGGGTACATACAGATTGTGTTAATAAATTTTTGTTTTGGATTCGGATACCATGTCAACCTTTGTCAGCAGTACTTTATTTTGGTATCTGCCAAAAGTGATATTTATATCCAAACCAAAGTATTTTGTTGTAGTGGCTTGTCTGATAAGCAATGATGACTTTGTTTCCTGCAGATTGAATTAACTAAAAGAGGACTTCAAGCAACCCTCTTGGTAAAAGCTCCAGAAACAGGAGAATTATTTGTGAATTTTGACCCTCAAATATTAACTTTAATCAGGGAAACACATTGCATGGCTCACATGTGCCTTGAAATTCCACCATTTGCAAGTGTTATTCAACAGCAGAGAGACTGGTACAAGAAGATTGTCAACAATTTGCACGTGGGTTTACTTTAGTTATTTTATGTATGTGTACCGTACATTAAGATGCCTGGGTTTTATACATACAGAAGAGAAAAAATGAAGATCAACAATTATGCACTAAGAAAACATTTGCAAATCTATTTTTTAATTTGTATGACTGTCTTCAGGCACTTAAAAAAACCCCATTTCTTGGTTTTATGTTTTCTGTGAAGTTACTTCGCAGATGCATGGGTTTGGGGAAGCTCTGCAGAGTCTGGGACAGAGATGAGGATGGGGACGAAAAAAGGCTTACAAGATGCCTTGTGCTGTTGCTTGCTTTCTAAATGATAAACAATTTATCTCTCATACAATAATGAAGTCAACATTGGACAGCATTTGTTTTGAGAGGATAATTGGGAGGGAGAAACAGGTGGTCTGCCTTTAAAAAGTGTAAAGCATGCAGCAAGTAGCAGCTTTTTTTTCTGGTGCTGGTGTTTTACACAAATGTCTGTGGAATAATTTAAAAAAGGGAAGCCAAAACTTCCCTTTCTCTTGTCTTTTAAATCCTTTGGATCATTTTATCTGCCTATGAACAGACAAGATTCTCAATGACTCAAGGTGGGGATTCAAAGATATATAGAAAACCAGAACCAGAAACCTCTAGCTTTGAAGGACTACTTAATTCTGAAATGAAAAGAAAAAAAAAATCGTACGTCATAAAGTCTTTATGACTTTAAGTCATAATGTTATTGCCAAACGTGAAACTAGATCAGCGGGTTAAGGAAGCATTAGAAAGGAAATAGTATATTAAAGTTCTGGTAAGGCTGGTCTTACTAGAATTGCTGGAAAGTTCACTCAGATTTATTTTTTTCCTTGCATTTCTTGTCTTCTGTAACACTCATTTACAGACTGACATTTGCAAGATTTTTCTGTCATGTGGTTTAAGCCCACTAGGCAGCCAAGCATCACACAGTTGCTCCCTTACTCCCCTCCTTGGAACGGGGGAGAGAATCTGAAGGTTAAAATAGAAAACGCGTGAGTTAAGAGAAAGACAATCTAATAGGGAAGGCAAAAACTGCATGCACAAGGAAAATAAAAGAAGGAATCAATCTGGGAAAACTAGGCAGCATCACAGCTACTTGGGAAGACAAACACCATAGCTCACCATAGTTCTGAGTGTCCCCCTCCCTTTTCCTCCAGCTTTCACTTCTAAGCATGGTGTCATAGCTATGAGATCCCATTAATCAGTTGGGGTCCTGGCTACGTTCCTTCCCAGCTTCTTGTGTGTCACCAGCAGGGTAGTGTGAGAAGCAGAAAAGGACTCAATTCTGTACGAGCACTGTTTAGCAATACCCAAAATATCACTGTGTTAGCAACACAGTTGTGGTCACAAATCTAAAACATGGCATCATGTAAGCCACTGAGAAAGAAATTTACTCCATCACAGCACCAGTGCAAACAAAGATCGATTTCTGTGTGAAGCAGTACTTCACAAAAAGCAGTAAATACATATAGAGATATAAAGAGCAAAAAGAAGTGAACTTCTGCCAAAAATAATGAAAACCTTTCCTGAGCAATGAATTATAACTTCTTAAGAATTTCAGTAATGTACATACAGATGAATTTTCTTAGTTTAAGTGATCATAAATATGTGTATATGAAGAGGTTCAAATCAGTGTATATTAACTAATGTTTTCATTCTCTATTTATTTCAGGTGATGTTGGCAGAATACAAAAGAATTAAACTGAAAATACAACACCCTTTTGAACAACTGATGGCTCCTCGATTAGTAAATGTAGATGATGCTATCCAGCCAGGTCTAATGTTACTGAAATGGACATCCTTGAATATTGAGAAATATATTAATACAGTTTTTTCTAAGCTAGGTAGGTTACTTGCCTCCTTCCATTAACTTCTGTTTATTTGTTCTATAAAAACGCAAGTTATGTTATGAGATTACAATTCTTTACATGATTTGCACTTAATTGATTTATACATAAAAGATAGCAGAATTTTCACCTGTCCTGTATTTCATGAAACATTTGTTTTATACCACCACCTTCTTTTTGTATTGTATGTTCATCAAATTTTTACTAACGTATACGTTAGGCAGTTGGGATTACACCAAACATAAAGTACTGTGCAAAAGGTCCAGCGTATTCTGAATTTAAAGAATGATAGCTACTTTTTAAAAGAGCTCCTAGGTTTCAGACTTTTCCTAGTCCTGCTTTTTTTGTTTCTATAATGTACAAAGAGCTTCTCAGGGAATAATACACTGACTCAGCTGGCACTGTCATTGCTCAATAGCATTTCATATTAATCTTTTTTTTTAAACATCAATCTCTTTAAAACTGATGTACGCACATCTTGGACAACAGCTTTAGAAAACAGATGAGCTTGTAGTCTTTTCAAAAGATTATCACAAGGTTGCACTGAGATGCGGTTTTCTTTCTGAAGATACCAAATTCCTTTTTTCTTTAGCTTAATTAATACAGCAAACAGATTTTGTTTCTTGAAATTGCATAAGTAGTTATAGTGGAAATTTTCTTCAGTTGAAATAGCAAATTAAAGTGCATTTTGGATGCTAGCCTGACATTATGCTCAATTTAATTTTGAATAATACAAGTAGTTTGAGTCTGGAACAGGCACCTTGCTGCTATTTCAGCTTCAGCATTGAGACCAGATTGTTATTAAACTTTGAAAATTCTAGTGATTGTTTTCTGTTAACTATTGTTTGGCTTCTAGCATTTGTTTGAAGCATAGAGATTTTATTTGCTGAAAGTTTCTGTTGCTAGTAAGTTCTCCAAGTTGTTACTAGTTCAAGCTATAGGAGAAGGTGGAATATTGTTGGCTCTCAATTAAATATTAATGTCTTCATGTTTGAAATATGTATCCTTTAAGTTAACCTTATATATATTTATAATATATATTATACTTTATGTAAAAAGCTATAAGATATATATTTGTACAATAGATTATATTTGTATAATATTATAGTTATCTTTTAGCATGTAGATAGCATATGCTAGGTAAGCACGTCTTAAGCAAAAAATTAATTGTGATTCTTGTGGTGAAGCTTGCCATAAAATTTTAGATGTTTGAAGTAAATTGGTTAAGGTGTAAAATTCATATACAATTGAATATGATCGTTTGTTGAAGTAAAAATTTAAATGGAACTCTGCAAAGGCTATTGATTCAAACTTTTAAGCTTGTCTTGAATCTTCTGTTTTCTTCAAAAGCTGGGCTGGAGTTATTGCTTGATCGAGTGAATGACTTGGTTGAATTTCGTATTGATGCTGTCCTTCAAGAAATGAATAGAGTGCCACTCTGTATGTTGCCAGAAGATGAACCACAGAGCTGTGAGGAATTTCTTCAAAAGACTAAGGTTAGTAGATAAAAGTTTCATGAAGAAGGGATTGATGACTTTGAGTCAAGGTATTTTTCTTTTTTATGAGATAAAAAATTCTGAATGCAAAATTTATGAAGCATGCATGGGATATGCATGGAAATCCCCACTTGCTTGGCTGGGACCTTAAAAAGGAACAAAAGCAGCAAATGCAAAGGGATCTGAGCTGAGATGCTCTTTTCTATCCGTTATTAATGTCAAGCCAGATAGTGTATGATATTTTTTTTGTGCTTTCATATCACTCAAAAATTTTACCTCTGTGATAGTATCTTTTTTTTGTCATTATTCCTGTTTAAATATGGGAATTCTCCAGCAGTTGCCTGAGGAGAGCAAATACTATGGAAAGGATTGTGTAATGAGTATCTCAAACTCTCCTGAGTTGGTAATGGGATGTGTAGAATATATGCAGAAGTACTTGGGTGAAGGTGTTCTGGGAAAAGCCCCTTCCTTCACCCCATCAAAATACTTTTATGTTGAGGGTAATTAACCATAAACATGTAAATTGTTGGTTAGAAAGCTGATTAAGGTCATAATTAAACTGAATGTCAGAATAGTTTTGTAAGGCAATAGTAAGGTGTTGCATTTTAGGTTATAATGTCTAATGGGTTTTCTCTTTAAATAAACTTTGGTTTGATAAAGACAGTAGAAAATCAAGTAGATAATCCTCATAACTTTTCTCTTGCAGCAATAAATACTACAAATCAAAGTCTGAATTATGTTAGTGTATTTAACTCTTTGGCCTTTTCTCTTTTGGCCATGGTAACATCTCACCTTCTTGCTAAATACAGAGTAAAATTTAAAATAGTATTATATGGAATGAGTAGTAGTTTCTAAGCTTCACAATCCATAGTTGTTTTTGTTGATCCTGCTGTTACCTTCCTGATTGGGGAGGTAGTAAAAAGTATATTCGCTAAGGTGAAAATATGTGAGAGCGAGCACAAAAACCTCTCTGCACTGTATGATAACTTGAAAACTTGAACAGCTACATAGTAATTACACACACATAGCAATTACAACAGCCAATTGATTTGAGTTAGCAGAGTTAGTGGTTTACAAACCCCAGTTATGGATACAATGAAAATAGTAACAGTTTGTAAGCTTATTGTAATTTTTAATTAGAGGGGACTAGAAACACCTTCTGTCATCTAACAGGTGTCTTTAAGTTTCTAAAGAAATTGCTGCAACAAAAATAATTACCCAGTGGAAAAATCCCAGAGTACTTTGTTTAGTGGTTGCTGTTATATTGCAAGTCAGATCTGTCTTCTCTCTCAACTCAACAGAATCATTAGGAAGGCTAAAGATTATGTCTTAAAATTTGCAAATGGCTGAATATTTCCAATAATTTTTAATTAAACAAAGGCAGTCATGTTTGTTTAAGCTGAATGAAATATAAGACAACAAAGAAGAAAAAAAATTAAAAGGCCATTATAGGTAAAAATTATAGTTAGCTGAAGCATACTTGATTGATTTTTTTATAATTATTGGAGAAAAACGATGCATAATACTGTAATAAACTTTTGAATTTTATTTAATCTCATTCTTTGATTTCTTCTCTCTCCAGTTGATAATTTTTGTGTTTATTCTAGTAATAAATGCACCTTATATAGATTTTATCTTCTATTTAGCTGTGAATGAGAAATATGATTGGCTAACACTCATTATGGAACAGCCAATTAATGTAAAATGGCAGTGATTAAAAGAAGTGTTGAATCTCCCATGACTACATTGGAAAGTTAAGAAAATTAAGAAGCGCTTGCTTTCAGAAGCCTTTTAGTGGAAATAGGCTTTATAAACATTAATTTGTGACTTTAACTATGGATGAATCATATGATTTGAGAAAGAAGGCAAAGCAATGTTGAAAGACATTTATGACATCTTGTCAATACTTAATAGTTTGGAACAAACCAATTTAATGTTGTGTATAGATCTGTTTTTTCACAAATCTTAGGCCTTGACATTTGTGTTAATAAAGGCTGCTATGACTGTGAAACTGACATGAGAATTGTGACAATAAGAGCATATCTTTGTTTTGGTTTGATAACAGGAGCTCTGTATAAAAGGTTCTCGGACTTTACACTTAAAAAGCTCACTGGTGGAAGCCGCTGCTAATGATCTGATTGACATGTTACTTGACACTGAGGAACAGGTCAGTAAAGAAGATGAGAAGTCAATTGTACCTAGTGGTGAAAAAAGCGTCAAAAATACAGGTAAGAAGATTGTATTGTATTTTATTGCTTGATGTTTTTTTCTTTTTCATGCTGATAATTTGTGTTGGGGGACATTGTAGCTTAGGTGACTGAAGTACGGAAGTGTATCTAATGTCTAAAGACTTTTCTTTGAATTTGCCTGGATAATGAATAATCTAACAATCATTTCTCAACAACAAAATAGGTCAATATTATTTACCTAACTTGCATGTTGAAAAGTTAGTGCCATGGAACTACTTAGTAGCGTTGGTTAACTGCTGGACTTCCTAGAGAAAGAGAATATCTAAATTTTGATGACAATCATACTGAATAAGAAGGCATATAGGAGTAAAAGGCATGTTACATTGAGGTGCAGATTACAAATGAATAATCCTGCACTTCTTTAAAGTTATTTCAGACACCTGTGGAGGTGTTGCTTTATTGTATTTTCCAGTCTCTTAAGTCAATTTGACTAACTAGATTTATGATTTTTTAGCAACAGAGGAGGACAGAAGATCAAAAAGCTTGACTTCCTCACAAAATTCCCATGAGATGCGGGCTGGCCTGTCTCCTACAGCAAAGAGGAAGAAAATGGATTTAGAAAAGTTAGAGGAAGAAGCCAATGAACTGCTTTCTTACTTCAATAATTGTAATATTGATGCTCTTTTGAAAGTCACTCGAAACACCCTGGAGACCATCCGCAAGCGCATTCATGCATCTTCCACCATCAACTTCTTAGGTGGCTGCATTGCAGTACATTGTTCTCTTAGGCTATATAAAGAAAAATGTAAATGTAATATCCATAACTGTATAAATAAGTCGCAAGGGTAAAAGAGGGGAAAACAAAGGGATTTTGATTAATCTGTCTTGTTAAGTTTCAATTGAAAACAATGTATATTTCCAAAGGTATTTTTTTCTTGTGACAGTATGAAAGTGTCATTACAGTGCTGTTTCTCTTAGGACTCATTGTAGTGTTCTGAAGCCAATATTTTATTTGGAGCTAGACTTGATAGATAAGTTTCTGATAAGACCTTGATAACTTGATAAGTTAACACTTAAGTTATAAATTATCAATTATTAACTTGAAAAGTTAAGACTGATAACTTGATAACCTGAAAAGACCTGTTTGACCTTGGCTTTTACATAAAACTGTATGAAAAAAAATAGAGATATGTTTTTCTCTTACTAATTGCCTGCAGATATTTGCATACATAGTGGTGGAATACTCTGTTGAAGTGTTTTATTGTTGCATGCCTTTAAGAAACAAAAATAAGGGCAGTTGTCTTTGGTCTCTATAGCTTATATGGCATACAGTACTAAGACACTCTAAGGAGGTTCTGTGCCCAGTTTAATATTCTGACTGGGAGTACCAGCTGGTAACAAAATTGTCTGCTAAACAGAGTTTAACTGCCCAGAGCAAGTTGAAGAGGAGCTTCATGGAGAAAAATAGCTTTGCATTTACTTTTCCCTTGTGCTGCTGTAGAGTTTAGCAGCACATCTTATAAATTGCTCAGGAATTCTTTTTCCCTTCAGAAATTACACTCAATACTCTGCACTAGGAGATAGATTTATTGGTTTATATCAAAACAATGCCTAACTTGATGTCTTGAAGAAAATACGAACAATGTTTTTGGTTTTTTTTGTCTTCTGTTTTTGTCTTTTATTTAGAAAATCACAGTACTTCTAAGGAGAAAAAAGGTGCTCATCCTATAATTAGGACTAATATTAACCTATCTATCCCTAATATCATCATGATACCCTCTTTGGATGAGGTACAGCAGACACTTAACAAAGCTGTAGACAGTATTGTGAAAGTAATGAAAGGAGTTCGACAGTGGAGTATGGAGAGAATATCCAAGGTTGGTGTCTTTAACAGCCTTCCTTAGAACTAATGGTGCAAAACTGCTGCAAATAAAAAATAAATGTTATTCTCTCTTCAGAAGAAAGTGCTAGAGAGAAGAGTTGTTCTGCTGCGGTGTGGGAGCAGAGACAGTGATTCCGACGATGGAATGAAAGAGACTGGAAAGAAAAACATCCACGGTAATGATAAACTCTGACATCACTAAATTTGAATGTTAGGTAAATGCGATTTATACAGAATGTATTGGAAGATATTAATTACAGAACACATTAAAACCAGTAGACTTGATAGATTTTAAACTGCCTCATAGATTTTAAATTGGCTCAGAGAAGAAATCTCTCTCTCATTAGAAACCAGGTTTGTCACTTGCCCTGTGGATTTGAGTAAGGGGATTTTTTTGTGCTCAAAGAGTTGCACTGCTTTGGGTTATAGAATATTGGTTACAATTATAGTCACTTTTGCTAGGCAATAATCTTTCATGATTTGCTGGTGTCAGTTGTAATTTGGCTTGGTCAAATGGCATCTTAAAACTTGTACTTACCCTTTAAGAAGGGTAAGTTCAACTTGATACCTGGTATTGAATAGAAATGTCTACAAAAATCACGATATTGGTGTAGAGAGGCTTGTGTAGAAGACTGAATAGACTAGAATTTCTAAAAGGATTTCCATTATTCTGTTTTGTGATCAGACATTAAGTTATTGAAGTTCAAGGAGATTTAAGATGGTATCTTTGGTTGCTGGGTTTTTCTTCTCTGATATTGTTTAAAATCAAGCCAAGTTAATTGTTCTACAATCGTACCTGAGTTACTTAAAAAATACATTTGAGTCTTTTTAGGTTAGCTCGCTCTTATGCACCTAAAAAGTAGGACAGTAATACTTGAACATGTTAAGAAGTTAAATTAGTCTTTCAAAACTAGGAATTTTGCTTGCAAGAGATGAAATAAAAAATGATGGTAAAGTCAAACTTGTGGATATTTGCTAACTGATGGACTTTTAAAACCTTTTATTCCTTTTTGGGGGCTGGCTACGATCATCTTCTCAGAGTTAATGTTAATTTGTATTTCAAATTCTCAATTGTGGGGTATTCCAGAAAATAAAAATGCTCAGTGCTGATATATAAGTAAGTAAATGCGGACATATAAGTAAATCATTTAGGTGAAGCATACAGGATAAACCTTGTGGAGGGGTGAGAGAAAAGGAAAGATTCTGTTTGAAAGATTGGAGTGGAACTTGTTCCAAATATGACAGAGTACCTAGATGGAGCAATTTTACTAAAATGGAGATGTTACGAATTTATGTTGGCCTCCTTGACTCCTAGTTGCCTTTTTGATTAATAAAAACACCTAACTTTAAAATGCACACTTATTGAAAAAATGTAATTTGTTTTTTTTTCTATAGGAATTTACTTATCCTAAACAGTATATCTGTCCAAAACCTGCTTTTATATTTGAATCTTCTTTTATAGGTAGTGTATCAGACGCAGCATCACTCAGTTCATCTGATCCAGTGCAAAGCCAGAACTACTTCAAGAATGTTTCAGAGAACAAAGAAATTATTAAATTAGTATCCTTACTCAGCAGTGCCATCAATTCTACAAAAGGGGTAAGACAATTGAGATGTTACTTTAATACCACTATCCGAGGGATATTAATGTATTACTTTTAATATCCTTGGGTAATAAGGGTAGGCATTTAAAATTGTGATTAAATGTAACAATGAAAAATTTAGGATGGTGGATGGAAAACTTGTAGCTAAAAATTTGCAAATACGCTTTAAAAGTGTAACATGGATTAAGTGTACTCTGTTTTAAAATTTGAGGTTTTGAATATTGCATAAATTAAAACATCATAAGAAACTCTAGGCATGGTTAAGTTGTGTGTAGCTAATGTAGCCAGCATGATTTCTGCCACATTATGAAGAGGTTATGAAAGTTTTTAGAAGAAAACTGGCTGTCAGACTGGCATTTGTGAAGTGCTGCAAAGGATTTGCTAGTGTAGGTTAGGATTTAGCTTAAAAGATATGCATAACTTCTTTGCCTTGTTCTTATTCTACGCACTCTTGAGTAAACTGTAGATGTGGAACTGTTATTTCTTTAGGGAGCTCTGCATCAGTTTCTTCTGGGGCTGGTCCAACCTTTTAAGAGCCTTATCATGTGAAAATCTTTGACTCAAGGCCTTGAAACTTCAGTGGTACTAAAGCATAACTACCAGGCTGGCGCTGAGTAGTTGATAATGGTGGATAGTTATCATGGTATTTTGGTACTTGATATTTTGTAATATTGTAAACTTTTATCATTTAGCCAGCTTTAAATGCTTGCATGTACTATATTTATTGTAAGTCATGATGTGGATTATCTCTCGTAGCAGTCATCGTTCATTTACTTGTTTAATTGATGCAGTGATGATTTAACTTCAATTTTCTCACATTTTGCTGAACTACTGAGAACCAGAAAAATAATTCTCTTGCACACTCATCAAATGATATTCAAATCAAAGGAACCTGAGCTGAGTGTAGAAATTAATGTTAAAAAAAAAAATTGTCTCATAGCTTCATTATTTGAGAGTGAATTTTTCTTGTTATGTTGGGCCCTGGAGCTCAGGTTTCAGTTTCTAGCCCAATAAACGGCAGGGAAGGACAAGTGTACTCTATCCTAGTTTTGAACTTTACTTCCCACTGATTCCAGTGATTTTATTGACTGAAGATTCTCTTAATTGGCAAATGTTTAAACTGACCTGACAAATAGGATGTGATTAACATAGAGTTTCTGGCACGAGGTGTGATCAGTAGTGGGACTTGTTTTAGCATAAGTTTACCAGCAGCCTTTTGTCTAGTGAGGCGACTCAACCTGCTCCACTATGGAATTCTTAGTGTACTCTAATGAACAGCTGCTAAGAAATTATATGTATGCTATATATGTGATGCTGAGAATCTTTCTTTGAACTTGTAAATGTCTTTCAGGAGGTTCTTACAGTCTTGGAGAGTTTTAATTGTTACCACCATATATGGCAGAGGGATAAGGAGGAAACCATTGATAAATTGATGATGGGAAACCCATTACTCTCTGAATTTGAATCTGAAATTCTGTATTTCCAAGACCTGGACCTGAAAATCAATTCTGAGCCTGAATACATCTGCGTGGGATCTATGGCACTGTACACTGGTAGAGTTCAGCTTCTCTCCAGCGACATGTACTTTCTGACTTCAGTAGGAAGATGTGACTTAGTTTTGGATGGGTGAACTAGATTAAAATGGAAAGGAGAAAGGGAGAGAGAAGGGCTATTTGCTGTTTTGGCTGTAAATGCATGCAAGCAAAACACTAACACAAGAATATCTGTGAGGCACAGCTGGAGTTTATTACCCCACCTGGATACTTCTGCTCACTTATGGGGTGGATGGTAGATGTTTGCCTATCCTTCTGTCAGTGATTCCCAGTGGTACATGTTTCACAGGTGTAAGATGATAAATTTATGTTACTTTTCTCCTTGTGTGGCTGCATGCATTGAGACAGCTGAACCCCCTTCTATTTAACAGTTACTTTGTTCCACTGATGCTGTGATCGAACTTTGTTTCTTCAGCTTTCATAATTTGACTCCTAATTTCCTCCTCACATTATTTTTTTAAAGATTAATTTTTGAAAATATTTTAGACTTAGAGGAGAATATTAACCAATGCATTAGTGGTGTACAGGACAGAAGTTTGTATAATGGTAAAATGAACAAGATGAAAAGTATGGAGTCTAGCCTCATCTTCCCAGTAGGTACGCCCTAAAAAAATCTATGATATCTAATGTCTATTAATTGTTCAAGGTTTTTAGATGATCTTTCCAGTAGAAAAGACGATAAATTCTGAGAAGAATAAGAGGAAAGCAATCGTGAATTGCAAGCAATTTTACAAACCACTTTAAGGTGTCCATGTGGTTTCATCATCTCTGTATGTGAATGGTTAGACTGAATAACCAGAACTGGCACTGAAGAGAACACATGTAATAAAAAAGATTAAAAGAGCATCTTAAAAAATATTTACAATATCTAATATCTATTAATTGTTCAATATTTTTAGCTGATCTGAAGCTAGCACTGAGATCAGAAACCAAAGCCTGGATGACTTTGCTGGGATGTCATTGCAATAAGAAGTACAGAACACAGATGGAAGCAATTTTGACTTTTATAGAGGAAACTGGCAAGAAGTTAAATCGCAGCATCACGGACCTGGATGATATCAGAATAGCCATGTCAGCTTTAAAAGAGATCAGAGAACTACAGATCTCTATTGACTCTCAAATTGGGCCCATTGAGGTAGCTAGTGGCAATGTCGCACGTACGGGTACTGTTTCAAGAGAGCAGTTATTTTCTGGGTTAAAATCTTAACAGTGAACTTTGAAAATGCATGATTTAATATGGGTTGAATGTTGAGTGATGGACCTGTTGTGTTCCTGTAAACCTTTTTGTGTGAAATTCTGATTTGAGCAAATGTAAACTTGCTGAGGTGAGAGGTGGTTTAGTGAACAGTGCAGAAATTGAGTGATATAGGTAAGAGAAAGATGACAGTACAGATACTTAATGAGAAATCTTTTCATACGTTGTGGAAGAAATCTCTGTATCAAAAGGAATGAGATTCCTGATTTTTTTTTATATCTAAGCTTAAAGAGGAGTAAAAAGCTAATGTTAAGCAGACTATATGAGATTGATTGCTTTAATCAGCTAAACCATAAGTTAAAATCAAAAAAAGCAACTGACTTCCTTAAAGAAGGTAATGTGATAGAATGCATTTACTGAACATCTGACAAATGGCAGAATTAAAAACAGATGGTAACTGTTTCTCTGCATTCCTGACCAGAGAATTTATATAAGAATGCTATAGTTTGGCAAAATGCACCATTGATTTTTCAGTAGAATTCTTTTTTCTAAGACATGTTCATGATTCCTGACTGCCTATAATTTCATTATAAGCTTCCAATTCCTCAAGCAGGAGCCTCAAGGCCCTAAGCACAAGAAGTGATGCTTCAGGTTTTTGAAAGGGAGGTTGACATATTTTCCACATAGTGGTGTAGTAGACAGATAGCTACATTTCCATTTTTGCAATTTGCCTACAATTTGATCAAACTGGAAAGCATGAATGGAAATAATCCCACTTCATAGAAAAATTTTCAAATGAAACTGTTATGCCACAAGTTCATTGCTACCCTACCCTGCAGTAATTTATGGAAAGTGAATTTCAGTTGTGTTTTTGTGAAAATTCACTAAGGGTTTTCAGTATGTAGACGGTTCATATGTTGGTGGTGCAAGTGGAAATCAATGCTCTGAGAAAAAAAAAATTCTGATGTTTCTTCCAGTTTGGTATTGGTTTGCCAGAATTTGATAATGGCAAAATCAGCAAAGTTTCTTTTTCTAACAAATCATTGTCCGTTCTTAAAAATGTAAACTGTTAGCATTTATATATGTATACAAAGTTACCATTTTATGTTAACTGAAGTTATCATTTTGTGTACCTTAATCCAACTTTCTGGCAGGAATGCTATGCTATGTTGAACAAATATGATCTACTTGTTGCCAAGGAAGAGACAGAGAAGGTGGACACTTTGCACTACACTTGGGAAAAACTTCTTATCCGTGCAAATGAAGTGCAGAATGAGCTTGTTGCTTTGCAGCCAAAATTCAGAGGAGAGCTTATTAGTGCTGTGAAAACTTTTACTGAAGACTGTGCACAGTTCTATTCAGATTATGATCAGGCAAGTGTTTCTATTTTATTGTTTTAGAGCAATTTTTAAGGAGCAGTGGGAGCATGGAAAAATTTTTGAATTTGAATAAGTGATGGGATGGCTCTCTACTGCAGTTTATTCTTGTTAAGATGGTGTTTGAGTTTTGGTGCAGGGCAGGCTTTGGTTAATGTTTTATATGTGACTGAAGTGAGTAATGCTGGTACTCAGTTCTTTAAGAATTGATGTATTTAAGGTTTATGAAACACATCTAGTTAGCATGAGCAAATGTGAAGACTAGGATTAATTAGAAATTATGTTAGAAAGAAGAGTTTTCTGATGCTGGATATATGTACAAGTGACTAAGGCTCTTATATTCTTTTTCATTAGAATAGGAATCTGGAAGCTGCAGAAGTGTTTTAGGCCAGCATTTAGAAAATGATGATTAGAAATAAGTTGTGGTTATTCTCACCCTCTAAATTAACTTCTTTGTTGGTTTTTTTTGTTGTGTTTTTTTTTTTTTTTTCCTTTTAGAATGGACCAATGGTGGTTGGTTTAACACCCCAGGAAGCCAGCGACAGGCTTACTATATTCCAGGTACTGTTAATTCTAAGGCATAACTTAATACTTATTACAAGCTAGCTAGCAACTAAAGGGTCTGAGAATGAATCTCAGTAGTTGAATGAATTTTCATTGATAGACAGGGTTACTGATTTGGCAAAGTCTGTTTTAACTTAGTGAAAACTAAGTTGGAATTTTTCTACGCGTTTGCAAGGAATGCTGTTTAAATCTAAATTTTTTAGGAGTTAACAGAAAGTCTGCTTAGATAATGATTAATGATCACTAGATACAAATATCCTGGCGAGAGCCTTCCCACAAGTTTAGTGTATTTGGCTATAGGCTGGTCTTGTGTTCATTATTGTGTTTATTTTTTGGTTGAAATCTGTCTTTGTATCATGATTAGTATCTATTCCTGCAAGGACAACTTTTAATGCTTTTCTTTTTTTCATACTGCTATTCATTTGACTTCCTCTTATGTTCCCTGAGTTATATTGCAATTGACAATTAAATTATGCTTTACTTTGCTGCTTTAATGGTAGTAATTCTTACTTCAACATTCAATAAAAGATTTGCACAGCATACTTGAAGAGGTAGAATTTGCTGTATCCACCTTTTTTTGCTTTGTATGTCATGCTTCACCTCCTTCAAGTGCAATCTTAGCATTTATTGTTCTATCACTGTGCCACATGAAGTAAATGGCTTTCCTGTCAGCTTCTAAAAATGTGCCTCCAAGCTAGATAAAAGTTACTTTTCTCGAGAAAAGTGTTGACAAAACTGTTGACAGTGTAAGCTGTTATCTCTCTATAGCTTTCTATTATTTCCTAGATTTTAGTTTAATGCAACTCTAATAATAATTTCAGATATTTAATATTTAGTTATTTAATTTTATTTAATTTTTTTTCTTTTTCTTTCTTAGAGTCGATGTGATAATCTCTTTCGGAAATATATTACTTGTACAGGTGGAGAAGATCTTTTTGGTTTGCCAGTTACTCAGTATCCTCAACTGCTTGAAATAAAGAAGCAACTGATTCTGTTGCAGAAACTCTACAATCTATATAACAGCGTCATTGACACGATCAGTGGTTACCACGATATTCTTTGGTCGGAATTAGACACTGAAAAAATTAACAGTGAACTTCTGGAGTTTCAGAACAGGTGAGAAACTACTGCTGTGTTAAATCTGCCTAAGGTACTTCTTGAATATGAATATAATTGCTTAGCACCAATAATCATATAGGAGCATGTATTTGTTTGTTGAGGCACAAAAAATGTGAATTTAAATGGAAAAATACATCCATTACCAATGTCATAAAATCAAGAAAAAATTAGATTCTAAATGCTGAGCATTATTGGTCCTTAGATTATTGGCTAACTTTTTAAATCAGCTTGGAATATATGTTAAAATTGTTATTTAGTTTGTCCATGAAGGAAAGTTTCAACTTTTTATTGCAGTATTGTTGTTCATGAGAGACAGGTTTACACTAGATGTCAAAGGCAGGTTAGTGAATTTCTGAATAGTTTTTCTACAAAATGGGTTATATTGCATGCATAGAAGCTGAACTTTTCATCAAACCAAGAATCAAACAATTTAAAGAATTAAACCCTGAGTAACAGGGTTTTTCTAGAGCTCAGAGCAGAGCATAGCATCAGCCTCACCAAAAGATGAAATCAAGATGTAAAGCATTTCAACCGGTTTTGAAGATCACTTGCACAGAGTGTATTAGAATTATGCAGCTACGCTCCTTAAGGGGAGCCTGTAGGTGCCTACCCAGCTATCAGCCATTGAAATAGACTTGAAACAGATTTTCTCACATGGAGAATCACATACAGAAGCTCTAAATTAGAGGTAACCTGAATTTAGAAGGTATGTGTTCTACTGTTATAACCATATACTGTGGCTTTAAAGAAAGAATATTTGGAACTTTTTGAAAAAGCTTGCTTTATCTCAACACAGGTGCCGTAAGCTCCCTCGTGCTGTAAAGGAATGGCAGCCTTTTTTTGACCTAATGAAGACTATAGAGGACTTCAGTGAATGTTGCCCATTGCTTGAGCACATGTCAAGTAAAGCAATGATGCCTCGGCACTGGAAGCAGATTACAGATCTCACTGAACACAGATTTGACGTGGAGAGTGAAACATTCAAATTGAGGAATATAATGGAAGCTCCACTATTAAGATATAAAGAGGAAATAGAGGTATTTTGAAGGAAGAAAAACAGATATATGAAATCAAACAGTCTGCTCACATAGTACAGGAGTAGCAGTAGCAAGAAGGACATCAAAACATTTCTGTAGAAAGAACAGAGAAATGAACTATCACTTGAGGATTTTGTATAAAATAATGACACAAATAAATTGTGGTGTCAACTTCTTGTTTTTAAATCATGCAATTTGGCCCAGGAGTTAATTTGTGAGGGTGCCTTGCTTTGTGACATTAAACATCTGAAAAGTAGTCACTATGTTATTATTTTATTTCCCCCAGAGTTGGTTAAATTGTGATGCATTTTACAGATTATTAGCTGTAGTGTTTGTATATCTGTAGATCCTTCCACTAATAAGTTGCTCATGAGTCTAGTGTTACCTAGTGTTAAAGGAAATGAGAGCTAGATTTGTATACCAGAGACTTGAAGCATTCATAGCTTGTTTTGGCATCCCATTTATTTAAAGGATATCTGCATAAGTGCTGTGAAGGAGAGAGACATTGAGCAGAAGTTAAAACAAGTGATAGCTGAATGGGATAACAAAATGTTTATCTTCACAAACTTTAAAACTCGCGGGGAACTTCTTTTAAGAGGTGACAGCACGTCAGAAACAATTTCTACCCTGGAGGACAGCTTGATGATTCTTGGTTCTCTCATGAGTAGCAGGTAACAGGAAAGGGAGGGAAGGAATGGGGGGAGAGATAAAAATATTAGCAAAAGGCTTTGTTTTCGTGAACAAATCTATCACAAAAGAGAAGGTAAATAAACATCTAGATAAAACCTAAGAGCTTGCTTGTCCTTGAACTGTTCATGGGTTAGTTCTTACTGTATTTAGTCTATCCCCCCCCAATAAGTTCTTTTGAAAACAATGTAGATGCAGCTCAGATTTCCCAAACAAACAACAGGACAGTTTTCATTGATGTAAGAAAGTGGGGACATAAGGGAGAACACTGCCTGGCTGTGGCAGGCATACCTCAGGCATTACAGGCACTGCTACTCTGCCGCTGGGGTAGGTCATTGCCTCATGCCAAAGGTGCTGGAAATCCCAGTTAAAGTGAGCTTCAGTTTGTCTAGTTTCACATGCCAAAAGACACAGATAAAATAAGGAGCACAGAATCTGATCATCAGGCAGATGCTCAAAAGCAGGAGTTTAGGACAGTTCAGGAACTCTGTGAGTTTACAGCTTTTTGAAGCCACTTTAGCTTAAAGTGAAATTGAAATCTTGCTCCCGTTCCACTTCTATTGGATCAGAGCTGTGCTATGCACCTTGTGTACACAGCAGCAGGTTGGAGCTGATTTGATTTAGAGCTGTCAACTAGCTGAATTGAGTATAGGCTTTCATACTTTCGCTTCAAAAATTTTAAGCAGAAAAATTATTCCTCATCCTGTGACTTATATGCTACTTTTCAAGAGTCTTGTTTTCTTCTTGAAATGGTAAAGAAATGTCTTTTCTTTTTTTTTTTTTAATTGTAGATACAATACACCCTTCAAGACACAGATTCAGAAATGGCTGCACTATCTTTCCAACACAACTGATATCATTGAGAACTGGCTGACTGTGCAGAACTTGTGGATTTATTTAGAAGCTGTTTTTATTGGTGGTGACATAGCAAAGCAGCTTCCAAAGGTTTCTAGACATGCAGTTTTTCAGTTTGCTTATCAATACTTTAAGAATAAAACTTAACTGTGATGTCATAATCGATGCAGTAATATAAACTTAATTTCATTTGGTATTTAATAAAACTGGTCTTGCTAGGAAATTAGGTAAGCAGTGCCAATGGAAAGTATAGTGTGAGAAAGAATAATAAAATCGTGTGATCTATTTGATCTTTTTATTTCTAGATTGTAAAGCTGTTAACCAATATGTATTTAAACAGTGTGCCTAGTAGTAGCCTAGCCTAGTAGTACCTACTACTAGCATAGTAGTAGCTAGGAATCCTTATCTTAAGCTTTTCTACATGGCTTTTCAAATTAAAAATGAACCTTAATTTTAGAAAAAAACCCATCAGATTTGAAGCATTCAGTTCAAATATAACAGGTTTTCTATCTTCTTCTCTAAAAATGATTATAAGAGGAAGTACATAGCAGACTTGATAGCCAAGTATAAAATAAGCTCTATTCTGTAAGCAGAAAGAAATGTGTTTTTCTAAGCTGAAAAATTTCTAGAAGACATGTGATTACTAGTGAGAAGATTACTGCTGAGATTACTAGATGCTGGTTCTGCAAGCAGGTGCCTTTTCCTTCTTCTCTCTTCCTTTCTTCATTTCTTCCATTCCACATTCATTGTCATGTTTTAACAGGAAGCAAAGCGCTTCTCTAACATTGATAAATCCTGGGTAAGGATCATGACCCGAGCTCATGAAACACCTAATGTTGTTCAGTGCTGTGTTGGAGATGAAATAATGGGACAGTTATTGCCACATTTACTGGAACAGCTTGAAATCTGTCAGAAATCGCTCACAGGGTAAGATTACTACGAGACCACATTCTTGGCCAGATGGTTGTGCATTGTGTAACTAGGGAAAGAGCAATAGCTCACGTACCGTCCCATGAACTTTGCAAAGATCATGTTCGACTATGAACTCAGTTGAACTGAGCAAACAAGTCGGCAGGATGATACACCTCCTCCAAAGAAATTTCTACCAACTCACTGAAAAGTATTTGGTTTTTGGCTGTCACTCACTCTCTATCTCTGTTGAAAACAAAGCTGGTTTTAGCCTAGGTTCAATCCAGAAGGCAGTCTAGATTTGTGTGTCCCATTCACACTTTTCACAGATCTGGGAGGAATGCAGATTGAAAGATGTAAACAGCAAGTGAAAGAATTCATGTAAAAACATTTTATTTCAGTTTAATTTCTTTTCTTTTTACTGGTGTTCAGATTATAGCAAATAATAAAAGTTTTCCATGAAATGATTTCTGATACTCAGAGTAGCTTTAAAGCAGGTGCTTAACATGAATGTATGATGGATAAAAATTGTCATTGCTACAGATAAAAAATGGAATAATAAATTTTGAGAAATACCACTTTTAAAGAGGAAAGGATGTATAAATTAACCTAAATCACTTACCATCTACCTCCTCTCCGCTTCTGTACCAATTTTTTTTAAAAATGCAGGTACCTGGAGAAAAAGCGCCTGCTATTTCCACGATTCTTCTTTGTGTCAGATCCTGCTCTCTTAGAAATTCTTGGCCAGGCATCGAATTCTCACAATATACAGGCACATCTGCTGAACGTGTTTGACAACATTAAAACTGTCAGGTTCCATGAAAAGGTATGTACTGCCCACACCTCAGTGTTGCATTCCCTCACATTAACAATGTGTGATCCTTGCTAAATTAGAGAGCTACTTGGTTGCATAAGGCATTCAAATGTTTTACCACTTTCACCAACTATTCAATGCTGAGTAGGTTTTCTTCATTTAAGATTTAGTTTCATATCTTAATTTGTCATAGTGAAACTTCATGTGGAATAGCAAACCAAAAATTTGCACCAGATTAAATTTCAGAAAAACACACCCATGTACTGAACGTTTTTCTGTGTCATCCTCTCAAATAAGCTTCTGAGTCTTTATGAGCTCATTTGTGTCTTTACATTGACTGTATTTGTACTTTCCCATTCATTTTCTGATTGTAAGAAAAAGTGTATCTACTCTCTCCTGTTTCTGAGTTGTCCTTACTGTGCCTTCAGACATGGTGTTTGAAGAACACTTTTCTTACACCTTTTACAAGAACAGATAGCAAAATTTTTTCCTTATGTATGTATTTTCTTAGAAACTAATTACCTCCCCATGCTTTTGAAATTCCTTTGATTGTCCATGTTCCTTAACTTTTCTGTTTCCATCATTTTTGATTCTAAGGCTGTAAATTTTGTTAGGCTATTAACTCAACTGTGATGGGGGAAGGTTTCCTTTATTGTGTCCAGAAAGTGGATGTTGTCACAGAATGACAGAATGCGTCAGGTCGGAAGGGACCACAGCGGGTCATCTGGTACAACATCCTTGATGAAGCAGGGTCATCCTTGAGCACAAGGCACAGGATTGCCATTGAAACTTTAGTGAAATTCAGGATTGTCAGTATATTTGGGTTTTGTCTCCTTGTTCACAGCAGTGTTTTGTTTAAAGCCTTTCTGCATAGTAAAGTAACAATTGAATAGCCTTAACATTTCATTGAACAAGTTGATGTAATTTATTAGTTACTTAAATCAGTTTAACGGAGTGGTTGCAGAAAAATACGAATTACTGTAAAGACAAACAACATATCTATAAACACAAGATATTTTTGCTTTCATTAGATATATGATCGTATATTGTCGATTAGCTCACGAGAGGGTGAGACTGTAGAGCTGACTAGACCTGTAATGGCTGAAGGTAATGTGGAAGTTTGGCTCAGCTCTCTCCTGAAGGAGTCCCAGCTATCGCTGCATCGAGTTATTCACCAGGCAGCTATGGACATCCAGGAAACGAGTCTCCAGATTACTGAATTTCTTTCTACTTACCCAGCCCAGGTAATATCATGGTTAAATTACTGAAGAATTATTCATGGATATGTATCAGGTTTTTTTCTTGTCTTTGCATTCAAAGTTGCAGCCAGTGTTAAATGCAAAAATAGCATTTAATTTCATTTGAATTATCTCAGTCGTTTAAGTTACGCTTCACATAGGTGAAACCAAAAGAAGACAACTTACCCTAAAGCTCTTGTATAAAAAGGATGCTAAATGCAATAAATTAGTGTAATGATGTTAACACTATTTCTTTACAAGCTTAATACTTGACTACTGGAGGAAAAGTAGTAAAATTGTATGTTTGTTCATACATTCAGGATAATGCTATGTATTGCTAGATTTGAAACTGAGGGTAGTGTCGAGGGAAAATTATTTGCTTAGTAGAAGCTTCGCTTGTGATCAGGAATGTTGTCTGAGATGGAATAAAGACTGTGAATTATTGGAAAAAAATTTCAAATTGAAGCACTAATTATTCACTAGTTAGTTAATATTTATGTAAAGTGTATTTGTTACATGTAGTATTTTATATATACTCTAAATTATATTGAGCAGCTGTATAAGCAGTGCACTGTAGGTAGTATATACAAGACTGAAGTACAGACTTTATGTGTTTATGAATGGAGTTGGGACACACAAAACAATTGCATGGGTTGAAGGACATATGTATGAATGCATGAAAAGTAATTTTATACATATAGTAGGAGAACCACTTTAGTTTTTCTTTGTCTGTGAATGTACATTTTAGGTGAAAGAGAAAAGATTATGAAGCATATACTTCTATGTTTCCTAAGGTTGGGCTACTGGGGATTCAAATGATTTGGACAAGAGACTCAGAAGAAGCTTTGACTCTTGCCAAGCACGATAAAAAAGTTATGCGTAAGACGAACCAGTTTTTCCTGGATCTTCTGAACATGTTGATAGATATGACAACAAAAGACCTTAGTCCAGTTGAGCGAGTTAAATATGAGACATTAATCACTATTCATGTGCATCAGAGGGACATTTTTGATGGTCTTGTAAGTATTAAAAAAGTAACAACAGGTTATGAGGGGTTTTCCACACAAAACAATTTGAAATGATAAGAAAATATTATGATACCATGAACTCTTGCCTCATAAGATAAACATTTCATTTTATGACCGTAATGATTATGTGTCCTTGAATATTATAAAAATTCTGATGTTGCTTCAACCATGTCTTAACTTCCTTTTAAATAATTCAGTGAGTTTTCCTCTCCCCGAGCAGTAGCAAAATTTTATGTTTCATGTTGGTCCACTAAAGTTAAATGCCTCTGTTGCATGATCAGTTAGGGTCTTCTTTTTCCACATACATTTTGTTCCAAGTAATTGTCCTTTCTCTGGACTGCATTATAAATTTCCACAAGTAAATAAAATGAATATAGAGTTTTAATACAGGAAAAATTTTGAAGCTCGTTGAAGCTGGTATCCTCTCTGTTCTAGTTTCAATAGCATACTTAATTATTACCTAGGGATTTCTTTATTCACTTTACACCTTCTCATGCTGACATAGGATGCTAAAATAAGGAAAATGAAAGCATTTAACTTAATCGAACTTAAAGCTAGCATACCCTTTCACCTGTAGGAATCCCTGGACCTGACTCTGAAATTAAGCTGTTCAAGAAAAGAATTACTGAGTTTTAGCCCATTTTTTATAGGCAGGCATTTATCTCTTCATTGTAGAATCATTTGCTTCTAGTTAAAATCATTTTATGTAAAGTGTAGTTTTTAGGTACAAACTGAATGACATTTTTAAAAATCCTGTTATATTTGATAGAGCATCTTTGACATATTCTCAGCTCTGCTGAATTTCTTACATAGTATCAGCACCGTGACATTGCCTTGAAATATCTTATCATACAATTCTTATAGCAGTTTATAAAATCAAATATCATATTATGTACTTCCTACTCATGCGAAACTAAAGTGCTAGAGGGAAGAGAGACTAACAGGAATGGCAATTTTAAGGGTAAACTGAAGGTAATGACTCTTAATGGTTATGGACTGTTCATTTGTACTTTTTGACACACTCGTCTGAAGCCTGAAGTTCCTCTGCTGAGTATGCGATTGAGCAATAACATTAGCAATTTTTGTGGCAAAAATCCAGATAGGTTCTCCACTATTCTTTTGTTACTAGCTGTTCTTTATACCTTTCATTATGTTTGCAGTGCTGCCTCCACATTTACTACTTAGATGCCATAATATAAATGTGAAAGTAAATGCTAACCATAAATGCCGCAGCCTTGTCTTCCCTCTCTTCTTAGTGCTGTATGCATATCAAGAGCCCTACGGACTTTGAGTGGCTGAAACAATGTAGATTTTATTTTAACGAAGACTCTGATAAAATGGTGATTAAGATCACTGATGTGAGCTTCACATACCAGAACGAATTCTTGGGCTGTACTGACAGGCTTGTCATAACACCTCTTACTGACAGGTGAAAAAGACAAATTTTATTCCTTTATTCTTTGCTGCCAAACCTCGGCTTTTACAAGAGCAATTTAGTCATTCCTGTTGGATGCAAAATTGATCTCTGTAGAGTTTATCTTTCACAGTCTTGTCAAAGTCAGTAATTTCATATGGAGTACTTCAGTGTTTTTGTTTCTGTGCCCTAGAAAGTGAATAATTTGTAGCTTATTTTCTGCCACATACTTGCATTGGTCTCCACATGCGTGACGTATGTGACCTTCATTCTTATGTATGTGAAGCCAATATATCCGAGGATCAGATATATCCAACAGATAAAATATGTAGAGATACAGGACAAAAGTAGGTGTTTACAGACAAGCTAATAAAAAGGGCTAAGGAAGAACAGACAGGAAAAACAATTTTATTCAGCTGCAGTAGTCTGGAGATCTTTGATCTAAAAGGATGTTGAAAGAATTACAATCCTATTAACAGAGAGATCTACCTGTCTAACTCAGCACAAAGAATGTTTTATAATCTATCATTGGTGAAATAAGGGCATTGTTTGGTTGGTTTTGCTTTGTTTATTGTATTTTTTTTGACAATTCCATACAAAAAAATTCTAAGGCTAGTCTTGATATATAATTATTAGCTGGTGTTTTGCTGCATTATACATAGATGTTTCATTTATGAAAATGGGATGCACTGTGTGATCAAATTTTAAAGATGGATGAGAAAGGAAAGGTTAGCTGTCATTCATTCTTGTACTCCACAGTATAATGTATTTCAAAACTACTCCAGATAAAATAACTCAGTATCCAAGCTAATCAAACTAAGATTAGGCAGCATCTCTGCATCTGCTTTCTTCCCTTCTTGTGATCTTTCAGGCTGCTGATAATTGAGGATTATCTGTTCTTTCACTTTATGTATGATGAAATGAAC
Organism: Eulacestoma nigropectus; assembly: GCA_013397775.1. NCBI lineage: Eukaryota > Metazoa > Chordata > Aves > Passeriformes > Eulacestoma > Eulacestoma nigropectus. Next base: position 808,439 of record VZTE01000127.1, read on the forward strand.
CTTAATATTCCCTCCATCAGAGACTGAGTGAAGGGGTTTTGCCCTTACTGATCTAAACTGTAATTAGTGGAATATAATTTCAGCACTTCCCTTTTCTCCTTAAATCAGACCTTGCGTAAGTTCCCCTGGCACTATACAGAAAATTATGTGCTGCAGCCTGATTGATTGTTGCCTTTTAGATGTTACATCACTTTGGCTCAAGCTTTGGGCATGAACATGGGTGGAGCACCTGTGGGACCTGCAGGAACTGGAAAAACTGAAACCGTGAAAGATATGGGACGGTGCCTTGGAAAATACGTAGTTGTCTTCAACTGTTCAGACCAGATGGATTTCCGAGGACTTGGGAGGATCTTCAAAGGTAAGATGTGGACCAAAGGTAAGCTGTTGGCCAAAGAGTCAACTGTTTTCTTGGGTGCACAAAGCACAGTATAACTAACTGGGCAGCGAATGTGATTGTTTCACTGTACTCAGCTTTGGGGTGTCCTCAGATCAAGTACTCTTTGCAGTTCTGGAGTCAACAGTATAACAGCATCTAAAAATACTGTAATGTATCCAAATGAGAGCAAAAAAGATGGTGAAAGAGCCAGAGGGCATGACTTAAGAGGAACAGCTGAATGTACTATGTTTGTGTTGCTTTGAGAAAAGGAGACTGAGGGGAGGGAGCTGTTTATAACTTCATCATGAGGCGGAGTGGAGATGGAAGAGCTGATCTCTCTGGTGTCTGGTAATAGGACATGGAGGAATGGTTTGAAGCTGCATCAGGTGAAATTCAAGCTAGATATTCACTTAGAGCGTGGTCAAGCACTGGAAAAAACTTGCCAAGGAAGTCATTGGGATCTCAAGCCTATTAGTGTCCAAATAGTCCTTAGCCAACTGTCTTATATATATATGCTTTAACTTTTAGATACATGTTTGTGGAATCAGAACTTGTACTTGTGGATCCTCATGAGTCCTTTATAAGTCAAGATATCCTGAGATTGTATGATTTTAAGAACTACATAAATAAATGTACTACATGAAAGTAGTGCTTTTATTACATGGAAGTTTCAAATGCTAAGAGGACATCTTTTTAAAACAAGGTTGATCCATAACCGGCACATGGTTTAGCCTTTTAATAACTGCAAGTAATTAATATCTTGTTACAGATATCAGTATTCTGTCTTCTTCAAATGTTGAAGTTCCTATCAGTAGAAGGAAATGCATGGATAGTGCTATACATGTTAAAACAGTTGGTAGAGCTCACCGACATTAGCTGCAGATGACATTTTTTTAGGCATCTGAAATTGATACCTGTCAATCATGACAGATGTTAAACTACAGATCAAATGGAGATTCTTGACCATTGTATTGTTGCAAATGACTGTATCTATGACTTTGTTTTGTTTTCCCCAAAAAATCTGAGGAAAAACGAAGTTCTGGCACAAACTGAACTCCAACTTCTTTTCCAGTGAACACAACTGTATTGTTCATTTTAATATGTGCAATAAGTTATTGACAACTGACGTGGTGTGCCTTGGTGACCACCTTTTCGGCTAGCTATGATGGTTGGTGGCCGGCCCTTCTCTCCGCACGGGAGCAGCTGGTGGAGCTGTTTGTGAAGCGGGAGGGTTGGAGAGGTCTGCGAAAGGGCTCGCCCAGCCCACCGATGTTAAAGGCGCAGGAGGAGACGAAGAGATCAGGAGGGGCTCTTTGCAGGGTGAACAGGAGGGGTTTATTGGGGTGCGAGGGTCCAGGAGTCCAGGAACGGGGGAGCAAAGAGCAGGGGCTTGCCATGGGGTTTTATACCCCTACAAAAATGGGAGGAGTAAACTGCAAAGGACCAATCAATACAGGGCAAAGGGGTTGCACATAGGCGGGGAAACATACAATGAACCAATGAGGTACAGGGTAGGCGGAGAAGGATAACTGGGAGCCAGTGGGATATTGAAGGACAAGGAACATTCTGGAACATAACCGTAAACAAGGGAAGGTAGGGGACAGATCTACATAATTCGCCTGAGTGTGTGGCTTGCCGGGTGCTGGCAAACTGAACACACCTCAACAGACAATCTGTCATATTTTCATAGAATTAATGCAGAAATTTTTCTTGGGGGTTAAAGAGGGATAGAAAAACATTCAAGATTTGAGAAAAGGAGAAGAAACCAAAGAACATAGTATTCTAGACAATCTTACGGACTTTGGGAACTTGTATATTCTCACTTGAAAAAAAATTGAAATTCTTCTCTTTCTTTCCCAACCCTCAAAAATATACACCTTTTTTTTTTTTTTCCCTGAAATAGATTAACCTAATTTTTGTCTTATGAATTGCATCAAAAAAGTGTTTCAAACGTAATTGTCATATGCTTAGTTGCTGTTTTCTTTGAAGGTCTTGCTCAGTCCGGTTCCTGGGGTTGCTTTGATGAATTCAATCGTATTGATTTACCAGTGCTATCAGTAGCTGCACAACAAATAGCAATTGTGTTAACATGTAAGAAGAAACATAAAAAAAGGTTTATTTTTACTGATGGAGACAATGTGGAAATGAACCCAGAATTTGGCATCTTTCTTACTATGGTAAGTATTGACTAAGTTTCTAATTTGCCAGTGATGACTGTACAATAATTGAGTCTAATTTGGTATATTAAGTGTACTTGCTAACTCTTATGTCAGTTCTTAGAACTAACTTGCTGATAGTTTGAGAATATTGAGCATTGCTGCAAAGACAGTTTATGGGGTCTTGTTTCAATAACATCAAGCATATGCAAGTAACAAATGCAGGCAGCACCATAAATACAAGTTATGTCAATTTCAGATTGCTTCTGCATGCCAAATTCTGGCCCCCAAAGTATTCTTTTTGCTAAAATTACAGAAAAATCACCAGAGATATGGGTAGAAGTGGCCAGTAAATATAGGACCTGTAAGACAAACTCAGATTTGAAATGCATAGGTAGAACATTTTTCGTATCTCATGGATGTAAAAGAGGCAAAAATTCTGTAGAGATATGGTGGTAAGTCTGCATGGCAATTCATTTTGACATGTGATTTAAAGCCAATGAAACATTTTTATCTACCAAAATGGTATATTCCTTTGCTGATTATTCTGTTTGTGCAAAGTCCACTCAACTTCAATTCCTGTTTTTCCTCTCCAGAATCCGGGATATGCTGGTCGGCAAGAACTTCCTGAAAACTTGAAGATCAATTTCCGTTCAGTGGCTATGATGGTTCCTGATCATCAAATCATAATTCGTGTTAAATTGGCTAGTTGTGGTTTCATTGCTAATGTTGTGTTGGCAAGGAAATTCTTTACACTATATAAGCTGTGTGAAGAACAACTGTCAAAGCAGGTGATTATATTCATATGATGAAAGCTGATTATTTTAGGGAAAAACTATATATGAAGTCACAAAATATTCATGTGAAGAAAATGGAGACGTTCATGTTCACTAAATAAGCTAAGTGACACTTGTAGTTTAGTAATGCACCCCTCTGCTGTCCTGCTGCAGGTTGTCAGTGCAAGAATGAGGCTTTCATTCAGAACACTGCTTATGATTAAGATTTAGCTTTAATGAATAGTGATGGCTGAGACAAATAAAGGCTTTTTATATGGCCTTTGTTTATCTTTCAAAGTGGATTGAGAGGCATTTGGTTTGTGCTGCCTATGCTTGTACAGATGTTTCTCAGTGTCCAAGGGCCACAGAAAATTCAAAATAATACTGATAAAGTATTTCTCAATAGTGCTTGGGAACCCTGTCTTGATCCAATGACTTATGATTACATTTTTTTTTTCTGTCACATCTTAGATTTTAATAGATGGTAGCAGATTTGGAGAGTGAAGTCACCCACAGTAATACAGCCAAAGAATAGTTCATGGATGTTTGAAGGCATTTGAAACACTTCATGGATGTTTGAAGGCATTTGAAACACATGTGCCACTTCTGCTACATATCCATCCATGTCTTAAATAGTAAATAGGGGTTGTTTCATCACTGTTAACTTGGGGAAAATTTTCTTTACATATCTTCTAGGTGCATTATGATTTTGGCTTGCGGAATATATTATCTGTGCTGCGTACACTGGGAGCAGCAAAAAGAGCAAATCCCACAGATACTGAATCTACCATTGTCATGCGTGTGCTGAGAGATATGAACCTGTCTAAACTAGTAAGTTCTGAGGGCCTGATAATTTAAACTGCACTTTGGAGCTACGTGATCACTAGAAGATTGTATGTGACCTTTACACTGAAGCTAGCTTGGAAATGTTTCATTCTCTGACTAGAACATTTTGGCTGGGATAGAGATAAATTTCTCATAGTACCCTGTGTACTCCCCTCCCCCTGAGGAGGGAGTGAGCGAGGGGCTGTCTGTTGCTTGGCTTCCTACAGGGGTTGAACCTTGAATTGTTCAGATTTTTTTTCCATATTTTCCCTGCTACCTTTAGAAGTAAGTGACAAAATAGATGTCTCTGCAGTAACTTCTTTAGAAACTTTGTCCTGAAGTATTTAATCGCTCTTTTGAAAGAATTTGTTCATAGTAATGAGTATCATCTCACCTATCTAAATAGTTCTAAATAGCTAAAACCTCTTCTGTTGCTGTGATACTTAATTTTTTTAGAAATAATTTTCTGAATGTTATTGCTAAAATCTACTATACGAAATTCAGTCTGCATGTTAGTGGTTTATTTTGACTAATAGAAGCATCACATGATCTCTTTCTGCTGTGTCCTTCTGATGTTTAGCACCTAGAGGATTACCATAGATGGTTCCTTATGTTCTCAAGCATTTCTTTAGGTCTTCAGGACCTAGGGATTGTTCTTTTTAAAGATGATAAAATAAATAGAACAAGTTTTAATCTGTGTGGATTTTTGTTTCCATTGATTTTCACTAGATTGATGAAGATGAACCCTTATTTCTGAGTCTAATTGAAGATCTGTTTCCAGATATCCAGCTTGATAAAGCTGGCTATCCTGAACTTGAAGCAGCCATTGACAAACAGGTGATGTTTCTCCTGATCTTGGTGCTGTGGTATAACTATCATGATGTGACATCTAAGAAAATTATTGTTGTGGAGTCTATCCAGCTGGCAATATTATATTTTACTGTTTAGAGGAAGAGTAAGCTCTTCCATAAATCTTTACCACTGACATATTATTATTAAGCTTATTCTTCAGGAAGTCACAGAATTGGGATTATAGTGTCCATGTTTTTCTTGAGTCAAGGTTACTGGGATCCAGTTTGAAAAATGCATGTATATGAGCTTGCCTTATAAACTCAGGATTTACTATTTGTCTGAAGTCTTAACAATTGGAATATTAACTTGAGAAAATATTTACCTATAATTAGATTTCTTCTATTTAATTTCCCATTAGACCTTTGTAACCTTTCAGTAGGGACAATTTAAGAATAGCTGGTGTATATATATATATATAAAAAATAGATATAGTATTGATATATCTAATAGATTATAATGTATATAGAGGCTGGTTCACCTTATTTTTCTGAATGCATATTTGAATACCAAATATATCTTCTTTTTCCAACATTTTTGTTTTATATATACAAAAAGCCTTTACAAAGAGTGTAGTGATCTGTTGAAGATATATCTGTATTTATCTATATCTGTATCTATCTAAAGGCATCAAAATATAATTTGCGCTCTAAAATAATAGTCATTTGGTTTTCTGTCACTGTCTCTTAGGTGGAGGAATCTGGCCTTGTTTGTCATCCTCCTTGGAAACTGAAAGTTATCCAGCTTTTTGAAACCCAGAGAGTAAGGCATGGATTGATGACACTAGGACCTAGTGGTGCAGGAAAATCTACTTGCATCCACACCTTAATGAAAGCAATGACAGGTATGTTAGTACTTATATTGTAAACTGTTACTGAAGTGTTACACTGTAAACTTTAAACCCCGTTGTTTCTTCTCAGAAAACCTCAATTGCTTCACTGTGAGAATATCTCACTGAAAGAATGAGTTTTTGTGTTGAGATACTAATTTTCTCGTAGAATCTTTTAAAAACTTAAAGATGTCTGACATTCAAAGCCATATGCTTCATGTCCTTTTTTCCATATTATCATACTTTTATCAGAAGTTCTTATTCTAGAAGCATTAAGAAAGAGGAATACAGTCTAGGTAGGCAGCTCAGACAAGTGATTAAAGCATCTCCTGGGTTTTGCTGAGGTAATGCTGAAACCTTTGCTAATTGTAAGTATTTAGGTATTTTTGAACATAATGCACTAGACAGGGTCTTTGCAATATAAAATAACTGGTTTTATGACCATAAACTCCTGGTTTAGTCAGTGACAAAGTCTTCAAGGGTATTAATTTTGTTTTCTGGCTGGAGGCCTGATGACTGTGTGTGGTTTTTTTGTCATCTGTATTTCTAAACAAAAATATTAGTTGAAGAATGTCTGTTTGATATTATTAAAATAAAAGGTCATAGCTTGGGGAGAAGAACATCTATTTTGAGGTAAGCTTGTGTTACCCCATTTCACAAGCTGCTTGTATGATTTTCCAGAAATGGATAATTTCTGTAAAAAAGTAGTTCAGCAAGTCTCTCATACATGCAGTACTGTGCTGTGCTTAAGAAACACGGTAAGCTCCACATTGCAGCAGAAATGAATGTTCCGTTTAGGAAAAAAAGCAGAAAGAACAAAGTTGCATTGCACTGTTTTCCTATCCTTTTTTGTAGCACTGAGATGTGAACTGCTACCAAGATAAAGCCACCTCAATACTTTTTACAAAGCTGATTTTCTCACACAACCTCATGAAATGTTAAACTGCATGATTTGTCAAGCTTCTATTATGTGTTAGTGAAATCTGATTAAAATGAATATATTTTAAAATAAGTAATTTTTTCAGCTTTTTCTTTCAACATCTTACTACTGGCTCCCGGTTAAGTTTTAATATTGGGTTTTCTAAAGATGTCTGGCATAGTAGTTTTTAAGCTGTTGTTAATGCGATAGAAATAAAGGTTATATGATCATGGTATGGCTAGATAGAATTTGTCTGTCTAAGAAAATTCACAGGAATATGCCAATACCATATACTTTACCTATTCTAAGATGTATGCAAGTGCGCAGAAGGGCAAAAAACCCCAAACCTCCAATCAATCATCTGTCTGGTATTTAGTCATTGGGTTTTAAAAATGTGCATCCAAACCAAAGCTTTTTAAGCTTATTTTTTGATAAGCCTTCAAAATATTAAACTAAATCTTGAATAAATTTCATCTTGCTGCTCTTCTGTTCCCAATGAAGCTATGAAATGAGAGTTGTACTTTCAGAACTTTCAGAACTTCATTCTACTTTTTATGATGTCTCCAATTAATGAATTTTTTTTTCAAGAATATATACAAGTTCTTATAATTGTGAATGCATATTAAAGCATACATTTGGGCGTAATGACTTTGAATTTGTCGAAGTTCTCTTACTGCTGAAAAGAAATGCAAAAAGTAATTGTGATCTGCCTTTGTAGATTGTGGACAGCCACATCGTGAAATGAGAATGAATCCTAAAGCTATAACTGCTCCACAAATGTTTGGACGCCTTGATGTGGCAACAAATGATTGGACAGATGGAATATTTTCAACGCTCTGGAGAAAAACATTAAGAGCCAAGAAAGGTATTGGGTTGAACTTGGCTGGACTCCAGGTGCCCACCAAGTTGCCTTTGGAGTTACCACTCCTTTTCCCAGCTGGACAGGGGAGAGAAAAAAAATGGAAAACGACTTGTAGGTTGAGATAAGGCAGTTAACTAAAGTAAAAGCAAAGCTTGTGTGAGCACAAGCAAAGAGAAAAAAAAGGTTTATTCTCTACTTCCCATCAGCAAATGATGTTTAGCCACTTCCTGGGAAGCAGGCTACTCCCAGGATCTTGCTCATCCCCAGACCCTTGATGTGGGGAATGCTGAGAAACAACACGGATGCTGTGCCAGCGCTGCTCAGCAGTACCCAAAGCACTGGTGTGTTACCAACACCTTTCCCACCATCAATGCAGAGCACAGTGATGTGAGGGCTGCTGTGGGGAAATGAACTCCAGCTCAGCCAAACCCAATACAGGTATAATGAAAAAGACTTCCATTCAAAGCAAAACAATAAAACCCCCTAAGCTTCCGGATATCTTTATAAAGCGTATTAGCAGTCTTTTTCTTTTTTTTTTTTTTTTCAAATTTTACATGAAAGCATTGGGAAGTTGCTGGAAGAACTTCTGTCCCTTTTACAGTCTCTGTTCTAAATTCTTTGTGTTCAAACTGTGTAGTGTAACAAATACTATTTCACCTCATTTACTCAATTCTCTCTTTTGCATATTAGGCCCTCGTACAGAAGAAAAGTTGAAGGTAAAAGTCAGTTCCTCCAGTACTGGTATCCTATAAAAAATCTGGGTGCTGTCAGGATTTCTACCTGTTCTCCAGCTGCCATATTAAAAGGAAATAAATCTCATCAGCTGTGTCATACCAGCTAGCCCTGCACATGTATTGTGCATAGTCCATCTCAAATGGCACTAGATAATTCTATTTAGGCAGCCAATTTCTGCCTAAAATTATGCTGAAATATATTCTTAGACTGCTATATTAACTAAAAGAGGAGCCTTGATAGTTTGATGCTAGATGGATTCTTCCTTTTTTTGTCTGAAAATTAGTATGCGATCTTATCATTATGTCTTAAAAGAAAAAATAAAAGAAAATCCTGACACTTATTGTACTATTTTCATACTAAAATTCTTAGTCTTCAAAAATACAGATATCTTTAAAATAGAAAATGCTTTTCAGTTTAATTTTGGTAGGCTTGTTTCAAATCTAGAAATGTAGCACCCTTGAGAATGTAGCATAGCATTAACTATTGATTTTTTTAATATCTTCCTTCAGGATGAAGTATATATTAGCACACTCACGACTTCCTCAGATTTACTCTGTAAGAGTTCTGTAATATCTCTTTGTGAGTCAGACTCCAGACTACCTCATGCTTGAGATGCCTGAACTGTAGCTATAAAAACCGTCTACACATAAAAAGTTTATCATCTGTTTCATATCTCCTTGGTTCAACACTAGCAATGCTCCAAGCCACCTAGGCCTTCACAGGGACTGACTCTGAAGGCAGACGGACCATCTCTGGCTAAAGAGCTGTCTAGCCATGCACAGGGGGCTGTCTGCTCCCAACGGGATGGGCAGCCAGAAGCCAAGATGGGATCTCTTTCCAGCCAGGATCTGTTGCTCAGTATGAAAGTGAGGCAAGCAGAACAGACCCAGACCCTCCTAGGAAACAGAGGCAGGCTTTAAAATACATTTCTGTTACTAAATGCAAAGTGATGGAAAAACCTGAAAGGAAGCTGGATCAAGCTTAGGGGCAGAACAAATGACAAGAATGTATGCTATTTGAAAGAGTGACTTTTCAAGAGTTCATTTAATTTCTCTACATTTATAAAACTCACTGGAAACAAATGTTTTTTTAATTTGAATATATCTATAGTTTTTATCTTCTTTATGTTATTTTACATAACTTGAAATAAACCTAATTTATTACTGTCTTGAAGACTGGATTCATGAAACTCTTTCATTAAAAACTGGTGACTTATGCTGATGGCACTTTATATACTAAAGAATGGATAATTATTATCAATAGGTGACAAAATGAAGTACCCAATTGAAACTGAGTGATGGAAGTGGTAATTGTATTAAAAGCTCAGATTGTAGCTTTGTGCCTGAATTCAGAATTAGTTAAAAATTTGTTTGCAGACGTAAGAAGCTGGTCCTTGAAAAAAACTAGCACTTCATCCATAGGCCTTTTTATCTGTTATGTTGGATTACAGGTGACCACATCTGGATAGTTCTTGATGGTCCAGTTGATGCTATTTGGATTGAGAACCTTAATTCTGTCCTGGATGACAACAGAACTCTAACACTAGCAAACGGTGATCGGATACCTATGGCACCAAATTGCAAAATAGTCTTTGAGCCTCATAATATTGATAATGCATCTCCAGCAACAGTTTCAAGAAATGGGATGGTGTTCATGAGCTCATCAGTTCTTAACTGGAGTCCTATTCTTGAGGTACAATAGCTAAGTGTCTGTGTCTGTATTGAAAGTTTTACTGGTTGCTTATTCAGCTCTTCACTGTTGTTTCTCTAGGACCTATTTTTGTGCCTTTTGCTGTGAAATACCTTTTACTCTGTATAACTTCTAGGTCAGTACTTAAAACATCAGTGTTTCTGGTAGTTTATACAAGAGTGAATATTTTTTAAGGAACATAGGTAACATATTACACTTTTAAAAACATGGCTATTTTGCTATGGGATAAATTGTAATTAAAAGTATTTTATGCAATTGAAGGAAAAGTCAGTTGTTAAAATACTAACTACCTGGCAGCCCATAGTACCGCTCCAGACCAAGGAGGGAAAAAGAGTAAACAAGTTGATTCAGGGAACTTGAAACCTCAAGAAAATATAAATTCTCCTGATATTTCTTAAAATTTATTGCAGTTGGGATTTAGAACCAGAAATAAAATCAATGCAGCATCAAAGCATGTAATTTTTAAATTGGTGTTGTTACTTGGTTGTCTGTTAACATTCCTAGAAGCAAAGTATCTGAAGATCCAGGCAGTAGTTACTGTCTCTCTGGCATGGAATTTATAATTCAGAAAAACAGTACATGTTTTACGTGTGTTTTGGAGTCAGAAACCAGCATATAACATTCGGAAATATCAAAGTGATTTATAAAGTCTTTTTCTTTCTATGTCATCTTTCATCTTCCAAAACCCAGTAAAAATATATCCTAATCTTGACAGAACGCTTGCAACAATATAGTGAATGACAAATTTTGAGACTTGAGCATACTATTTTTTTCATGTAGCAAAAATCTTGGTAAAGATGAAATATGAGAGTTCCCAAGAACCTACTTAATGCTCCATAGCAATGTATTTCAACAAAGCTCTCAGCATTTAAGTCCAGTTTTCTTCCATTTTAAGAAAACAATAGAGAAAATAGTTAAAAAAAAAGTTGGTTTCTGATTTTTTTTTCTTCAGCCCTGTGTTGGAAGAACCCATGTCCTGTTGACTTGTTGCAAACTTGGAGGTTCGCTGCTTGTGAAGAACTAAGGGTTGCTGTAGAGGGCTGTTACTATATTTTTCTAGTAGTGTTGAAAGCTCTTTCTTTTTAGAATGATATTAAATCATATGGAACTGTCTGTTCAGTCACAAGTCTCTGCAACACTCTAGAATCATTGTTAATTCATTCGACAAGTTCCTTTGCCAAGTCCAAAATATTTGTATTCTTATTACGGAAAAAGTGTTTAACAAGTTTCCTAAAAAAAATGGCTGGTAAAACTTTAGTTTTACCAATGCAAATACATACAATCAACACAAATGCCTTATGTATGTTACTGCCAAGCTTTACTTTTTTTTTATTTTTTAAATTAATATGGATACTTGGGGAAGTGTAAGTGCAAATTATGCATCTAGGACAGTGTCTCCCCTGAGATTCCACTTACGTTGCTCCTTTCTGTGCTTACAGCACTGCATAGGGCCTACTGATGTTAGGTTCTCACAGCTCTGCCTCCTTGCATTGCTGAGTTTGCATTTAAATATCCACTTCTTGGATATTTAAATCGTGCTAAAGATTCAGCTGCAAAGACAGCAGAAAAAAAAAAGCATTTAATTTTGCATTATCACTCATGATTTACCTTCTCACTTTAAAGTGAGATGCAGGCTAAATTTATTTGTGTTGAAATGTTGTATGAAACTAGTTTTCCTTAATCCGTAACCTTATGATTCCAGTATACTTTGGTGATAGCAACAGTCTAAAGGAAATAACCTTTCTTTTTTTTAAATTTTGGATAACATAAATCAAATTATGTTAATTTCACCATGAAGTAACCTTTCCAACTTCCCTTCCTTTCCCCCTTGAAGAAATTTGCTATAAAATTGCAGCCTATAGTTATTTATAATGTGATCCAATAGCATTTATTTGTTTTTTTGTTTGGTCTTACTTTATAAATAAAATATCTTGATGGCTTTTTCAGTATACCTCCCTTTAAATCTATTTTGTAATGCAATATTCTACATATTCCAACAGATCAGGGCAGATGTTAACCTTGTTAATTCTCAGATGCTGAATGAATTCCAAAATATTATGAAGGTAGCAGAAAGAATCATAGAAGCACAATATAGTTGAGCTTGGAAGGGGCCTCTAGAGATAATGTTGTTGCATACAACATTAGTCAAGTCAACCTAGAGGAGGCTGCAGAGGTCTGTGTCCTGTTGAGTTTTGAGATGGAGACTCCAGGAGCTCGCTGAGAAACCTGTTCTAGTTTTAACTACACTCACAAGGGAAAAGCATCCTCTGTTTAAAGCAAATTTATTTGATTTCAATTTGTTCCAAATTTATTTTGAGTTTTGGGGAAGAATTTGCAAGTGTTTTTGCTGGTGATTGTATTTTCTGTAGGAAATAAATTTATGGGATGTAAATGAGAAGTAATCTTCCGTGCAGAGGAGAGAAAACTTCAAGACAACTCCAAGAATTGTGTTATTACTTTGAATTAAAGACATCAAAGAACGCATTCTGTTCTATGATCTTAAGAACTGGATAGTTTTACTTAGGTTTTGTTTATCCATCATTATAGATACCAAGATACACAATAAAAACACTACACACACCAGCAGACCTCCCCCCCGATAGCCTGACTTTTTTTGTACACCTGCCAGATCTTTTGGGTTATCCTCTATCCATGTTAGAAATAACATGTAGAATAAATCAAAATTTTTGTTCAATACTTATTATAGAGTTTCTTTGCAGAGTTTTTGTATACCTTTCACAGCTGTTGTAACTAAAAACATTTGAAAAGAGTGATTTTTGTGCTGTTGAACACAGCTTTTTCTGTTCCGTTCTCTTAATCGTTAACATCCGGTAGGAATTATGCATACTTGGGTAAAATTTGAACTTCTGCTAATTATCCCCCCCCATCCCCTCATTCTCCCCCCAAGAAATCAACATTTCATGCTTCCCGAACCTTTTCAATTACTATACTTGAGTTTACTGAAACTTGCTCTGGGAACTAAATTTGTTCTCTTGATGTGCTTTGCAACAGGGATTTTTGAAAAGATGTTCCTTCCAAGAGGCTGAAATTCTACGTCAGCTGTATGCTTCAATATTCCCAGACTTGTACCACTTCAGCATTCAGTCTCTGCACTACAAGATTGAGATGTTGGAAGCCTTTGTGATTGTGCAGAGCATTAATATGCTTCAGGGCCTTATCCCACCTAAGGTACATAGTGTGAGTGTTTTTACCTATACTTAATGTACTGGAGATAATTTTAAGTAGTGAAGTTTTGTAGAGAGGGATTCTTTGATGACTTGGAATGTCAATGGTTAGTAAGGAATACATTCTATTTCTTTAGAAAGTAATAGCTGGGATGTAACCTCTCTCACAATCTCACTTTTGGATTTGATGTTAAGCACTGGTGTACGTTAAGCACATGGAGCATGCATGGGCAATTTTCCTTTTTTAATTTTTGGGTGATTTGTTAACAATTTATATTGGTTCTGTCTGATCATTGAAGACATCTCTAAATTTAAATATGACAGAAGACTTCTAATCTGATGTTACTAATGATTATCAAGTAGAGTTTTCAGGCTGTTGAAAATTAAAACCTAACTCACTCCTTCAGGAGCAAGGTGGGGAACTGACTCCAAAATACTTGGAAAGGCTGTACATCTTCTCTCTCATGTGGAGTGTAGGAGCATTGCTAGAGCTGGAGGACAGATGCAAAATGGAATACTGGCTTCGAAATCATGCAACAGTAAAGCTTGATCTTCCCTGTATCCCAGAAGGCAGTGAAGATACAATGTTTGATTATTATGTGGCATCTGACGGTTAGTAACTCAGCAGGATGATATGGGGTAAAACTTAAAAGTTACTTTTAAATTGTGCTTTTTTTAGAGAATGAATTCAGAAGTATTTTGTAGCTTACCTTCTTTTATGTCCCTTAGCAAGTTTTGTTTTACAGCTATACTTTACTGGTGGTATTATGTTTAGCTTTTTCACTGTTTCCAGTGAGAAGTCAAAACGTGGATATATTGCTACAAAAAGCTGCGTGGACTTTGATGAATTGTCAAGTGAACAAAACCAGATAATCCTTGTCTTTGTCCTAATTTATGTAGGAAAGACGAGTAAGCCTCTTAGATACAGCTTGAGGGATTTTGTGATTGTACGATTCTATAAATTTTAGTCTGAATACACAGAGAGGGACTGCTGTACATGAGACAGAAGAACCGACAGCTAAGACAACTCAATTGAAAATAAAGGAAGCAATGCTGCCTTGTATTTCTAAAACATTAACTTAATTTCTTTCGTATTAGGTACATGGATGCACTGGAATACACAAGTTGAAGAGTATGTATATCCCAGTAGTGGTACACCAGAATATGGCTCAATTCTTGTGCCTAATGTTGACAATGTGAGAATGGATTTCCTTATTGAAACCATAGCAAAACAGGGCAAGGTACTTTTTTCTTATTTCAGATCAAAGCAATGCCAATAGTACACATGATAAAAGTTTTGGATTAGCAGTGAAATATTATGTTATTGAAAAGGAAGAACTTAGGTTTTTTTTAGATATAAAATGGTGTTTCCAGAAGCTATATTCGTGCAAATATACTTGAACTCTTGAATAGTCACTGCTTCCAGACTTTTTTGTCTTCCCCTAACGCCTTCTTTCTGTAGTGGAAATAACTGTAATTACAGCTGAAATCAGGTCAGAACAGAACCAGTATTTTCATGTACCGACGGGAGGGGGAGAAGCACATAGATCAGGAGGCTCATAGCTGACCCTGCTGATGGAACTCTGCCAGCATGGGGCAGTTACAGAATTTACGTAGTTTTAGTTTATGCAACCCTGTTCATCACCAAAACTGTGTCACATAAGCAATTGAAATTTTACAGATACTGAGTCTCTAGACAATTAAACCCTCTTTCAAATAATTAACTCCTTTCCTTGTTAGTTTGATTGTGCTGACTGTCATGACCATTAACTGCAAATATTTTTAACTTGTCAGGCCTGCAAAAATCTGAGACATTAACTATTTTACTTCTACATGTCTCTTGTTAGGAATTCATTTTACATAACTTTTCTAGTTTCTTTTCTGTTTAAAAGCAAAATGGGATTGTTGAGCCTTTGCCAAGACACACAGCTCTTGTGTTTCATTATATTTCAATGTCGTCTTTGTCTAGGCTGTCCTACTAATTGGTGAGCAAGGAACTGCAAAAACTGTTATTGTCAAAGGTTTTATGTCAAAATATAACCCTGAAAGCCACATGACTAAGAGTTTGAATTTTTCATCTGCAACGACCCCATTAATTTTCCAGGTATAGTACAAGACGGTTCTCTCATACAAGATGGTTGATTCAGAGAATGTTCTGATAATTTGCCAGGAGGATGCTTCTGAAAATGATTCTGAACAATAAAAAAGCACCTGCTCAAATGATCCAAGTGTCCTAACACATGATTTAAGACCTCTGTAAATAAATTGTTCCTTTCAACTTTTTCAGTAGTTATTGAGCTGTTTTTTGACTTCTACAGTACCATGTGTATTATTTTCTTCATCATATGTTGTGTTTTTGTGTCAAATATATCAGTTCTCACTAACCAGGAAGAGCTGTCAGAATTCACAAAACACCATGGGTAAAATAAGTGCTACCCATAACAATCTGTCATTAAAAGTGTGCTGTCTGCAATTTAAGTTTCAGTTATTTCAATTACTTATTTAAAAAGTAACACACGCAGTGCAGCTGCTCTACATACAATTATGAATGCTTAAATTCCGAACTGTATCGCCTGTCCAAATTTCTACTGACCTAATTTGAATTATTTCAAGTGTCTTTAACCTCCTGGCAATATATTTGGGAAATATTTTCAATGCAGTCTGGTATGCCAGGCCAAAGCAGTGTCTGGGCTGTAAGTGCTGTCTATAGGCTTGAGGAATAACCTATCATCTGCCTCTATAGCATAGTAGAAACTACTAACATGTTATATAATATACAAGCATGTAATTTTGGTCTAAATTTCCTAGGATTTTTCCTTCCATTTATTGGGCTATAAAAAAAAAGTAACATCTTTTTAAAAAATAAATGTAGATTTAATTGATGATAGGTGAGAGTCTGATGATCAGGACATCTGAAATAGATATGCAAGACTAAGTCAATTCTCTGTTAACAATCTAGATCAAAACATTCTGTTATGACACGTGCTTTAAAATTACTCTAACTTCTTATAATCTTGGTCTAACTGATGCCACTTGTACAAGAAGACAGGAGCCTAGGCACAGAGTAAGAATGCAGATATTTAGGTTTACACTGGAGAATAATTATGTATGGTTAAGTGGGCTTTGACTTGGTACAGAGTAAATAAAAACTGGACCTTAAGAAGAACAGAGAAATGGAAAGATGATGAGAAGAACAGTAGTGGTAAGTCTACCATTAGGCAAAATTATCTCATCAGGTGTATTTATGTATGAGTTTAATTATCAATGGATGCTTTTATGAAGGACATTGATACTTGCTGGAAAGGTCTTCCAGAATTACATCTTCAATTTAATCTTTATTGCTAGCAATCATCAATTTTGCTGATAAATGAATAAAATGAAAGAAAAGTTTGAAACGTATTCAGATTTATGAAACTGTTAGGCCTGGTTTTCTACTGTAGACACCAACCTAGTGCTGCGTAGCTTGGGATTTCAGACATTCTAGTTGAACTAGTGCAATTACCTCCAGCAGATGCCTTGCCTAAACTTCACTTAGTAAAATTCTATGTAACAGAACCATCAATATGTTTGTGATTGAATCATGTATGAAATGAAGTGCTCTTTGTAACTATGCTGCTAATTGCTCTCTAACAGCGTACAATAGAAAGTTATGTGGATAAGCGCATGGGCACAACTTACGGTCCACCTGCAGGCAAAAAGATGACAGTCTTCATTGATGACGTGAATATGCCCATAATCAATGAATGGGGAGATCAGGTTAGTTTGTAAAAGAAGAAAAAAGAAGACAGAAGTTTTCTTTCTTTTCTTGTTACACTGTAAAATTGGCTTCTCAATCATTCAGAAGAGGGTAAATTTGATATGTAGTACTTTAATTTTAAATAGTCTTTTTAAAGAACCCATCTACATTGCTTCGTCAGGAATTAATTGAGAATAAATATGCTTACTGCAAGGAGCGGTTTGAGTACTCCTTAAAACATGCCTCTATAATTTTAATAATGTTTTTTAATAACACTCATAATTAAAAATAAGAAGTCTTTGGTGCACAAATTGTGATAGCAAACTGACATTATGGGCAATAATTAAAATACTGTGAAACCTGAGAGGTAAGAAGTGTCTTCTCTGCTTTAGAAAAAATGGAAATAATCTTTACGTATACTGACAAGGTTGTTCTGAAGTATATTGCTTTGGAAACAAATGTTAGCATTTCTATGGAAGTATAGCTGTAGGATGTACTCTCTGTGGGGTGTTTTCAGCTTGTCAAACAGAAATGTAGGATATCCATTTATGGTTAAAGAAAATGATCTTGCACCCTTTCTTATGGAAGTAATTCTATATTTTCAGCTTGAAAACCATGCTTGTGATCGTTACATAGAACACTTAAAACAAATATTTTGTATCATTTGAAACATGCAAAGATGTATTAGCTTGATTAGAATAAACTGGAAATTTTGTGTTAATTAGGAGAAGTATTTCCAACAGTAATGGAAATCATGCAGCATTCAAGTAAGAAGAAATTGTAGTATGAATTGGTTCTAAACTAGGGTATGCCTCTACTCCCACAATTTTTATACATAGATATTACCAAATGTGCTTATTCCTACCAGTACATTTTTATCCTGAATCAAATAAGCAGAAGGTTAGGGGACAAAATAATGTCATACTCTTTGTAAGGTCTTCCAAATGTATATTTTGTATTTCATTCAGTTGTATGTATAGTATTTTGTTATATAAAACCTGGTTATTTTACAGGTCACTAATGAGATAGTTAGGCAACTGATGGAACAGAAAGGACTGTATAACCTGGAAAAACCTGGTGAATTTACCAATATTGTGGACATTCAGTTTTTGGCTGCCATGATACACCCTGGAGGAGGTCGCAATGACATTCCACAGAGGCTGAAGAGACAATTTTCGGTGTTCAACTGTACTCTGCCTTCAAATTCTTCCATTGACAAAATTTTTGGTAAGGGGAAATTAGCTTTTTATCCATCCCATTTTTGAAAATCGTCATTGATTTTTCCTTATCCTTCTATTTATACAAATTATTGCTAAAATCGAGGCTTAATTCCCCTCTGACTTGTTTACCAGCACATTTTCCTTCAGTAATCACTCCCCACTTGCAACATCATCAGTCTGTAAGTTTTTCAGGTCCAGTCACATCTCTGAAACTCTCAGTATGCTCACATTTAGTAAGAATGACATGAAGGTATTGTTTTAGTGACAATGCTGGACAGCTACTCAGGTGCCACTGCTGCTAAGAATGAGTGACTAAAGACTAGACTTTCACAAAGAATGGGATCATATTGATGTCAGACAGGACATTAGCTGTTCAAAGCCAATGGAAGCTGTTTTGGGAGAAAAAAGAACATTTTAATGGGCAGTTAATTAAAAGCTAAATGACTGTTGAGCTGGTGGCAGAACAGTGTTGAGAATGGCTGAATCAAGATTTGATTAAAGACTGGAAAACCATTTCATTAAATTGGAAAAGTTTATGGGGATTGAAAAAAAAAAAAAGAAACAGAAACATCAGATGATCATTGCTCTTGGTGTTGCACTAACGTGTCTTTGATTTGGCAATCTTCTTTTCCACAGGTGTAATTGGAGAAGGGCACTACTGTAGTGAGCGGGGGTTTTCAGATGATGTGAAGGAAACAGTAGCCAAATTGGTTCCATTGACACGCAGACTGTGGCAGATTACCAAGCTAAAAATGTTGCCTACGCCAGCCAAGTTTCATTATGTCTTCAACCTTCGAGACCTCTCGAGGATTTGGCAAGGAATGCTGAACACTACATCAGAAGTAATCAATGAACCACAGGTAAGAGCAGCACATCAGTGACCTTGTTATAATTAGTGTAGGAAAGAGGATGAGGAGTCTGTCTTGGCATTCGAGTTTGCTTTAAAAAAATGCAACTTTAGTGGGTTTTTTTTGAGACAAAGGTGTTTTAGTCCAGCTTTTATAGTACCAACTGAAACGACAACTTTGTTTCAAAACAATAACAAAACCCATTTCTTTTGTCACAACAGTTTGCTTCTATCTGCTTTTTCTATTACTGATGAATGCTAGTTTATTCGAAAGAAGTGAGAAAAAAAGTGAGAAACAATTAACTTACTTTAACCCAATGAAAATGCTCATATATTGACTAAAAAAATTGAATAGTTCCTCCTCTCCATTAATGTCTTGAGACTTTCAATCACTATCTAATTTCTGTCTAACAAATGGTTTCTGGCTTATGGTTTAAAAGGAAGAAGTAGTAACAAGTTTAGTAATTTTTTTTTTCTATAATCCATCTTTCTTCCAATGAAACATCATTTCTCATCTAACTGTTTCAAGGAAAAGTAATTTAGAGTTTTAAGCTCTGAAACATGTAGTGCTGGAAAAGCAATGTTTATGGTAAATACAGAAAAGCTGTTAAATATTTGGGTTATATAATCGCTTCATGTACAATGTATATCTCTGTTTGTTGAATAAGATCCTGATTTCTACTACATCTAAAATTTAAACTTCAGAATGGATTTTAATTTCTACAGCTAAAAATATTGAGCACATAGATAATTATATATATATGTATACACACACTCAATTAATGTCTTTTGAAGTGTAAAAACCAATTGGTCAAAATACTATTATATAAATTTACATATTAGTTCTGAGACTTGACATAGTATGTGTCATTTGTACAATGTAGGCTGGAACAAAAGGTCTTTAAGGAGTACTTGGAATTTTTTCTACTACTGTATAGTAATAGTATAGGATTAAAACCAGT
This sequence comes from Eulacestoma nigropectus, assembly GCA_013397775.1. Taxonomy (NCBI): domain Eukaryota; kingdom Metazoa; phylum Chordata; class Aves; order Passeriformes; genus Eulacestoma; species Eulacestoma nigropectus. Next base: position 828,426 of record VZTE01000127.1, read on the forward strand.
GCTGCTAGTATTAACAGCCTGACAGGTTTTCCTTGTCCATCCTATGACCAAACTGAGGGACTTTAAAGGTATATTGAATTTGGAGAAGGAATAATATAAACACTTAAACATTTTTCTTTGCTGTTATTCTAACTACTTTGGCTGTAGCATTGGGACTGACATCTGTGTTTGGCATGAAATTATTTGTGCCACGATGCTTATATTTTCACCCATTTTCTACTTAATGACCAGTTAGAAAAGTGGTTTATCGAAACATAAACATGTTAACTCATATGGATATGGTTTTAGGGCTGGTGAAATAAAATCTTTGCACGCTTCACCTTGGAATGCTAGATTAAGACTTCTTCCATAGTTAATTCGATAGAATCTTAAATTGTTATTGGCCAGAATAAGAAGCTCAAGGTATCTCTTCTGAAGAACCCCCCAAATATTATTTATTTACTAATGTTAATGTGATTTTTAAATAAAGAAATAAAGACAAACCTTTTAAGTTGGTACAGTTTCTTCGCAAGACAAATGAGTTTCTCAGTACAAGAGAGACACAGAGCTCCTGGAGTGTGTCTGGCAGAGCGCTACGAAGATGGTTAAGGGTCTAGAGTACCTCTTTTAAGAGGGGAGGCTGAGGGAGCTGGGCCTGTTCAGCCTCAAGGTAAGAAGACTGAGAGGAGACCTCATCAGTGTCTGTAAGTATCTGAAGGGAGAGTGTCAGGAGGACACTGCTCGGTGGTGCCAAGCAATGGGACAAGAGGCAGAAACTGATTCACAGGAAGTTCCACCTGAACATGATGAAAAACTTCTTTGCTGTGCGGGTGATGGAGCACTGGAACAGATTGCCCTGAGAGGTTGTAGAGTCTCCCTCTCTGGAGATGTTCAAGACGCATCTGGATGCAATCCTGTGCGATGTGCTCTAGGATGATTCTGCTCAAGCAGGGAGGTTGGACCAGACAACTCTGTGATTGTGGTCCCTTCCAACCTGACAGGTTCTCCTTCTGTGATTCTGTGAAATGCAATTGTTTTTTTTTTTTTTTTTAATATATAGGGGCTGATAAAACTGTGGAAGCACGAATGTAAGTGTGTTATTGCTGATCGTTTCACAACCTCAGAAGATGTAAATTGGTTTCACACAGCTGTGGCAAAACTCATTGAGGAGGAATTTGAAGACACAAAAGCTTTGCTGAATCATGAAACAGATGCATTCTTTGTTGACTTCTTACGGGATGCACCCGCAAGAACCGGTAAATTTTCTTTTATTTGTCCGTATAAAGGCATTTAGTGTTTCCCATTATGGTGGAAGTTTAAGAGCAGGACCTGGATTTCTGAGCTTTTAAATATATAAAACATGACATCTGACGTCAACTTCAAAGAGCCCTATGCTCAGATTAGTAATATGTTTACTAGTACTATATATTCTTTTTGTCTCTGGGTTGTAAAATCACAATATGTTTGTCCCTGAGAGAAATGCATGGTTACTTGAGATGAAATAGCTCATACATCAACTTCTAGATCTTATCTTCCAAGGAATTGTTAGTGGTGCTAGTGATCTCAAGATCCTCAACCTACTCAAAGGTGTTTTTATCAGTTGGTTTTGACTATTGCTATTTAGTACTTGTGATTATGAATCTTGAGACTAAACAAGAGTTTAAAATAATACATTTTGTTAGCTGCCTCTCTAAATAATGGAAAAGTCTGCCCTTTCTTAGGTTTTGTACTTAATTATACTGTCCTTAGACTTTAATAATAAAACTTTAGGAACAGAATTAAGATGATATAATTCTTTTAAATGGTTTGAAACTGTAAAAATATCACTGCTGTTTGACTCCTTGATGTATTTTTTATTAGTTCCTTATCAGCTGCTAAGTTGTTTAAATGTCTTATTTAGCTTGAAAGAAATTTATTTCCACCTGGAAAACTCCTTTTGTTTAACCAGTACTTTTACAGGTTAAAATAAGAAGTCAATTGATTTAATTAGGTCTTAATCTAGAAGAGTGTTCATACATAGAAGCAATATAGAGCTAAAAATTCTGAAATTAAGGTGACTTCAGGCATACAAAAAATGCAATATGAAGGACAACTGAAAGAGAATTATTAATCCCTGTATTTTGAGAGATTAGGTGCTGTGGTAAAATGTGATTTCCTTAAGCTATATTTTTATATATGTATTTTTGGGTTTTAGTTTTGTTATTGTTTTTCTGTTGTTGTTTTTTCCTTGGAAACTGCAAGAGTATTGGAATGGTGCAATGTAAAGGAAATGCAGAAAAAATTTGGAACAAGAAAAATGTTACAGACACTATTCTAAATACAGTACAGTGTGGTTGGGGGTTGGGGTTTTTTCCCCCACCATTCTGTCCCTTCCCTTCACACTGGCTTCTAGTACTTTACTAAGTGCTAGGGAAATAATTATTTTACTGGAACGACTTATTTCATTGATTTTAATTCTACCAATTAGAGATAATGTTCTAAATTATATATTTCTTCAGTAAGTTAGAAGAGGTTTAGCAAAACTGATTTATCTAGGATAACTGGAAAAATACATCCTGTAGCATATATAGATCATGAAATCCTGAAACTAATTGAGCTAAATGTCTGTAAATGAGAGCAAAATTATACTAATATTGTACTAGTATTATTTTTGAGGGACTCCAAACCACCAACCAAAAAACCCCATGATATCTGCATGCTGGCACTGTTCCAATGAAATTTGTCAGTTGTTTATTGATGAAATATGGGCTGGATGAGAAGTGAGATGGATTGAAAATTGGCTGAATGGTCAAGCCCAGACAGTGGTGATCAGTGGCTCAGAGTCTAATTGGAGACCAGTAACTAGTGGTGTATCCTGGGGGTCAATACAGGGTCCAGTCACCCTCAACATTGTCTTTAGTGGTCTGGGTGATGGGGCAGAGTACACCCTCAAGCCAGTTCCCAGATGACACGAAACTAGGAGGAGTGGTTGATATGCCAGAGGTTGTGCTGCCAGACAGATGGACCTTAACAGGAACCTGATAAGGTTCAACAAAAGGAAGTGGAAAGTCCTGGACCGGGGGAGGAAAAGTACCATGCATCAGTATATACTGGTGGTCACCCATCTGCAAGTCAGCTTTGCAGAAATGGACCTCGAGGTGCTGGTTGACACCAACCTGAGCATGAACCAGCAGTGTGCCCTTGCAGGAAAAAAAATGAGTGACATCCTGGGCTGCATCCAAAGAAACGTAGCCAGCAGGTCAAGAGAGGTGGTCCTTTCCTTTTTTACAGCACTGGTAAGGTTACACCTGGAGTGCTGTGTCCAGATCTGGGCTCCCCAAAATGAGAAAGACTTGATATACTGGATAAAATCTAATGAAGAACATCAGGAAATACTTTTTTTTACTGTGACAGTGCTGGTACAAGTTGTCCAGAGATGTTGTGGAGTCTGTGTCTTTGGAGAAATTCATAAGCCACCTGAGCATGGTCCTGGGGAACCAGGTCTAGGTGGGCCATCTTGAGTAGAAGGTTGGACCAGATGACCTTCAGAGGTCCCTGCTGATCTCAACCTTTCTGTGATTTTATTTGCTGTAAGCATTCTTATGAATGAAGGCATGTTGCCTTTAAGCATGGTTAAGCTTATGAATGGAAAGATGAGGCAGCAGCACTGTTACCTCCCTTCTTTGATGGTTGACTTGTGGCTTTCAGATCATCTAATGAAACAAATGTATGCTAATTCACAGTGAATATATTTTCTTGTTGTTCTTGGCAGTTATTAATTTCAAGAGTATTTTTTTTCTAGTGTAATTATTTAATCAATTTAGACTGTTTTTCTTTTACAGAAAAGATTATTTGCAATTTTTAACTGCAGTATTTATTTACCTTCATTCTCTGGTGCTAGTTTTTTTCCTAGGACCTAAATAAATATCATTTTTCATCATTCAAGTTTCAGATATAGAGAAAGAAGGCTATTTAGTTTTTTTCTCGTTTTGTTTTAAAACTTAAGTAGCTGAAATTTCCATTTCTTGCAGGTAGGGTGTACGCAGCACTCTCATATGTACATCTAGTATGTAATATTATGTATAATAAACCTATTTCTGGGTGGTGAAACTTCTAGTTATCTTCACTTACTTATCCCCTCATTGAACCTTTCCCAATTGTTTAAACTGCTAGGGTTTCATTACTTGCTTTTTGTTCTAGATGAAAAACCAGACGAAGTTAATTTAGACGTTCCCAAAGTCTATGAACCAATCTCCTCATTTCATCAGCTACGGAATCGTTTAAATAAGTTTTTACAAACATACAATGAGAATGTTCGTGGTACTGCAATGGACATGGTTTTCTTTGAGGATGCTATGGTTCATTTAGTCAAGGTACAATCTTGCTGGGTTGCCATTTGTTGTTTTTCACTTGACCTCACCTCCTTTGAGTAGAGATATGCATGAATCAAGGTAAATTACTTCTAAAACTGAAGGCAACTAATTTATTGCTAGAAAATATTTGATCTGTCACTCTGTGACTAGGTATTAAAATCTAGTAAAAACTTTTCAGAAAATGCACCAGATGGAACTATTCTTTTATATCTATCTTTTATGCTTGGTGGGATCATGGTGCTAGCTATTCTAACTGTATTTCAACCTTCCTTCTTCTTAATTCTTCTGGGAGCTCTTCCTGTCTTTATAATCAGTCGAATGAAATTCAGGTTAAGACATAATTGGTTGTTTCTGAAGGAGTACGCGCAGCAGAGTAGGAATTAATGTAGTCCAAAATTCTTTTGTAGATCCACAGTATGCTCACTACTTTTAAAGTTCTTTTGAATATGGATTGGAACTGACCATAACTTTTAGCACAGCACAGCTTGATATGATTGTTCACACAGAATAGGCGTCGTACAAAGGAGAGTCTTTTTTTTTTACACTAGAATCTCTATTGTCTCAGTTGAATTCTGAGGTTTTCAGTATCTCTTAAATTATTGAGAACTGAATATAGAATTGCACCATCCCCCAAAATAATACATTAAATATCAAAACAATTTAAATTTAATTGCAGTTGACAAACACATTGCACCCTCCGTTTTCAAAATTTTTGGGTGAATTCTTGTAATTTCACAAAATTAGTCCCTTTCTAAGGTTCTCTCTGCAAAATGGATGATGGTCTGCTATGGACTTCTTTAGGAAAACTGTAAATCATCATCCCACTTACTAAGTTTCTCATTTATTCTTAGTAAAAAAACTATAAAAATTCAGGATCTAGTAAAAAAACCTTTTTTTTTTTTCACTGAACAGCCACTTTTCATCAGGAATATTTTCTTTGGGTAGCTAGATGGTAAATACATGAAATATTTATTTAATCTTTGCTTGGATAAAATGAATAGATAGTGCTTCTATGATTCTAAACTCTTGAAAACACCAACAACTGTGTAGACCTGAGACAGCTTCTAAGAGAAAGTGAGATAGACACAGTTGAGGTAATGCCTAATCTGAGCTGACATAATATGACTTGAATGAGTTAAAGCTGAGGGATATCCTAAATAGAGAACAAAGTTTCCAGTTAATGGCTTGTGTGCCTCTGCCTGGAAAAGATCTAATAGCCATTGTTGAAATGATCAGTGATATTCCAAGGATGGTGTGCAAATTAAATTTTCTTTCTCTGGTTAAATACTAGATTTTATCTTTTTCATGAAACATTAGCCTTTGTAAAATAAAAAATACATTGCACTGAATATGCAAAATAAATAGGTTTAAAATTAGAGGAATTTGGCATGACTATTTTTAATAGCTTGGAAAGAAGTAATTTAGAGGAAAGGCAAATAAATAGGTATCCCAGATTGCTTCTTGACACGATGGAATTCTAGGGTCATCAAAGAAATGTTCAAGATAATAAAGAGAACAGAAGCCAATACTGTGCATCATTACTCGTACGGAGGAGACAAGCTGCTAGCCACCTGGCTGGTATTATTATGTCTTTGAGAGGGAATTGGCTCTGTGCTGCTCTGGGTATTAATGTAGGTTCTTCTGAGTACTGTGAGGGTCTGTCCGCTTACAACTGATAGGCTGTGGAGCAAGTTTGTCTCCTGTAGTTAGACATGTTTTCTCAGCATCAGGTAATATTTTCTACCTGCATCCATGTTTCATGGCACTGATTTTTGGGTGTGGGCAGTGGAACAAGTATGAAGTTCACAGTTAATGCTGAAATTTTTTTTTCTCTGAATTCTGAAGGGTCTGTTTGTTTACATTGCATGGTCCTGAATTGAAGTGAAACATGGAGCAGTAGGAAGCTACTGCCTTTTGATTTAAAAGATAAATAATCAAGTGGGAAAGAAACATAGATCTAATGGGGAGATGTTTCATTGTGATCAAATATTCACATTGATACTGTGCATTTTTACAGTCAAGCAAATGAGAATCTTAACAAGTTTCATTATAAAGGCAGTAGTATGACCTGCTGCAGAGAATGCTGAAGACTCTTTGTCCTGAATTTTACATGCCTGGTACATCCTGTCTTTCTGATCACAATGAAAGGACCTGGTGAGATGCGTCTTACCAAAGTTATCCAGAGGTCATGGTATTGGGGAAATTATTATTTCCTTCCCAATTTTGATAATCTGTCATAAATGCTGTGATAGCACATCACTAAGAAATCACAGCTGAGATTTACTTGTACTTTGGGGAAGTGAGAGATGTAGTTTTACTGATAACTGAACATACACAGTGATGGAATCAAAAAGTTGCTGTGCTATTTGATAGGTTAACAGAAAATACTGCAAAGTACAAATGTCCACAGAATATATTATTAGTAATATAGAATCCCTTAATTAAACCTTAAAATTGTATTTTGTTCTTCATTTCTAATATAACTTTACTAATGCAGTAGCATAGAATTTTTGGATGTGTAACTTTTACACATTGTAGCAATAAATGACTGGTATATTACGCAGATTTCCCGTGTGATTCGCACTCCTCGTGGAAATGCTCTCTTAGTTGGAGTTGGTGGCTCAGGAAAGCAGAGCTTGACAAGACTGGCATCCTTCATAGCTGGCTATGACACATTCCAGATAACGTTGACAAGGTGAGCATCAGCTGAAATTTAACTAAATAAATACTTAGTGTTTTAACTCTTCCTAGAAATAAAACAGGCTCACATTCTCTGCTTAACATCATCTGATCATCATCACATAGATGGAAAGACATGCAAATCCTTTGAGACTTACTAGATTTGCTTGATTTTCTACAATAATTGTGAATTTTTACCATCTTTGGAGTAGTAAATTATTTTGTGCATTTCACGGAATAAGAAGGAATATCGGCAATGTCAAGTTATCTTTGAGTCTTTACACAATGCATTAAATTGTACTGAAAATACCTCTAAGTGGTTGTATATCCAAAATGCCTTCATGAGTTTATCTTGTAATATTTGAAATACTGTCATGTGAGGAGGTGGAATCCTTATCCCCGCCCCTTGATTTGGTACATCTTATGTGTATGTCAAGTATTTTGACAATCTTTTCCAAGGATATTTTCCCTTATTTCGTATTGTTCAGCCCAATGTGGTTTCTTTTGAAATAACTCACAAAAGATTAAAAAAAAATTATAAATCGTTCTCTGAATGCCTTAGAATGAATGCCTCCCAAACTGTCTGTAGGACAGGTCAATTTTGGCACTCAAATAAGATGTCATTTTAGAGAAGTAAAATTATTTTAAATCTTCTGGAGGTTTGTTGGCTGCAGAAGAAATTGTAGATTCACATGTGGGAATGTCCCTTGGTGAAGGTCTCATCAGAGGATTTATCTGAAATAAACACCTTTTTGCCTTAAGTTCCAAGACATTGTTTCTAACTTAAATTTGCTTGGGTTTTTTACTCTTTTGGGATGAAGACTTTTTTTAAAAGGGAATGAGTATTTCTTCAATTAACTCTGGTTTTTTTTTTTTTTTTTTTNTTTTTTTCAATTTACTTTGGTTTTTTTTTTTTTTTTTTTTTTGTAGGTCATACAACACTTTAAACTTGATGGAAGATCTAAAACTCTTATACAGAACAGCAGGACTGCAAGGCAAAGGCACCTGTTTTCTTTTCACAGACAATGAGATCAAAGATGAGTCTTTCTTGGAATACTTGAACAATGTTTTGTCATCAGGAGAGGTAAGATGCCTCCTCATGATTGATTTTCTGCTTAATAAAATTTATAATTCTGAAGTAAAATAACAGAATTTATTTGAATATTCTGTTGTAAGTCAAGGGGTACACTTTCAAAAACTAAATCTCAAGTGCTTTTTATCATTAGAGTATTATAAAAAAGCAGGCAATCTACAAAATCTACAAAATCCTAGGTTAGAGTGAGAGAAGCCATCTCAAGAGACGTGAGAATAGCTTTAAAAAAATAAAATTGAGACTTGGGAGATATCACTGATGTATTAAAAAATTGTCTGTTAAATCAACTATTAGTGTACAGTTAGTTTTTGTATGGTAAATTTATGTCCAGAATGGATGGGATGGATTTTATTAGTTTTATTTACTTATTTTTTATTTCAGGGTTATGTTTCAGAGTAATTGCTACTAGTTATTGGAATATAAAGATAAGGGATCAAAGCCATTGGAGAGTGAGATTTAAATTTTTACAGCAAGTTAGATTTCGGTCTGTTTAATTGAATCACTTCAGTAAAAGTTTTTGTTTAAAGGAGTTGGTGGGTCCCAATAAATTCAATGTCCAAGATGTATGTTCCTTCCTGCAATGCTGTGTATTAAAAGAACCTTGTGCTATATCCTCTATTTTGGATCACCTCAAAAAGCATGAAAAATCTTCCTTTTTCCCAAAGGTGTCAAACTTATTTGCACGTGATGAAGTAGATGAGATCATTGGTGACCTCATTCCCTCCTTCAAAAAGGAACATCCACGAAGACCTCCAACCAGTGAGACTCTGTATGACTACTTCATGACCAGAGTCCACCAGAATCTTCACGTAGTTCTTTGCTTTTCGCCAGTAGGTGAAAAATTCCGAAATAGGGCCCTGAAATTCCCTGCTCTCATTTCTGGATGCACTATAGATTGGTTCAGCCGATGGCCTAAGGACGCTCTGGTGGCAGGTATGTGTGGGTTTTATCTTTGCAGAGATACAATTTTCTGATCAGCGGCCATGTAGCTGTTTTAATTGTGTTGAATTTTGCCAGAAGAAACTTACTTGATTCTAATATTTGATGTAGATATTTTCTTCTTTAAATATTGCCTGTATTAAGGTGTTGAAATATTTCTAACAGAGGAAAGGTTTTGAACACAGTTTGAAGAAAAAGATGTGAAGATGTCTTGAAAGCATTAGTAAAGAAGGCAAAGATGCTGCTAAAAAAAGAGATTATTTGTAACTGTCTGTGATAGGGCATACAGAGGAACGCTGTGATTACCCAGTCCCTGGTAGGTAGCAGTTAGGTTCAGAGTGAAAAAGCAGTTGCACACTTTGAAGATGAAAGAATGCCGGATCCTTGGCTGTATTTTTTACTGAGAAGTGTGGAATAATACTCAGAATCTGATGGTGAAAAGTAAAGAAGACGGGGGTTTCAGAAGCTGGGTGAAAGCCAAGAGAATACGTGCTGGCTTGATTTATAGTGACTTGTTTACAAGCTAAGATGTTTTCCTTAACATTTACTTACATTTAGGCTTTCTTTCTTTCCGAAGTATCTGAACACTTCCTGTCCTCATTTGATATGGACTGCACTGCTGATACAAAGAGGGAAATTGTGCAGTGTATGGGCTCATTCCAGGATGGAGTGGCAGAAAAGTGTTCTGATTACTTTCAAAGATATAGACGTTCTACACATGTGACTCCCAAATCCTACCTGACCTTTATTCAGGGATATAAAACTACATATAAGGAAAAGCATGCTGAAGTGCAAACATTATCAAACAGGTAAACTACTCAGGTTACTTCTCTTTTTCTATAGTTTTCTGCCCCAGGTAGGTATATTCTGATATGCTTCATTTCAATGCTTGGCTTGTCTCCTTGCACAGCAAAAAAAGTTATTTTTAAATCCTAGAATTGTATAAAGGTGTGACTTATTCAAACATTGTAGTTGTTCTTTTCATATAAGCTAAAGACTATATATATTTGGAGTGGAAAAAAAAGTAGTGATGCATGTAAAATTGAGGTAAAGGGAAATATGAGGTGGATATTAATGATATCTGTGTGTTTTTAAAGAGTAAAATAAAACATCTACATGTAATTTCATAATATATTGATAATAGCATTTAGTTTGCCAGGCAACAACTTTTGTTTTCTTGATGAACGCTTGTATCCTCCTGTTATGAACATGTAAGAAATACGGTTCGTGGTTTTGTGAACACAGAGCCTCATTTAGACTGCTGAGCTTTTTACTTGTAGATTATTAGAGTGGTTTTGATACACTAATTCCTATTTTCAGATGCTTTATTAAACTAATGAGATCTATTTGCAGATATATCTTCATGTCAGGAACACTCAAATATAATGCAGAATTAGCAGTTGGTGATATCTTTTGTTATCACCCTTGAGAAAAACTGCCTTCTCAGTTTTGAAAGGTTGTCAAAAAGAGCTGGAAACATTTAAGAAAGATTTAAACTAGTTTATTTCTCTTTGAAACATTCTTTGTCTTTAAAGTCAAATTCAGTTTGAAATCTGTAGTTACATTATGGGTGAAGGCTTGTAAAAGAGAAAGGCCTGCTCCTGTTATCTACCTTCAGATTTACCAGGTTAGTTCATGACCGCCAATTCATTTTAGTTAACCCTATTATCTTAGTCAAATTATCTGAATTGCTTTGGCAGGGGGTTTCACTTCATCTGTTCTCCTATATTTGTTCAGCTGTCCAAGTACTGAGTAGCCTTTGCAATAGCAGCCTCTGTAGAGGCCCCTTGAACTTGTATGGAAAGTCCCAAGTGAAGGCTTTTTGAAAGAAAAAAAGCACTGCTGAAGGGGCATTTTAATGCTGAATCAGAGAAGCCTTACATCAATACTATTTTTCTGTTACTCTCTTTTGTTTGGTCTTGGTTTCTTTTCAGTGTCCACTTCAAATAAGAAATATCGATTGGTAATAATTCTCAGAATTTTAGTAATCACTTTATGCTGTATAGAACTCAGTTCTTTGAGTATTGGCTCAAGAGGGACAGTGACATTTATGGAACCAACATATAGCATTTTTATGCAATGATACAGACATATTGTTTGATTAGAAGTGGGTAAAATTTCAAGCCACAAACTTTTTTCATGTACTTTATTGTCCACTTTATTGATTCTAAAGACATCAGACTCTTGGGTGAAAGTTCTTGTCCAAGTTTTATTTTTGGTGTAAAACATCTTTTGCAATCGTTCATTCTGATTGATGTGATTCATTCTATAGATGGAAAGTAGAGTGTGAATTTCATAGTGAATGAGATGCTTTTTATTTTGCTTTCTAACTTCAGAATAAATACTGGTCTGGAAAAATTGAAAGAGGCCTCTGAGTCAGTGGCTGCTCTAAGCAGAGAACTGGAGGTAAAAGAAAAGGAACTTCAAATTGCCAATGAAAAAGCTGACATGGTATGTCCAGCCTTCAAAATGTATTGCTGTTTGATTTTTTTCTCCTTTTATTCCTTCTATTTTGAAAAGATTAATTAATTAAAATGAAGTTAAGTATTGGAAAGAAAGGATCTTGCAGAAAATGATTTTATTTGAGTTTTCTGGAACTGGACAGATATGATTTTACAACAAAAACTCTTTTAAATATGGCATGTTGGTTTTCTCACATTCTAGGTGTTGAAAGAAGTTACAGTAAAAGCACAGGCTGCTGAGAACGTGAAGGGTGATGTTCAGAAAGTGAAAGACAAAGCCCAGGCTATTGTAGACAGTATCACTGTTGACAAAGCCATTGCTGAAGAGAAGTTGGAAGCTGCCAAGCCTGCTTTGGAAGAGGCAGAAGCTGCCTTACAGGTTAGTACTTGGACCACGTATAACATTACAACTAAGAAGGTGGATGTCTTTGAAATATAAAATTGCAGGTACATTGCATAAATCTTCACTTGACAGAAAATAAATATACATCTTTTGAGGCTTTTTAGGTTCTGTTTTGTCTTTCTTTTTTCACATGAGTGCCAAACTCGAAATAGTCAGTTTTCAGAAAAGGGCAAGTTTTAACTTTCTTTAAAACTGTAATTGATACATCATGTGCTGCAGGTTGATGTTGGACCAGTAAATGAATATTGGTACTGTTATTAAACAGCTTGTGTGCAATGAGTGAAGTGCTTTCCATGTAAAATCAGTTGTAATTCCATCCAAATCCAAACATCCTATTTTAAGTTTTCACAAAGAAATTGCATTTTCAGTAAGTTTTCAGGTCCACTATTTTGTGTCTTCTTTAAAAAAAAAAAATCTTTTCTTAGGAGTTGTGGCATTACTAAGACTTCATTTCCTTCACCATACTTGTGAAGCTTTTTAAATAAAATGATAACCCTTTGCCCATATATTTAAGATTAAAAAAGATTAATATAAGTTGATCTTGCATAATATTTATCTTTATGTCTGCTCAGCTGACTTTCTAGGAGGATGTGCCTCAAGACATTTTGCTGTGAGCAGTAGTAGTGGAATCTGAAATATACCTGTTAGATGCTAGCAGGGAGCTCACATCTCAAGAAACAGAGAAGTATGAAGAAAAAACCTGAAGGATAGATACACCTCAAATGTTTTAATGTAGATTTACGGGAAAGTTTGCCTTTCCATTTGAGAGGCTGCCAGCAGTTGTGATGGTTAAAGACTGATTTGAAGGAATGCCATGATTTTCTTTGAAATCTAGTATAGAAAAATTTTCATGGATCTTCTGAATGTAAGACTTCACTTTGAGTGAGAGAAGTTTTACATTCTCTGACTGCCATGATTCTTAAAGGACAGAGTGCAGAAGTCTAAATGAAGGTTGATTCAGCTGGGAAGAGTGGAATAAGGGAGAAGGTCTGTATTATAAGACACTGATATATAGCCGTGGGAAAAAGGTTAAAGAACTAGCAACAACGAAACAATGAACCCAGTAGCAGGCAAGCATTCTGAGAAGCGAAAAATTAAGCAATGTTAACTGGTCAGCATCTGCAGTATGAAGAGAGCACCAGTGTTCTGTGTCTGGACATATATCTTATTAAAACTTAATTTCTGCTTTTGACTAAAATGGCTGAACCAAAACAATACTGCTCTTCTTGAAATGTAGGGTGATAATAAATGAAAAACTGATTTCAAGAAAAAGCAATGCTAACATTATTGTAAGACTTCACAATGGGAAAAAGTAGTTTGGCCTAATCTTGAAATTCTTGAATTTTCTATAATAATTTGCTTTGCCTCTGTCTAAAGGGGAAAGGCAAATTATCATAAAAACAGGCCTATCAGCATGAGTATATTTATTCTCAGCATTCATTCATTCATTCATTCATTCATTCACTCCCTTGAGCAAGAATCTTCTCTGCATGGGTCTGCATCTTTCAAAAACTGAATCTCATAATCATTACAGGCTTGCAAATTCTAGCTAGGGATTCCTATGGTAAAATTCTGCTTGCAGAGCAGATAAATGCCTATTAAAATATTTGATAAATAGAAAGGTCATTACCCAGATGAAAAAAAAAAGTGATTAACTATTTTACTCCATTTTTTACATATTTTAGGAATGAGAAATGCTACATTAAGAGAAAGGTAGGTATAAAACATCTTATAACCATTTCTAAGCATATAGTGAGATTAGTTTTTTAAAGTTTGAGTAAGAATTGTCAAAGTTCAGTAAAACTTAGTTGCACTTCGCCCTGTAATAAAAATAGCACATTAAATGCACAACTATAAAAAAGTAAATAAATAAATAAAAATTAAATGTAACAATTTTGCCACAATTTGTATGTTACGGGAAAAAAGGCTGAGCTGAATTTCCTAACAGTCACTAAGAAACTCTGGTTAAAGTTTTTACACAGATATCTGGAAAAACTGTGGTGAATTATTTGGTGCACACTGAACCCAACAAGCAGCAAAATATTGAAGGGAAACAAAGGGCTGGCAGAGGGAAGGAGATCTGGATAGTCTGCAGTACTTTGCAGTCTCTTTATTGAAGTATAGACACAAGTAATTAAAATCTGCCTTCATGGATTCCCAGCGAGGCGTGTGCTAGGCTAGAAGCAAGGTGTCATAACACTCACAGTAATCTGTTGCTTACTGTTCGGGCTGTCATGTGCTTGGACCGATTAAACTGCCTGTGAATAAGCAAAGCTTCTGCTCAGAGTTGTGTGTGTTATAGGAGCGGGTCTGCCCATCAGCATTTCCCGTGGTTCAGTCCTTTTTTTGCTCTGTATGTGGTGCAGTAACCGCTCAAATCAATTCTTCTTTAAGGAGACATCTTCGGCAGACTTTTCTGATAGTCCTTTCTGATTCATGATGTAGAGTTATGAGTTACAGTGTTAGACTTGGCACCTTAGGTTTACTTGGCCTTTCTTAATAGGGCCAAGGTTTTCATATGTTACTATAATTTATTTTTCTTGTAGGCCTGCTTCTACACCAGGAATATTCCTGGTAAGATGTATTAGAAGGTGCAAACATATAAGTATATCAGGCTTTCTCACTAGTTTCCTTAATTTACCTTAATTTGCTAGATGTCGACAGAAAGTATTTCCTTTTTAGACTCAGTTTCTGGTCAATGTTTGCATTTAAAAAAACAAAATTTCAAGATATTTCTGGTTTGCTCTTTTTTTTTGTCAAAACTGTTCATGGTAGTTTTAAGGTGCTGCTGTGGAGGTGCTGTGCTGAGGTTTCTTAGTAGTTGATAGGAGTTAGTGAAAATCTGACTGGGGGGTCCTTCTAACTTCATGCTTTTCAGAGGTAAAAATAACATAATTTTTTTTTCTCCTGTTTATACTGTTGGTGAGCTTATGCTTCATGTTTTATTAAATAAACAATAACAGTAATTGCTTTGCCCTTTGTTTTAAATTCCTAGACAATAAAACCTGCAGATATTGCCACGGTCCGCACACTGGGTCGGCCTCCTCACCTCATCATGCGTATCATGGACTGTGTGTTGCTGCTCTTCCAGCGTAAAGTCAACCATATGAAAATTGATCAGGAAAAATGCTGTACCGTCCCATCATGGCAAGAATCTTTGAAACTGATGACAACAGGGAACTTCTTACAGAGCCTACAGGTACTTGTGCAACCTTTTTTTTTTTTTTAATCATGTAAGAAAATAAGGGACAATGTTTTCTCTGGTGTTCTTAGGAAAACAAATGTGCAAGGGGAATCACACAATAGATCTAAAATGTTAAGGGCTTAAGAATAAGTATGTCAGAATGAAATAAGCTTGAATCTTTCTTGCAAAGTTATGTCATAAATAAATGATAATTTTTCCTAAGTAAGGCAATGAAATTGTTTTCAGTGAAAAATGACTCAAAGCTTTAAGCATTTGGTTTGGATAGCCATTATGTATCTGTTTTATTAAAACTGATAAAAACCATATTTTTTGCTGGTATTTAACTTTTCATTAATTTTCAACATTGCAACTTGTGCACTGGCTTGCAAAAGCATAGATGATTGTTAGGATGAACACTATCAGAAATAACTTCTTAAATTTTGGGATTTTTTGGTTTATAGCATTTGTCTAGAGAAATGGAAAGAGTAACTAACTGGTAAACAAATCCCTTTTCATAACTTAAACTAATAATATTATGAATTATCTAGTTTGAATAAATGATACGTTGTCCTGCTCCACTGAGTATTACCATCCCTGATTTCTGCATTTTGAATTTACTTAATGTGTCACTGGTCTAGTAGGAGGCTTGACCAGCTTTTTATGCTTGGTAGTGGCATGGATGTTATTCATGTAGTATTCACATTGCATCTACTTTTAAGGGTTTTCAATTTACTAAAGTACTTCAACATTTCATTTTGCTTGTGCATAATTAAACCTATTTGTGGTTCAGGAAACAGCTACTTTTCAAGTTCTTCAGTGATAGACTTTCATTATAATTTGTAAATAAATTTGAGGGAGAAAATTAAGAGCTTTTCAGGAGGAAAAATGAAAACTATGCTTTTTGGAGAAAAGAGAGGGTAAAAATAAATTCTTTAAAAACGAAATGCATTCCACTAATAAGATAAGGTAATTTAAGGATAAGATAGATGTCTTGCCTTTTCAAAGGACTGTCCTGTAGAATGTATGTTTTTGAACCAGAACTAAGCTCTTCCTTTTCTTTTTGAAGATTGTTAAAACACTTATTCTGTCTTAAGCAAAATGAAATTTCAAGCAGGATATCAGTGACATTTTGAATCAACGATTAGCTGTGTAACAGTAATAGTAAGATAGCAAAAATCATAAATGAAGGCAAAATTCTTTCCATTTTGTAAGTATATGTAACAGAGGAATGACTTCGTAAAGCTCTCAAAGATGCATGAGACAAATAACTTCATATTAGTTGTTTGTAAGTAACACTTGTGATCTTCATAGTGCTCTGTGTTTTCTGGCATACGTGGAGGTATAGTTTACACTTATTACATACCTTATATATGTTGCACTTTTTAATTTTTTTTTTCCCAGCAATTTCAGAAGGACACAATTAATGAAGAAGTAGTAGAACTTCTGAGCCCTTATTTTGAAATGGCGGACTACAACATTGAGACAGCTAGGAGAGTGTGTGGGAATGTTGCTGGCCTTTGTTCATGGACCAAAGCTATGGCTGTATTTTTTTCCATCAACAAAGAAGTATTACCTTTAAAGGTACGCCTGTTAGTCTGTCACAAACACTCTTTGCTCCTTCTCATCCTCACCTGTTTGCACTTGAGGATTTAATTCAAGGGAAACTTCATCTGCGTTATTTGAACTGATGCTTCCCTCTCCAGAAATTTAATATCTCGAACACTGCAATTCTACAATAAAATATATTTTAAGTGTACTTCCACTTGTAAGTTGTCAAAATTATGAAAGAGATGGTGTGGTTTTATGCCTCTGGACTCCTACTGAATGGGATTAAAGCATCTGTCATCTACTTAAATACACTGCTGCAATTGCTCTACCTTAATTTAGAATTAAGTAGAAAAAAGCCTTGAGATTTGGTTCTTTTAATATTCCCGATCTCAGTTCATAAGAAGATTGTACAGAGACTCTTCATCAGTGTTATGTAGAGAAAAAAGCAGGCCTAAGTAGTTGGAATGAAAGCCAGGAAGAAGATGGTCAAGCATGTTTAACAGAGAATAGCTTGTATTTATAATAGGAATGGCTGAGAGGGGAGTAAGTTCTGTATTTAGACATAGCATATTGATTAGAAAAATCAAGTAGGCTTCTAGAGGCATCATTCTCTTCTGCAAGCCACGTCAGACTAACTTTTGTGTCAGATGAAGAATGACTGGCATTCCCAGAAGTATTTTTAATTATTTTTTTCTAATTGACAATAAACCAACTGCTTAAGTGCAGCTATCTGAAATAAGAATTTAGGTTGTTGTAAAATTCAAATAGAAGGTTTTATTGAGTGATGAAATCACTACTGAAGAGTTTGATTTGGAAATGTAGTACAGGAAAACTTTCTGAAATATATTGTAACAAATGCTTTGAAATTCTCTGTGTATGAATACACTTTTATGTTTTTATGCTCTGTAGGCTAATTTAGCAGTTCAGGAGAAACGCCTAACCAGTGCTATGCTGGATCTGCAGAAAGCTCAAGAAGAACTGGGAGCCAAGCAAGAAGAATTAGATATTGTGCAGGCAGAGTATGAAAATGCAATGAGAGAAAAACAGGTGAACTGCTCTTCACTGAAAAGAAGTTTCTACCCTTTAAGGAACACTTAACGTGTTCTTTCAATTTCACTATTATTCCTTGAAAAAAATGTTGATGGACAGTGGATAAGAGACAGACAGTATTTGAATACTGTCTCTTTGGTTTCCACCTCTCTCCTTTGCCTCTGATCCTCTCCCCTCTTCCCTCTCACCCCATTAAAAACTATTTTATTTGTATTCTTTATTTAGTGCCTACTACTGTAACTTCAAGTTGCATGTATGCTGTATATGTATAATGTATTTGGAATTCTGGGTAGAATTCCCCAGAATTAATAAGTATCAGGAATTTTGCATGCTATTGAACATCACCAAAATGAAAGTTAAGAACAGAAATAGTAAAAAGAAATACTGAATCATGTTTCTGACAGATGTTGATAGTTTTTTCAGGTGTATTTTTTCCATCTCACTTTCTCTATTCTGCATGGTGATAGAGATGTTTGAGAATATATTTCTAAGCTGTTGTCTATCTACTGGTTTAATGAGATGTAGAGATTTTTCTGGCCTAGCATATACATGACTGTAAACAACTTCTCTCGGTGTATGGTTTTCTCTAGACATTGCTGGAAGATGCTGAGCGTTGCCGACATAAAATGCAGACTGCCTCAAGTCTTATAAGTGGTTTAGCAGGTGAAAAAGAGAGGTGGACAGAACAGAGTAAAGAATTTGCCATGCAAACCAAGAGGCTAGTTGGTAAGTTTTTATTCACACCTTTGAACTTGGAAGCAAGTTGCTTGATATATAATGGGTAGTGAAACTGAGGACATTTGAAATGTTTTCATTTGTATCTTCGATCCCTGTCTCAAAAATGAGGGCAATTGTTTTAATTCCTTTGCTAAAGCACGGTTAGGTGAAAGAAAATACAAGGCTAAGGTTCATATTTAAAAAGAAAAGATAATGGATGTTGTGAATGTGGTGAGACATATTTGGGACACTAATGTTTTAGCTTGACTGATGTTTGTAGGCAGCAGTCCAAAGAGAGTGATATGTTAGCAAGTGCCAATAAAATGTGTATAATTGAGAATATATATAGAGGACAGAAAGACTGATACTCAGGCACTGACATTTATATGTAGAAATCAATATTTTTAACTGCAGTTACTAATGTTCATAAAAATTTGCTTCTTAGAAGGTCATTATTATTTTTTAAATTTGCACTTGTAAACTAAAGTACTTTGTAATAAATAATTGGTTCATTAAATGAACCAATCAATAAATGAAATTTATCTTGTCATTTACTGTGGGCTGAAGTTTCTTCTCTGACTTTTACCTTGAAAGGCGGCAAAAAGCAAATATCGTTGTATAGGTTGTATTATAGTAAATAGGTTGTATTTTATTTGCTGGTATAATATGTAAATGTGTATTAACTTATTAAAACTGTGGGATACCTTCCCCACAAATTCATCTTATTTCTTTTATAGATAACTTGAAAGTGTCCAAAAAGTTTTAGGGCTGAGTATAAAAGTATGATATCTTCTCCAGTTTAAATCTTGCATTCTTATTTCAGAGGTACAAAACCTCCTCAAACTATGGTGTCATGAAATTTAGGGGGAAAATTTTGAACCTGAATAGAAGACTAAAAGTTGTCACAGTTAATACCTCCATAATGATGTCTGTGACAGTTTTTATTACTAGGACTCATAATTGATTTACAATAATTTAATTGAATTAGTACTTATAAGGGGTTTTTCTCCCCCTCTTCCTGACCCCCCAAAATATTGTTTAAGCCTGTTCTCATGATTGCACGAGGAAATGATGGAATTGAAATTTTATGAGTAAGTTCATTCCGCCACATCATGCTTGTGCAGGGTCTGGTGTTTGGAATAGCGTTACACATGTGCTGAGCTGACCTTGGTGAGGTGCCAGATGCTGATCTCTTGATTCCTACAATTGCACTGTAAGAATGAAGAAAATGTGGCCTCTACTGAAATGTAGCATTGTCATGCCATGCAATGAGCCTTGGAAAAAAGACTGGTTTGCCTTCTTTATGGGTCAAAGATTGTTCTTCAGTTACCAGCCAAAACGTGTAGCAGCTAGTGAAGGAAGCACCTTGTTTATTAATAGAATTGGCAAAGTTGCAATGCTTTGGTTTGTTTAGCTTTTTTTTTTCCCTCCTTTTTCTCTTTGAGGTGATGTACTCTTGGCTACTGCTTTTCTGTCCTATTCTGGTCCTTTTAACCAAGAGTTCCGCAGTCTGCTGTTAAATGACTGGCAAAAGGAAATGAAAAGCCGAAAAATTCCTTTTTGTAACAACTTGAACCTCATAGAAATGTTGACTGATGCTCCAACTATCAGTGAATGGAACCTGCAAGGATTGCCAAATGACGACTTATCCATACAGAATGGAATCATTGTCACTAAAGCATCTCGTTATCCTTTATTAATTGATCCACAGGCACAGGGTAAAATTTGGATTAAAAATAAGGAAGGCAGAAATGATCTTCAGGTAACAGAAATGCTTGTGCTTTCATAATCCCTAAAAAATCTTAGTTTACAAAGCATTACAATTCAATGATTCACATAATGCTTAGGAAATGCCATTTATATAAAAAGTCTGGTTTGAATATAAAGAATATCTCAGATATATTTTAGTAGATTTGAGGTTTGGCTAGATGTGGAAGTGTATCCTTTAGCACCAATGACTCTATTTGTTTAATGAATTTATTTTAATGAAACATAAACTGTTGGAAAACAGGCTGGATGGGCAATGTCTGATAATAAGCACATTTTCAGAATAATATAAGTGTTAGGAAAAAACCAACTAGTTGATTAATACAATTTCATGTAAGTGTTTATACATGAAGATTCACAGCATGGTTTTTTTCATCTTTCAATCAGAAATTATTGTTAATTTCCATTGTCTTGATATGGATGTCAGGAGCTAAATTCTCTGCAAATATACAGGGAAGATGTATTGCTAGAATGTACAGAGGCAAGATACACAAATTCAACGCAAACAAGAAAATATGAGGAAGAAAGTCCTTACTGGCTACAATTATGATTATACCAATAAAAGGAAAAATCCCTGAAAGCCGTAAAAAGTAGTTTGAGGTGTGATAATAGAGTGGCTCTGAGAATATTACTACTACTTTCATGTTGATTCTTATCTAGGTGTGGAAACCTTTAATGCTTGCTTAGTTATGTTAAAAATGATTATTAGTTTGTTTCTGGCTTTATTAAAGTCTAAGCTGAATGTGCTTTTTGAACATGTTGAAAATCACAGTTATACTTGGGACTACTTTTTAAAGCAAAGACTGTTTAAGGTCCTGTTCTATGTAAACCTCCAATTTTCAAGGGTGAAAAAACCCCAGAAGAGCACTTATCTTGGAATTGACCCTGCTGCAGTTTGACTTGGAGATGGTATCCAAGATAAAATTAAAGGTGCTAAAAGGTTCCTGTGAATTTTTCCTGTGAAATTCTTGGGTAGTTGCACTCATAAGATATCAAAACTGAAAGTGCTCAGTGCTGCTTTGCTTCTACTTTTGCAGCTGAAAAATAGAACTTTTCATTCCATGAGATCTGGCAACAGGGTATGCTGATGTTACCTTTTCTTGTGGTCACAGTCTTTGCCTTAATACTAATCTACTCACAGGATCATTGTTTTTGGCAGTAGTTTAAAGAAAATGAAATAATTTATGAATACAAAACTAACAAAAAGCTTGGCAAATGGGCATAAGATATTGCATCTGTGTTTTTAGATCACTTCTTTGAATCACAAGTATTTTAGAAACCACTTAGAAGACAGCCTTTCTTTGGGAAGACCTCTTCTCGTAGAAGATGTTGGAGAAGAGCTTGACCCAGCCCTTGATAATGTTTTGGAAAGAAACATCATTAAAACAGGTTCAGCCAACAAGGTAAAAACAAAACAAAACAGCATACATGTGGAAATTCCCCTTTCCTCCCCTCCCCTCCCCACACCCTTCTGCTTAGCAAAATAACTCCTGATAAATATAGGACTATAAAAAACTAAACTCATTTAAACTTGATTAATGCTAATACAAGAAAAAAAAGGTAGGGTTTAAGTTTACAAATGCTTAATATAGTTAATGTATAGAGTTCCTTATTCCTTTCTTATGGCAATTTTTAAAAGTTGAAATGACCTGTGAATGGGCCATTTAAAGTGGTCTTTGGCTATTCTCAACAAATTGTTTTCATCAGATGTATGATTTAAAACTGGATTTTTACGCATTTAGTAGAAAAATGTAACCTTTTTCCTATATGCAGTATCTGAAAAAGCATGTATTGGTTCTTGATATTTCAAGACTTCTTTTTAATATTTTTCTTAAGGTGAAAGTTGGTGATAAGGAGATAGATGTTATGAATGGCTTCAGGCTTTACATTACTACAAAACTGTCAAATCCGTGTTACTCTCCTGAAATCAGTGCTCGAACCTCCATCATTGACTTTACTGTAACCATGAAAGGTCTTGAAAATCAACTCTTAGGCAGAGTCATTCTCATAGAGAAACAGGTAAAATAATTGATTGTATCTATTTTCCTGGCTGTACTTCTTATATTTACCTGTAGAATGTTTTACTTTAATTTTAATTTATTACTCTCTATTCCCATATCCAGGTAACTTTCTGGCTCTCTGTATTGTGATTTTTCTTAATATAATCTATTTGCAATGGTTTAAAAACTGACACAGAAACAATTGACTCATTCATGTGGAAGTTTCTCTGTCTCTTTATTGTTGCAACTGTAACATATTCACCTTATTTTTCCTGCCTCAATGAGTTATAACCTCATGAGAATGGCCTGTGAAAAGCAAAAGGGCCTGAAATCAAAACTGATATTCTTCTGTCTACACACCCTGAAGCTCATGGCAACATAACCCAGTGCAAATATTCAGACTTAGTTACTTCCTTGCTCCAAGGGAAAATGGGCTACCTACTTATTTTGACATTGCAGATATATTAGTTGAGGAAGTCCAAGTTCAGGATGCCAGTCCCGACCAACATGCCACCAGCAGCTCTGGAAGGAGGCTGATTGGTATCTTTTAAACTACTGAACAGCTAATCCCTGTAACCATAAGGTCAGGCAATGTTGATATCATGAGACATTACACAGCTATGACTGTGTATCTGCTAAGATTTTGGCAATAGTTTCAGTTTATCTTCACTAGGTTGGAATGACAGGAATGTCTTTGTTTCCTTCTTGTGGCATCTGTTGAGGTTCTCCTGTCCTTCCAACACCTCCCTCTGCCCCACCGATGTAAGAGTTTTCTTGTTAATATCCTCAGTCATCTTGTTCACGTCGAGTAGTTGCATTTCATTCCCAAACAGTGCATGGATCTCACGAGAGAAATCACACTCAATCTGTTAAGGTCTGTCTTTTGTCAGACAGCTTCATTGCACCATCAGCTTCTCTTCAACCACTGACATCTTGTCAACCCACTATGTAATGAAATTATCACTGTCTATCTAAAACACGCTGTGATGTTTATACTCACAAAGCCTTGTGCCTAACTTCACTTCTTGGGCCTTGAAATACAGTACTTTCCTCCAGGAGACAGTCAGTTTATCAAATTTCTGCAGTCAATGCCATTGCTGTGTGCTTGCTGGGAGGACACAGAAAAGGAGCCTGACTTTTCTCAGAGGAACCAAAAATTAGATGGAGAAGTAACAGACTGAAGTTGGACTATGGGGAATTCTGATTAGATATTAGGAAAAAATAATTACATAGAGGGTGGTCAAACCCAGGAACAGAATACCCAGGGATTTTGTGGAATTTCAGTTCTTGGAAGGGTTCAAGATTCACCTGGACATTGCCCTGAGCAACTGAGCTATTTAGATCTGAACAGGGGTTGAACTAGTTAATTTCTGTAGGTGCCTTCCAACTTAAAATTATTCTACTATTCAATGGCCTCTTTGTCACTAGGTGGGAATGTCTAATAAGTGGATATATGGTGAGCTCTGTACCAGCTTCTCAGAGTGTTATACTCACTACTGTTTTGTTTGAAACCACCGGGGGATGTTTCCTCTAGATAAATGACAAGTGGACCACTTGACAGGCACGGGGGCTTCCAGAGAATATACTTACCAGTTTACAGCTTTCTTGGCCTCTGTTTATACACCTTGTGGCTCAAGGTTTCCTGAGGGGTCAATTTGAACATATCCTACCATCCAAATACTTTTTTATGATGTCTAGTTATGCATCTTTGGGAATTTGGGGATTTCCTTCTTAAGTGACTGGATTCTTACTACCTTTTTTAGCCTTTGGTAGGAAGGTGGTGGAATTATTTTACTGTGAGATAGTTTGCCAAATGATTTGAGCAGTATGACTGCTTGGTGATGTCCAGTGTTACAACAAACGTGCGGAACTTCTGTCCCGAGAAGAGATTATTTATTTGAAATCAGTGTTCAGGATTTTTATGTACATTTCTATCCTTCTTCCCATTCTGTCATCTCTTATATGGTTCTGGTCTTAGAATGAATAAGGTTTAGACCTGCAACAAGGAAAAGGAGTGTTTACAAGATGTCATTTAAAGTTTCTGCAAAGTCTGACTCTCTGTTGTCTGGTATGCCCATTGGTAGAATCTTTGTCACACACACCCCACAGAATTAATTGTTTACTAATAAGAATGCTGGTACTGATTTCTTATTTTCCACCAGAATGTTAAACCAATTGCAAGATGCAAGTGAAGCATAAGGTGGTCAATGGGCAGCTGGTATAGCTGTATAAATTTGATTCTACTATATTTCTTGGAATAATAGGAATTGAGAGATTTGATAGATGTCTGAATGTAGTATAACTTACGATATTTTAATGATATCATTATTTTGATACATTGGCTGTGACGTAATTTGACAAAAAAAGTGTTTATTTAGTGTCATAGATAAGTCAGATTAGTGATGGAGTTATAATATGCAACAACTCTTTATGGCTTTTTGAATTTTCACATTCATATATCAAGATTTTTGCTGGAAAATGGCTCAGGTTTTTTAAGGGACAGTTGATGCAAATTCTTGTACTTGTGAATCATTTTGTGACAGAATGATATAAGCTATGTAGCAGCTTTCATATTTTATGAATATTAACAAGAAATAGCATTCTTTGGTACAGTCTGTAAAATGTCACCTGCTTGTGAAAGGAATTCCATAAAACTGGATTTGAAATAGCCTCTTTGGTGCAAGTTTCTTGAATTTATGTACATGGTAACTTGGCTCATTCTTTCTGCATTCTTGGTGTTATGACAGGAAAATTTTGAAGATATGAAGAAAGCTTTCAACTGTGTACACTTTCTGATCTGCAGAAAGCATTTAAAGAGCTTAACAGATGGATTTTTTTCACTAAGGTTTTTATCTAGGGTTACTTCACTTTAGTTTGGTAACTGTTTCCAACTTGTTTCTCAGGCTCTTCTTGTGAGGAGAATAGCTTTCTGTTTTTATAATGAGTTGAACTCTAAAGTATGTTTAAATTTTTAAACTGAACTTAGCAAAACATGAAGTTTAATTTGGCTCAGTATGTTAATTATAATTTAATTGGATGCTTACTTTATTTTAATGCTATTCTTTTAAAACAATATTTTTACTTCATCAAACTTGCATGAAAAAAAGCTTAATGAAACTCTTACCTGTTTTTCTTTAGTTCCATGAAGCATCAGTTGATTGAAATGCAGATAACTGTAGTTTTCTTGTCTATTTTCATCAATTTTGTCAGAATCTTTTGAATAAGTAAGCATATCTTCTAAGTTATGTTGCACTTGCATTATTCTATGATGGTTGTTCCACTATTTTCTACCTGATGATGATTATGATGTTTCAATATACCAAGAAAAAACTCTAAATCTTATAAATATTAAGATGATTTTTCTTAATTTCCTTTCTAAGGTAAAATATCATTTTTTAAAAGAAATAAATGCTTAAATTGGGAACGTAGGAGGAGAATGTAGGGTGAGAAGACCAGAAGCTTAGAATGTGGAAAAACAATAAAAGCAATTTCAAAAGTTGTAACAGTTTTTCAAAGCTGTATAAGTGAAGACTACTCAAATGGGAGAGTAAAACCTTCCCTTAAGCTAAGGGCTCAGGTCAATTATGTCTCTAGTGCTATATGAGAGGTCATGTATTTCTAAGTGCTGTCCCTGTTTCTTTGGAATATTAGCAGCCAGTAAGCAATGTGGAAATGGACTTGGCAATGATGGAGTGAACATGGAACTTCCAAGTTTGGAGAGACATTGTTAAAATTATTCACCAGACCTTTGCAAACTTCATGAAGTACTTCTCTAGACACAGCAAACATTCCTACCAACTGGCTCACTAACTGTTCATTCATTAGATTCATATTAACCTTATCTTATGAAAAACTCTTAATCCATCCTCTTCCTCTTCCTTTTCTTTCTATTTACTTCAACATATTGAAACATTTTGCAATATTTCGGTAGAGGATTTTTATCTCTGAGAGACTAATTTGTATAAAGTTTTTAAAGGTTAATTTTAAGAATGAACTGAAAGGACTATTATCTCTGAAAAATATTTTTCTAGAGATTTCAAGTAGTTGTTTTTTTAATGTAAAACTCTTGATTGATGGTTACCTGTCTTCTATATTTGGACTCTGGGAAAGAAACTAGGTACATAAACCACCCAGATTGTATTACTGAAAGTATAAAATAAATACTTACAGTGAAGTAACTCAGGTTCTACATACTTTCTTAATCAATGAAGCATTTTAGCGAGAGGCTGAAATTATGACGAAGGAGTATTGGCATTTCTTGAAATATTTGGTGCTTGATTTGATGACTAAGGATGGCCATTGAGACTAAATTTTCAATACGGCGATTGTAAAACAAGGCATAAATGAGTGTGAGATTACATAGAGGGAAAGAAAATCCTATGCCTGAAATGGTGATTGTATTTGTCTTTTCTGAAACAGGAAGAGAAGAAAAACAACTACTATCGTGAACTTCTTTTAGGGCATGATATGAGCGTCTTCCATAATAGTTGTAGAAATGATTTGTTAATGCCTACTTACGCAGCTGGGCCAGAACCTGGCAACAGATCTTGTGCCAGAAATACCACTGGAATTCTTTCCCCACATTAATGCATCTAGTCTTGACCTACGCTGTTTTAGTAGGATTAGCATTTTTTAAGCTGAATGTAATATTTTTGGTTTTGGTTGCTCTTCTGTTTCCCAAATATTACCACGTAATCCAATAGGAATTAGAGAAAGAAAGAACTGATCTTATTGAAGATGTGACTATGAACAAAAGGAGGATTAAGGACCTAGAAGACAACCTTTTGTTTCGACTTACAAGCACTAAGAGTTCTCTGGCAGATGATGAGAGTCTACTAATTGTATTGAGTAACACTAAGAAGACTGCTGAAGAAGTAACACAGAAACTGCAAACTTCTGCTGAAACTGAAGTACAGATCAATTCAGCCCGCGAAGAGTACAGACCTGGTGAGTGAAGGTAGTGATGGAAGACAAATGGCTAGACCATATATTTAAATCAATACTTAGAGTAGAAGAAATAGTACAATGACATCAGGAAGACCAAAATTGTTGGGAGAGATCTGTGTTTTCCTGTAAGTAAAATGTATCTAGGAGATGTCATATTGAGCTATAATGGAGAGAATTGTCAATGTTATGCCTCATGTGGAATTTATAAAATTGAGTGAACTGTTCTATTTGTAGACTTCCCATTGCTCTATAAAGGAGTGTATCAATCATTAGGGTGTTTAGTAAGTATATGCTCGAGTTCAACATGTTGACATTCTTTTACAGGGCCAATATAACATTAAATACTCTCTATCTGTTCTGATGAATGCTTCATCATTTATCCGTAGGTTATTATAGTCAGCACGAGTCTTTTGACTTTACACTGACAGGTAAAAATGTGAAAAAAACGGGAAAAAATAGCTCTCTGTAATTGCCTGCATTCTAGGAAATGTGTAAAATGGTACAGTTAGTGTACCAGAAAGCATTGCAGATATTGTAAAACCTTTGTATTTAAAACTGAACAACTACTGTAAAGAAGTTAAATCAGTGCTGGGTAAATTAAATCAATATAGTTCATTTGACTTTTATATGACTCTTGTAAAACTCTGTAAAGAGAAATTTGTTCGGATACTTAAACAGTATTTCAAACTGCCATAATTTTTATATGTTCTACTGATGATCTCAATATTGCAGTGTACTATTGAGCTGCTCTCCAGGTATGCTCATATTTAAAAACTGGGCTTTACATAGTATGCGTTAATTTCAGCAAACATATTTTTTTTCTGCTGTATAAATGAGGATTAAATGAATGATTTTGTTATTTATGTGGCAGTAAAAATAGAGAAACTCAAGGATCTTCATGTATCTAGTGTTAAACTCACTGTACATGTTTTAGAGAGTTAAAGTGTTCTGCTCTGCATTTCTACTTTGACCACGTTTTTTGTTTCCTGTTCTTCAGTTGCAACTCGAGGTAGCATCTTGTACTTCCTTATCACTGAGATGAGCATGGTCAATGTCATGTATCAGACATCGCTTCGGCAGTTTCTGGGACTTTTTGACCGCTCCCTAGCCAGGTATTTTAGCTAACAAAAAGTATCATTTGTATTTAACCAGTCCTGGAGGTGCCTGTAGTACAGTAAAGATTTATTGTAAACTAATATCAGAAAGAAGACTGTTGCTTCTTACAGTCTTGACCAGGAATTGTCAGCTTAAATACCCATAAAATTTTGTCAGTTAGCAAGGCAAAGAACCTTCTAATGTACTTAACAGTCCTTCCAAATTTGCCATTAGATAATTAAAACCCATTATACTGCATTGATTTTTCAGCTGGGCAAAAAGGCTAGATTAGAAAGGATTTTTTTGTTGTTGTTGCTCCTTCAATCTGAAAGTTGTTGCTAGCTTGCTGTCTAATATTCTGTGTTTGTGATCTACTATTTTTCATGTTTTCAAAATACAGAACTATGGCTTTTTTCCTTTTGCATTGTATTCACTTTTATAAAGCCTAAGCAAATGAACATTCAACTGCAGGCCTTTCTTCCAACAGGTCTTCCAAGAGCCCTATAACCAGCAAAAGGGTTACTAATATTATTGAATATATGACATATGAAGTATTCAAATATACTGCCCAAGGGCTCTATGAGGAGCACAAATTTCTTTTCACACTACTGCTTACTTTGAAGATTGATATACAAAGAAACAGAGTGAAGCATGAAGAATTTCTGACACTCATTAAAGGTTGGAACTATGAATAAATTTTAAGGAGAGCATGTTATTATTATAGAAAATTTGTGTATTTGTATCGCCTAGCCAGCACGCTCCTTCCTTTTGCACGTGAGAAACCAGTCAGTTGTAAGAATACATGCTTATCATTCTGATCTGGTGACAGACAACGTGGTATGGTAGTTCTAATTTATAGCAGCACACTGAATATTGATGAATATGCCTTTGGAATCGTGAGAATTTAAATGGAATATTGTTAAGTGTCCTTTATATCTGCTGCTCAAATGCCATCAGGTATGTGTTTAACTTAGAAAAATTATTATTGTACTAAACATATTATAGTTTCTTTAGTAAGTGCAGCAAATAGGAACAGAAAATGATACTAAGTTTAAAAGAATATCAGAGTCTTAGCTGAATGTGACAAGTTCATGGCTTTGGTCTTAACTGCTTACAAGCACAGAGTTCACTTGGAAGTTTGGATCCATTTTGTATTACCTTTCCAAGAGACTTAATTTTCCAGGCGGCATTTATTTATGGATTATAACTGTGAATTTTTCCATGTTGAATCTTCAGAATATCTTTTCCCCAAAAGCATTTATTTCCAGGCACATTGCACAAAAAACCAGTAAAGCCTCAAAATATAAGTTGGTTAAGGCTTCTGTTTAAGGTACATAATATAAAAAAAATGCTATAAACTAACCAAATTGCAAACTCAGCTTAATCAAATATGGTATGGTTTTGTAATGTAGAAAACTCCTGTAATGTCATGATTAAAAAACTGGATTCTTGTATCAGTTTTTTCCCTTTTTTTTTTTTTTTTTATTTTTCTTTGTGTCTCCAACAGTACTAATTATTACTAATTTCAATTTCTTGCAGGTGGTGCTTCCCTAGACCTTAAAGCTTGCCCTCCTAAGCCAGCTAAATGGATTCTGGATATGACTTGGTTGAATTTGGTGGAGCTCAGTAAACTTAAACAGTTTGCAGATATTCTTGATCAAGTACATAGGAGCTTTTGAAAATTGATTTCTTGTTTAACAAGTGATTGTCGGGTAACGATCAAGCCATGTGATGGGAAACTGGTTTATTTTATAGAACAGAAACAAAACTGCCAACAATTGTGGCCCCAACGGCTTAGCAACCTATGTTGATGTAAAGACTCAACCACCCTCCCTGCCAGGAAAATAAGAAGCATGTAGACTGTTCATTGTTTATATAATTATAATATTTTCAGATTGGGATTTAACTTGCCATTATCCAATTCACATGTTGCAACTTTATTCTTATTCTGGTTGTTGGATTTCCTTGCATCCGTGTTGTGCTTTCTTACATTATGTTTTATGATGCTTGTTCCAATATTTCTCTGGTTACATGGAGCAAAAGCTAGGGAAAGGGTGTTCACTAAATTCAATACTTGTATGAATAGTCTTATCAGACACTAAGTGTATTGCAGCTAATGGTAAATAGCATTTGGTATAGTTGAAGAAAACTTTCTGTACGTTCGTGTGAGGAGCAGTTATGTACTTGCTGTTCTCAAAGCTGTGTCTGTGCCTAGCTATCCATGTTCTGACACAGCTATAATAGGAAATACTGATTAGTAGGTCCTGTTTTCAGAATATGAACACTCAAGTGTTTTGTTGCATTTTACAATTCCATACTTAAAATCTGAAAGTTTATCCTATAATTTTTAATTAATTAAATCTGTGGTCTACTATTGCTACAAATGCCTGTGAGCGGATTACATGTCTCTGACTCTCATTAAAAGTTTGCAGCCTAGTGGCAGTGCAAATATAACCTGTCTGTTTAGTGATATTTGCTTCTTTTATGGTATAATTGCAGATTTCCAGAGAAGAGAAACAGTGGAAAATCTGGTTTGATAGTAAAAATCCTGAAGAAGAATTGGTTCCTGGTGGTTATGGTCAATCTCTGGACTGCTTCAGACATCTTCTTCTTATCAGATCTTGGTGTCCTGACAGGACCATAGCTCAGGTATATTTATATAACCTACATGGTCTATTTAGGTATCACTAGAATAATAGTTCCCAGATTGCAGTTTAGCACTATTTTATGTAATGCTAAACACCTTTTTGTAATGGACCTTGACGTTGTATTTTCTGAAATTCTTTTCAGACCATTTATGTTTTTGTTACAAGTGCAGTGATAGCCAAATTATTACAATATATTGAACAAATATTATTCAATGATTTCACTGTGGTGATTTCTATTTAAATCATGTGTTTATCCAGATCTGCTTTATCAGTTCAGAAGGGTACTTTTAGCTGTCCTTGCTTACTCACTGGAATTTTAGAAGTGTCCCCATGTTAGGCTGAAGTAAAATATTTCAATAAACTCGGTTGGCTGAAAGAAAAGAAAATTGAAAATAATTTAATTGAGGACCTATTTCTTGCATAGAAGAATTAGACCCACTTTAGAAAAATCTATACTAAAGTCTGTTCAAAGCTCTCAATTTAAAGCCATTTATTAGGAAAAGTATAAAATTGAAGTTTATTAAACAGACCATTTTTAAAGAAAAATCAGCTTCTAGGAGCCTATTTTTAATCTTTATGTTCTTCTCCAGTGCAAAAGAACAAAAAATTATAAAATTGCTGACAATTCAGAGCAATTAATGACAATTTACTGAAATTGGAATACATCTCTAAAAGTGGGGTATTAATTTTATTGATGCATATCTTTGGCCATCATGATTGGATTCAGAGAAAATCTCAGCAGTTATTGGTGTAACTGCAGTCAATAGGTTAAGCAGTACTGTATAAAGAATGTCTCTATGCTGTGTGCTATGTGTTTGAAACACATTGTGCAAAATTAGTTCCCCTACTGTTAATGGGGCAATGTAAACTTTCATCTTTAAATGGTTTTATGAAAACTGATAGTTTATCAAATGTTTAATGCTGAATGTCTTTTGTCTCTGAGAAGTAACCCAGAAGTATTAAGGGGAAGACTTATCTAAGACAAAAGCATTGTGGTGGGAAAGAGTACAAGAAAGATAATCTCAGACTGTTCGAAAGAGCCTTTTCTATTTCTTTGTGAAAAAGAACAATAATCTAGAATTTTTAAAGATAAATAAAGAAGGGATAAAAGTGATGGTTGTCACCTCTTCCTCCAGATCTTCTACTTATTGATAGTTATTTTAATCATTAGTACTGTTAATTCATTGCTTGTTTAACTGTTAAGGTGGGAAAGGCCTAAGAGCTTTCAAGCCTGTCTTTAATCCTTTTTCTCCTCTTTTTCTAGATTTTAAGGCTAGGAGTAACACTATCTAATGGAGATATCATCTTTAAATCATGAAAACTTTTCTAAAGTTTCAGGGAGGTTATTATTTTTATTATACTCTAATTATAGGTATTATATATAACATTACACACAGATAAATGTAATAAAATAGTTATTTAAAAAAATTTAACTGGTCTTATAAGGCTATAAGAAATAATACCTTCAAAGACAGTATGATGTGTTGACATGTAAAAATAAACTTGTTGCACATTTATATTTCTGATATAAATTTTTGCAGCCTTTGGTCTTCGATTGACTTATCGGTTGTATTTACAGTGAGAAGAAAACAGTATTAAATGGTTAGGTCATGAGTCAAATTTACCCTTTTTAATATAGGCAAGAAAATATATCACTGACACTATGGGGGAGAAATACGCAGAGGGAGTCATCTTGGACTTGGAGAAAACATGGGAAGAGTCAGATCCACGTACTCCTCTCATATGCTTTCTTTCCATGGGTTCTGATCCTACGGACTCAATTATTGCTTTGGGAAAAAGACTGAAGACTGAAACATGCTGTGTTTCCATGGGCCAGGGGCAAGGAATCCATGCTCGTAAACTTCTACAGCAGACAATGGCTCATGTAAGTGACAAAAATCTGAATGTTTTTCTCTCTGAATTAAACACTTAGAAATAAAAATCCTGTCATGAGATAATGTTGTTTGGTGGGTAGTTAATGCTGGTGCAAACTCCTATGTTTATTTATATATGTCCTAAGCAAGAGAACTGTCTTTTCACAGCCCTTCAATTTGCCATAAACAAGCATTTTGATGCTGTGCAGATGTTTTTCATTGAAAATGGAGAGCTTTTCATATAAAATGGAGGTTTTGTAGTAGATTGCTGACTGATGAACATAGCTGAATTGATTTTTTTTTTTTTGTTACATCACCAGTAAATAGTCTTCTGTAAGCATTTCAGGTTATGTTTTCAGTTTTTTATTTTTAGTAATATGGATGTATTTTGTTAAGTGAAGAAAATAAATTCCAAATATGACATTGATAGTTATATAAACTTGAGAAAAACAAGGTTGTATAGCAAAATATTTTGTATTGCTGTAGTCTGAACTTGGACTTGAGAGGGACAATCTGGTAGCACAGGCATTTTACAGGAAGAGGAATTAAAGAACAAAACTATCTGTATGAGAAAGGTGAGATGTTCCAATTTGGCATGCTTTGTGCATCAGGTGGTACTATTGCTATGCCTGCTGAAGTGAAAAGATTGAGCTTCTTACTCTCCCATGTTATGAGCTTCTTTTTATAACCTGTTTTAGTCTGACTTTTGCTTCAGATTCTTATTTGATAACTTCTTATAAAGAACTAATTAGCAGATCGTATGAGAAGAAACTCATTCAAAAATAGGGGGGAGGAGCACCTTTTGTTTAGTTAAGAGAAATGCAGTTACTCTCCCTCACTGTGTCACAAGCCTTCTTAGTGAAGAGGTATATGAGATGTCTATAATGAAATATGATAATTCATACAAGAAAGTTTGACGTCTATTGATTGATAGCAATAGATTAATTATGTTTATTTGGTTATTTTCCAAGCCTGGTACCCTTGTGAGGAACAAGGTTTAGCAGCTTGCTCTATGGAGCTACTCCTGAGCTCCCTTATGTAAGTCTAAATTTATCAGTTTCTATCAGCACTGTAGTCATTATGATGTATGTTTTAAATGTATTGAAATGGAAAAGGTAGAGACTACTCAAAAAGACCAGATGAGACAAGTAAGGACGACTTGTTCAGGTGAAAAAAACCAAATAAGCTAACACCACCTTCAGAAGAAACAGCCCACAGCTTAGCTCCCCTCAAGGAGTGATTTCAGTTTGTGAACAATGTTGATAACTTTTTATATTCTACTATTTTAAACTAGGGAGGTTGGGCACTTCTGCAAAACTGCCACCTTGGACTTGACTTTCTGGATGAGTTAATGGACACTGTAATAGAGACAGAGACTGTTCATGAAAGCTTTCGACTGTGGATGACAACTGACATTCACAAACAGTTCCCCATCACCCTTCTTCAAATGTCAATCAAGTTTACCAATGAACCACCACAAGGGCTCAGAGCTGGACTAAAGAGAACATACAGTGGTGAGTGCTAGAACGGTAATGATTTAAAATTAATGTTTGGACTGTGATGCTATTGTGTGGTCACGTTAAACTGGTAGTAGGTGTAAGATGGTATGAGGAACTGATCACGATGCCAGGACACATCTTGGCTTTTGTTTTGAAAATTAAAAAGAAGATATGCTGAAGTTCTGTTGCCAGAACTAATTGGACAGCAAAAAAGGAAATGCCTTTTCTTTTCTCACAAGCTGGCTTCTAATACCTCAGTTCAAAGTGTTTGAATTTTTAATCTTCTGTCTTTTGGAAGAAAAATGACATGTTAATCTTTGTTGGCTATCAAGTGCTCTTTATGCTACATAAAATAAAGGACAAAGATTCTGTGCAGAAAGCAACCTGATGTGAATTCAGCTATTAGTAAATCGTGAGGTTTTTTCCCCTGAAGTTTACTCTTTTAATTTGAACAACTTAATAACATGCTATAAAATGTCTCCAGCACAGAACACTTTGTGGGACAATAATTTACCCTTGGAAGAGGCAGAGAGCCAAGTGAATATCTCTAGAGTGGTATTTTAGCACTGATTTTGAAGTAGTTTTGAAAAAGACGATTACTATGATTCTCATAAAGCCCATTTGCAATCAATAGGTGTCAGCCAGGATTTATTAGATGCCAGTAAAATGGTGCAGTGGAAACCACTGTTGTATGCTGTAGCCTTTCTACACTCCACTGTTCAAGAAAGACGTAAGTTTGGATCTCTGGGTTGGAATATACCCTATGAGTTTAATCAAGCTGATTTCAATGCTACTGTGCAGTTCATTCAAAATCACTTGAATCGCATGGATACCAAGCAGGTAATGATTTTGTGGGGAAGGTGGATTAAAGTGATGGATCTTTCTAGTAGTGAATGTATATAAAAGCTTCCTAATAACTGAACTACAAGAATGATTTTAACTTACTGTTTTTTTCACAAACATTCAATATTTCGAGTATACCTGTCTCTACAGCAGCAGACTTAGACTTCAAATCCAGTGCCTGTTTAATTTCTGTATCAACCTGTACATTAAAGAAAAAAAGCCTTCCCAGCCATCTCAGAAATATAAACCTTAGAAGTATAGACCTCTTTTTCAATTCTAATTAAGTCAATTATTTAAAAAGGGATGACTGTATTTAAAGGGATTTAAAAGGGATGACTCTTTTGCTTAAATCTATTTCAAGTAAAAATAATAAGATTTGGCCCCTCCAACCTATCTTTGCAGCATGAAGAAATCGAAAATGGTTTTAAATAATTATGCAAGAATTTCTCCTACGTTTCTCACTTCCGTGTGGTCAGTTGTCATACAGAGAGGTCTCTGGCAGGGCAATTTGCAGTTGGCATTTTAAGTGAAAGGAGGATTCAAATACATCTGTAACTTTCTTGCTATCTTCAAGATGCTGTTGAATTTGTTGTTAATGAATCATATTTTGAGAAATCCTCGCAGGTGTTTTGGGAATGCAAGACTATAATAAAAAAAAGAGTAATAGGAAAATAACTTTCTTCCAAACGGGACAGACAAGGTACATCAGCTGTTTTCACTAAGGCAGATCTAAGTAAATGAGAAGAGGATTAGCTAAAGTCACTGCTTTCTGCTTGGTTTTAGGGCATCTCCTGGAGTACTGTTTGTTACATGATAGGTGAGATCCAGTATGGTGGTCGTGTGACAGATGACTTTGACAAAAGACTCATGAACACCTTTGTAAAGGTTTGGTTCAGTGAAAATACATTCAGTCCTGAATTCAGCTTCTACAAAGGATACAGCATACCCAAATGTACTATGGTGGATCAATACCTTCAGTACATACAGGTTGGTAAATGAAAGCTAATCACTTATTTCTCCTAAGTTCCTAATTCCCTATAATTTTTATTTTTTTCTGAGTACCTGTATTTTGTCTTTTATTTGCAGCTTTTTTATTGATTTCTAGTACTCTGCATATCTATTAGTGACAACTAATTATTGTTATCAATGTTATCATCTTCACGACAGCAATATATATTTTCATTTTCATCTGGTTTTCTCGTGGGATGTACCTAAAGGCACAAAGTTATTAAAGAGGGCAAAGAATGGAGTCCAGACATTGGGCACAACCTCTTGGAAATAAAAGGTTTAGATACATGAGAGTACAAGTTTACTGTTAAAATAGCACATAGATATTAAAACTCTATTTGTTTGGTGTGATTTGGGCTGTGACATGACAAATAGACCACAGCAAGTTATTTGGCCTAAGACTATTTGAAGAAATCTAGCTTCTTACTTTACAGTAATAGAGAGTTTTTTTCTATTTTTTATTTGGTTTTGTTTTGTGTTGGGTTTTATATTTATTTGGGGATTTTTTTTGTGTGTGTTTTTTTTACTTAATGATTTGTTTCTAGATCTCCAGTTGTACTCTTTTTTATATTTTACTATGTAGAGCCTTCCTGCTTATGACACACCAGAGGTGTTTGGTTTGCATCCCAATGCGGATATCACCTACCAAAGTAAAGTTTCCAAAGATGTATTGGACACCATCCTCAGTATTCAGCCTAAAGATAGCTCTGGTGGAGGAGGTGAAACTCGAGAGGCAGTTGTAGCCAGACTGGCTGATGATATGCTGGAAAAACTTCCTGCTGATTATGTACCGTTTGAAGTGAGTTAATGAAATTCTGGCAAAAACATTTGCTCCATCTTGCCTTTTATGGATTAAAAAACAAAACCAATAAGTTTACTAAAAGCATATTTCGACTCCTTCATACAGGCAATACTTCCTATTTTAAAGAATTGTGACCAAACTATCAATGTTTATAATGAAATCATTAAATGTGTGCTGAAGTGCTTTTGTGAGGATTTTAAAAAAAATATTAAACCCATTAATGCTTAAGTTGTCATTTGCACTATGGGGGAGGTAGGATCATCAACTTTTAACTGAGGTTGTTGACACTATAAAATTTCTAGCTATGTTCATGCAGTTGTTTACTCGTTAATTTTACACTTTTGATTAAAAATGTATCTGTAAGTTTGGTTAGAATACAAAGCTGCCTGGTATTGTGATAGTTCCTAGGCATTGCTACTATGTCAAAGCAAAGTAGCTGAGGCAATTATTCTTGATTGGTTTGTACAAAGAGAACCTTGGAACTGCTTGTTGGAATTAAAGCTGAGTTCCTTGAACTAAGGTAAATGCATACAAGCTCTTTAAATGGCATTAGCTCATAGAATGATATACAGACGAAATCATGACTTTGACTAAAAACATAGCCGGTCTCAGCATCACAGATTTCTCTTGGAACAAATCCTGTGTTTCTGTCTCCCTTCAAGGGAGGTGCCAAACTGACCATTTTTGTTCATAAATGAATTATGTTGTCTTAAAGATCATATTGTGGCCTAAGCTTGACATAAAGACAACTTTGTTTTTTCACTTCTCTTGAAGGATCTTTGGTTTTCTACCTACAGGTAAAAGAAAAACTAAAGAACATGGGACCTTTTGAACCTATGCACATATTTTTGCGACAAGAGATTGAACAAATGCAGAGAGTAATTTCTTTAGTGAGAAGCACTCTGACTGATCTAAAACTTGCCATTGATGGGACAATAGTTATGAGTGAAAATCTGAGGGATGCTTTAGACTGCATGTATGATGGAAGGATTCCTGATAGCTGGAAAAAAGTAGGTGTACATAACTCGTTACAGAAAGAAATAAAAAACTTATTTCTGAAGAGACTAGATCAAACTGCTAGACTTATAGTATACACTTTTTTCAAACTGTGTTTCAGAAGTGTTAACCAGAGCTGTGCAACTGCTGGAATAGATTTTGTGCTAAAATAAACATAGTCAAAACAGCCTTCTTTCATTTATAAAAATTGAAATGAATGTGGGGGATGCAGGTATTTCCCATTTTAACAGCCTGTTGTATATTGACAGGATAAAAAAGCTAGAGACAGGACAGTAATTTAAAATGTGGTGATGGATTTTAAAATATAGCACCCACGTTAGTGGACTACACTGGTGCTATTTATTGAACATATATAATTTACATACGTTCCTTTTCTGGTTTAAGTAGAGGTGGCCTGTCCACCTTGGTCAAAATCTGTGTTCTTTGAGTTTGACTTATAGCCACATAATTACAGAATAGTAGATGCTGGAAAGAATCTATGGAGACAGTCTAGTTTAATCACACTTCTGAAAGCAGTTAAAGCAGGCTTAACTGAGTCAGTTAAAGCAGGTTTCCCAGGAGTCTCCAGAATCAGAGAGGTGCAACCCATTCCACTGTTTGATCACCTTCACAGTAAAAACCAATCAGCAACCACCAGCCAAACAAACAAAAAACCCCTTAAGCCAAAACAGAATTTCTTATATTTTGTCTTCCTGTTGCCTTCTCTCCTATTGCTGACAAGGATGAGGCTCCATCTTTTTCCATTCTCTACACATGAGGTATAAACATAATATCTTCTTTGTGGCTTCTCTTCTCCAGGCTAAACAATCCCAGCTCTCAGCCTCTCCCCATAGAAACTGTTTTCAAGGACAATTAGAGCTGTTAATGGCAACTGATGGAAAGAAAAATGGGGAGGTTTTTTTGTTGTTTGCTTGTTTTGTTTCCACTGACAAAGTGTTTTCATGTACAAAACCTAGACCTAAAGAGATGCTTCACAACACAACTATATCTCCACATAATCCAAGTTCAGTTTTCCTTAGCTTTTATTCAGAAGAATAAAAATGCGTAACAGTTTTACAGAAATCATGCTATCTTGATAGATTGACCTTGGAATTAGAAAGACATATTTGCAATTTTTCTTCTTATACAGCTATCTAACCTTGCAAAAATGTCGTAAAATGGACAATTACCACAGAGAGCATCAAGCATGTATAAATGGAATAGTAGGCAGGAATTTGAACAGACAAAGAATTTGCTTCGTGCTTCAGTGAGATGCAAAGTTTAAGCATCAGATTAAAGTTAAGATATGATAGATGTTCTTCAAATATGCTTTGCTAATATTATATTGTTTATTACTGTGGGAGGAGTTCGCTTTTTTTGACAGCAGTATGCTATTTTAAAACATGTTTACTGTTTTTAGGCATCTTGGCCTTCCAGTACACTTGGTTTCTGGTTTACTGAGCTTCTAGAAAGAAACCACCAGTTTTACAAGTGGATTTTTGAAAGTAGACCAAACTGTTTCTGGATGACAGGATTTTTTAATCCTCAAGGATTTTTAACTGCAGTGAGGCAGGTAAATTGTGTTTGAAGTCTTATTCTGCTTATTTTTTGACTTGCTTTTAAAAATAAAATATATTGTCTGATGAAGGATGAGTTTATACACATGGGAAGATCCGTGACTGTCTAACATTTCCTGAGTGAACTGCTCTTCCTTCGCATATACTTTTTCAGTGTATCAACCACTAATATGTTAAAATATATTTCCTGTCTTGACCAAGGCTCAAATAAGTAGAGGCTACCTCACAACATTATTAAGGTAGACTAGAAAAAATGTTGTTTCGTGTTTGCATTGAGATATCTCTGAGAATGGGCATTAAAACCATGAATTTATTTGTCTTTTTTCCCCGCTCTTTGTTCTGTGTTCTGTACTTACCTGACTGGAGACTGAGCAGAAAACCTATTCAGAATTATTCTTATATTTCACTTCTGATTAAGTCTTTCTTCGTGAAGTGGGGAAGACTTTATTTAATGCATATACGTATGATATTTGATGTATTTGTTAACGTGTGTGTGTGTTGACTTGGTGATTGTGTTGGTGGATCAGCAACTTTTTTACTTTAAAAGGAAGCAATAAATGCCTGTGTTGGTCAGCTTAAAGGGACATATTGGAGAGAGTAAGTGCCTGAAACGTGTAAAATTAGAAAAGAATACTCGGGTGAAAATACAATGGGACCTCAGGAAAAAAAGCCCAAGCTTTTGGAGAAGACAATGAAGACTTCTGGTGTAGGAAAAACGTCTCCTCTTACTCTGAGGTCTGGGTAGTGTAATCTAAAATTTCAGGCATATAGCCATGGAATTATGTAACAAAATATTTTTTTTGCGTGAACAGTCCTAAATTGGGACTATCTTTTTCATCCAAGCTTGTGGAAAAGGTTTACTAGCAGGATCCGAAACAGTTGGAAACTACAGTAATTTCTGGTTCTGTAAAAAGGAACTGTGGATAGGTAACAACCTAATATCCCAAATAAATACCAAATTGAGTTTCTGGGCTTTGCTATGCGGTAAAACAAATAGAAATGAGAAAGAGGAAGAGCCAGAATGATCACTGAACTATAAACTTTGTGTTCTGTTAGATCATCTCAGTAAATGCAGTATGGGACAAGCATTAATTCCAGTTACTTCAACCAAAGATCTTTGAAAGCCATTGCAAGACCAGGCTAAAGCTTTTGTTTGCCATAACTCAGTTGCACAGGACAGTAAGGAACTGGGCAACTGAGAACTGAGTGTTGTCCAATGCGTTAACTAACAGGTTTTTTTGCAGTCTCTTTACATAGCTTTAGAGCTGAGTGAGTTCTTACTCATTAAGAATACAGTTACTGAAGAGTAGAGGTGCAGGAAAAGGAAGGTAACCTCAGAAAATATGTTTCACTTACCACATGGAGGTAATGTTTTCTCATCTCATCAAATCTGTGAAACTTTTGTGTTCACAGGAGCTGGCTACCATTGGCATTCAGTGCTTGTGTTACTTGTAACAGTCTTTAGATAGTGTATATATAATAGAAAGATTGAAAATCCAATATAGTGGATAAAGTACTGAAAGCTTTCTTGTAGTTCCATGCCATCGCTCCCTTAGAGAGAAGCCAAACTGCTGTAAACATGGATATCATAGAGAATTAGGGGTTTTTTTTGTGCTGAAGAGGATATGTTGCCACCACACAAATTTATTTCTAACAGCTGCTGGGAAAAAGGGTTCTGTGCTCATGTGAAATTGTAACCTCCTAACTTTTGTCTGACTTGGGCAGGAAATAACGAGAGCTAACAAAGGATGGGCTCTCGACAGTGTAGTGCTGTGCAATGAAGTCACTAAATGGATGAAGGATGATATCACAAGCCCTCCTTCAGAAGGTGTCTACGTGTATGGGCTGTATTTGGAAGGAGCTGGTTGGGACAGAAGGAACATGAGACTGACAGAATCTAAGCCCAAGGTGCTCTTCGAGATGATGCCAGTCATAAGGATATATGCAGAGAATAACAGTAAGTAATGGTATTGTAAAGCATGTTATTTCCATAGAATTCAATGTAACTTTTCATTTAACTGCATGGGAATCTTTTGGGTTGTAGGGATTTCATGAGGCTGTTGCTAATCATTGTAGACATACCAAATCCCTTTCAATGGGGGAGACTTCCCAGTCTTCCACTGAAAATGTGCTTTCAGACTTGCTTCATAATTGATAGTAGGCACTTTTCCTAACATTTAGCTCGGTCTCTACACATGGTGATAAGAACTTCTTAATGGTGTTAAGAACTTTTTAACCCATTTACAGGTAAGCTGTACATACTGGCAATGTGTATCCTGGATTGAAAACACCAGCTTTCTTATACATAAACTCTGTGATCTTTGTAACCTAAACCTAAATAATCTCTTTCACACATGCAAAAAATGAATGTAATTTTTATGTTTCTGTAACATATAAGTATGTATACAAAACATATAAGAGATGCATGGATTATATATATATGCACACACATATATATACATATA
Organism: Eulacestoma nigropectus; assembly: GCA_013397775.1. Lineage (NCBI taxonomy): Eukaryota > Metazoa > Chordata > Aves > Passeriformes > Eulacestoma > Eulacestoma nigropectus. The sequence goes on from VZTE01000127.1 coordinate 870,353, forward strand.
CATATATACGTATATATCATGTTTATAGATAACGTTATATATGTGTATATATAATGTGTAGATTTATAAAAATGTATTTTTTTTACCTAGACAAGTCTGGTTTTGAGCTCATGGAAGCAAGCAAGAGGTGGAGTGAGGTGGTGGAAGTTGTTTTGTCTTTGAGGCAGAAAAAGAATGTAGGAATGGAAAGGAAACTTATGGGGCTGAAGGACAGCGCTGTGAAAATATGTAATTTGTGTTAATGTGGTGGTTTTTTGCATACAGAATAGGACATGCTGTTGAATAGGGATGTAAAACAGAATAGAACAATCCACTGCAGAACATAAAACTGGAAAAACCTGTTGAAAAGCATTCCACCTCTAAAAGCAAACTTGCTAACATGCTATTTTGCATAGCTAATATTTAATAAAAGGTATGATCAGCAGCCAAGATACTAAATAATGAACACTGAAGTATTGAGCATGACTAGACTATTGTTCTAATTCTGCAGTGAAGTAGTTGATGACTGGTACTCTCAAATACTAAATGCATTTCAAACCAGGTTATTCAAAGTAGGGCAATTTTATTTTGACATAATACATTGATAAGAAGTAACGTTCAATGGGCAGATTGAACTAATAAGAATGCTATTTACTCTAGAGTGTCCATTTGCATATCTTGCTTTGCATACGTTCCTAGGTGCTCATGTTAAATCTTACCCTACAGAAATTTCAAGGCATATATGGCCTTCAGCTGGCAATAGCAAATAGAGAGCAGTGTACTATTGAACTTAGAGTCAGTTTTCCATTTGCCTTATGACCAGTCCCTTAGGGGCCCATTTTTTCAACTTAGTTCAATTGCTCTTTATGTCTCTTCTGTCTTTTCAGCTGCAAAAGATCCACGTCTCTATTCCTGTCCAGTCTACAAGAAGAGCAGTCGAACAGATCTGAATTACATTGCTGCTATGAATCTTAAAACCCGTCAGCCTCCAGAGCACTGGGTACTCCGTGGAGTAGCACTTCTGTGTGATGTCAAGTAACATCAAGCAAAAAAAAAGGTTTCCAGGAGTTCTTTTCTGATTTTAAATGTACACACATTAATATGTAGTTAGATACACGGTGGAACACTCCTAAAAATATTATTTCTAAATCACACATTCCATTATGATATTTTTATAAAATTGTTCTCAGTAAACTTCTACAATAGGCTTATAAATGCTACATCTTAGAGTAAGATTAACTTTGGTGTCTTTGAAAAACCATGACAAATATTAAGTGCGCCTATGACTTATGTGTGCCTAAGCGCTCCTCCTGTGGGCTTAATTTAACCTTGAATAAAGATTAATTGATTTGAACATTGCTACTTTTTGTTAGTAAATATTCTTTTATCAGGATTTACCTTCAAGAAGCTAAATGCAAAGCTGTTTTTTTTGTGTGTGCATCTATGGAAAACTAAACCCAGTTGCTCATTCATATTAGTTAAAATTCCTCAAGATGATGCTCCAAGATTTATTTCCTAGCTGATAGTTTGCTTGCTGTCTAAATAAAGAAGTTAAAGTTGGAAAAATATCACACTTTTTTCACTACTTGGAGAACAAATTCATTGTGTTATATAGGAAAACAAGCATTTGACAACTGCCGAAATTCCTTACTATCTGGTTCATGACTTATAAATATGTAATGGATCGGAAGCTCCAAATAGCTCCATAAGAATGAAAGGATACCTTTTTAGGTGCCAGTATACCAGATGTGAGTCTCTCTTCATCAAGGTTATTAGTGGATGGGGCTCTTCTCTCTTCTCTTCTCTTCTCTTCTCTTCTCTTCTCTTCTCTTCTCTTCTCTTCTCTTCTCTTCTCTTCTCTTCTCTTCTCTTCTCTTCTCTTCTCTTCTCTTCTCTTCTCTTCTCTTCTCTTCTCTTCTCTCTTCTATTTTAACTTTCTCATTTTTTTGCTTATGTGCTGCAGCTTTTTTGGTGTCTCAGCTAGATAGAAAACTTTTCATGTAGGAATTCATCTTAAAAGAGAAATGTCAGCAGCTCCATTTAGTTGGACACTATTGGCCTCACACGTCAAGCACACTTATTTAATCATCAAAAAAGCCAGTGTACTTTTGTTTCTGAGTTCAGTAGGTCATGTACTGTAGTGGTTCACTAGTCTTTCCCAAAAATGGCTACTTCAGAAGAGGAAGCAGAGAGAATCAGTATTCCTGGTGCATCTGTCATTCATAAAAGTTTTCAATTTTATGTCAAATCAACACAGGGAAACGTCAACATTCATTTCCACAGTCAAACCAGTTATAAAACTTAGGTGGAACATTGATTCTGTCAAAACAAATTCTGGTTGTAGAGGTCTTTCCCTCTTGGAATTACTATTATTTTTTTCTTTTAAATAACTCACAGTGAAACAAATGAAATATGTGAAAATCTTTTTACAAAATACTTTTAATTTAGACATGAAAATAAATAAATAAAGTTAGAGGGGTTGAAGTGTTCTTTATTAAACCCTGAAGCACCATGTTCCAACTTCAAGGAGATATCCAGATACTCACTGGAGTTCTAAGTTGCTGTGGACTCATGTCTTTCACCAAGACCTTCCTCTCTGAAGCAGATGCACATATTTCATCCTTGTGCAAGTCATTCATACTGAGAACTTACAAGCCACAAGCACTTCAAATACCACCTTTCAAACAGGGCATTTGTTCTACCATCATTGCTGTAGATACAGTGAACACATCAAACCCAATAGTAATTCTCAGTGAGGGTACTGTGCACATTTTTTTTCAGAGTGTTATTTTCTATGAGAATAGTAGGGAAAAGGACAGTTCCCCACACTGGTGATCCCAGTTATTCCAAAGGCTGTTAGGTCAATGAAACAATTGATATTGGCCATCACTGTTATTTCTGTTGTTTTAGCTCTCTTTCTGTAAGAGGTTTGGCCTCGGCTCTTTAGGTGTCTGCAAAACCACCATCAGAGATGGAAAAATGAGGCAGGGGAAAGTTCAATGAAAAGCACTTTTAAAATGCAGTATTATGTCAGGGGCCAGAGTGCATAACCCTGCTCTCCCAGAGGTTTTGCTGCCTGTACTGGGAGAACACTTGGTGTAGCTCGACTTGGACCCGCCTCATTTACTATAGCCTTGCCTTGATCTGTGGGGCAGTGTCCGGTTAACCTCGGCTCTTCAGGCCCTGACTTGCTGACCCATCTTTCTGGCTTGACCTCAGATCTGCCCTGTTATTACAGCCTCATCTGGCAGTCACTGATACGTTAGCTGGCCCTGGTTGCTGTCATGGACCTGCTCTGCTTTTTTGTTCAAGTGCCATGAGACTGTGTCCTTGTCAGAGAGAGCTTTGCCCTGCCCACCCTGCTGTGGCTCTTGGCTTCCAGCTCCACTGTCCTTTCCAAGCAGCCTCCCTTTGCTGTTGCCTGACATATGCCTTAAAAGAGGGGGAAAAATGAACTGTTTCTTGTTCAAAGCAGAAATGGGTAATAAAATCCTTCAATGGAAAGGAATATCAGTAAAATAACCAAACCTGATGTATTGTAGAACTCTATGTCTAGAACTGTTTGGCTATGCTATTCGTACTGAATGGATTAGTCAAGAAATACCATTCACAGACTTCAATTATGCTGCTCTTAAGCCTCCAGAACTATGAATTTGAGGGTCTGGAAGAGTTCAAGATTACAGAAGGTATTCTCTCAGTGAATTTCTCATATTTGGCATGATAAATACATGTATTTTGGAGAATATTTAAAAACAAACTTTATACAAATTATTTTGGAAATTAATAGTAAAATAATGTTCTGAACAAGGTGCAGATATTAGAGTTTCATCATAGAGCTTTGAAATCCCTCATAAATTTTAGAGTATTTAAAATAAGCAACCTAGTCTTTCCAATATATGCTATGCTGTGTAGGCTATACTACTACTATATGAGCTTCTCTTCATAAAAGCTTTTTTCTTTTTGTTCTGTGCCTACACTCATACCTCTTAGCTCCTAGGTCACTTTTCTCACAGCTGTGATTTGTTGCACTTTTGAGATTATAAGGAAAAAGAAAAATTCAAGTTTATACCACAGTAGGCAATGCAATTCCAAAGTAACAGTAAGTGTGGTTGTCATCCTCGAAAAGGGGTTTTTTAAATCAAAAGTAGATTGCTATGGTATATGTACAAAAACTTGATTAATAAGAAACTGCTTCTTATTCTGAAATAACCTTCATTAAATTATTTTCATAATTAAATCAATATTGAAGAAAATTCAGTTTTCCTTTATTATGTGGGGTTCTTTTGTTCATTCCTTGCTTGGACAGCTATCCTATTTTAATTACCCAGAGCTGGATGTACTAAGTGGCTTCCTAATTAATCTCAAAATAAATCTTGACTAGTGTTCAAATTACAACATTTTAATTTTTAGCTTTCACATTCACATTGCACAAGCATTATAGGTGTATACAAATATCTGAAGGCTTTTGGAACACATACTTAAAAAAACAATGTTGCAGAGGTGGTTGCATGTGAGCCAAGTTGCTTATCAGTTGTGTTACACTAAAGGCCTATTAAACAGATGAAATAAAAAGACAGTTCTTGACATGGATGCGGGTCCCAAGATGTACCATCTACTGGAGCTTCTGGCTTTTAATTTGCACTATGCAGCTTTCCCCAGGACTATACCACTCTATAACTTTTGTTCTCATAGTAAAATTAAAACATCCAGTGTAAGTGTATTATGAGTCTGTATATTAATATAGAAAAATGTAATTAAAATCTGAGCTTTTAAAACTAAAAAGCAAATATATGTTACCAATCTCACTCTGCCTCTGAAGCTTACACATAAAATTAGAAATGTCTTAGTATTTACTTGCACATTCAATCTTTTAAACAAATATTCAAAACAAAGAACTATCAAACCAACACTGGAAAATCTGGCAGAAGAAAAAGTGGGAAGAAGGGTGTGGTTAAAATATTTTTCAGTTGGAGCTGTTATTTAAAACGGATGCTGGCCTTTAACTTTTTAGTAGAGTTATTATTTACATTGCAATCTCTTGGAGAGCTGAAGGAGTTATTTTAGTTTTTGCTGTCAGAGGGTATGAGCTATCCTATTTTGGTAAGAAAAACAACAGATGTTTGCTGATGGAAAAACATGGGGTTTTTTTCCAAAGGTGTTATCTTAGAACAAGAAGATCTACATACAGAAAAAGAAGAGTTAGGAAGCTCTGTGAACCGTCTGTGAAAAGAGGTTAACATGACTGAACAGAAGGCAGAGTAACTTGTTAAGACACTGTTTTTATGTGAGTTGCCTGCAAATAACAAAAAGTTTTCAGTTTCCCTGTTAAACTGCCAGAAGAATGGCGGCCAATATATATAGCTTCTCCTGCAGTGTGTCTCCCACCACCTTCCATTTCTTTGGTATAAAAGGTGTAATTTTTGCAGAAAAATTTAACTTAGAATCTCTTGTTAACTGACCTATTTAACTTACTATATTAAATGTCACATTACGCTTTCCTCTCTCTAAGCTGAATTAGGTATCTCTCTTGCTCTGAGTGAACCGCAATTCCAGCAAAATAATAGTAGCTTAGTTTGGGAAGAGCACTGTAAGTGGTTCACCTTATCTTTCAGTGTCTTTTCTAATCTGATTAATATATGCTTAGAAAGGAAATGTTAACTGATGATGAAGCTCATAAGCACTGTAGAAGATTGTGACAAGAGCGTGTATGCAAAGAATATCTAGAAGTGCTTTGTGAAGTCAGATGTGCTCAACACAAGTCCCTTCTGTTGGCCATCATTTTCACAAATCAATTCCTTTGTGTTAACTTCCAGTACTTAAAATGGGCTTATAAGAAAGATGGGGAAAAACATGTTAGTAGGGCTTGTTGTGGTAAGGCAAGGGATAATGGTTTTAAACTAGGAGAGAGTAGACATAGACTAGACATAGGGAAGAATTTTTTTTATGATACTAGTGATAAAATACAAAGGCAGGTTTCTCAGGTAGATGATAGGTGCCTCATCCCTGGAAACATTCAAGGCCAGGTTGGATAGGGCTCTGAGCAACCTCATCTAGTTTAAGAGTGCAGAGAGGTTGGACTAAATGACCTTTAAAGGTCACTTCCAACCCAAGCCATTCTATGATTTTATTCCTTGTATAAATCAGTATTGTTTCAATTAAAATACTTCGTATAAAATGTGCAGACGTGCATATATATTGTGCCCACAGTGTGATGTCAGCACAATAAAAGTTCTGCTTGACCCCAACATACTAAGTGAGAAATTTAATACTGAGTTGAGCCTTGTTTTTAGGCAGAATTCAGTGAGTCTTTTCTTGTTTTATCCTTTTAAAAATTAAAAAGGCAATAATAATGCTACTGGAGCTAGCTGTATTCACTGGATGAGCAGTCGTTTCTGGTCTTCGCTTTACTAAAATGGTCAGATGGGACACTAGGCTCTGGAAATATCCCACTCGTGTTTGGTGAATGAAGTCTTATACAGCCAGAGATCTCAGAATACTAATTAATGAATGGGACACTCTTTTGCACTGTTTTGAATGAACCCTTGCACTTGAAAAGAAGGAAAAACCTGGGGCAAAAGAGAAAGGGGAGGACCATGTGTGAAAGCTGGGATGAATCAGAATCACTTCAGTATTTTAGTGAATAGTCTACTTATCAAAATAGTTTTAAGGAAAATACTCTCTGGATTTATTACTTGTAAGGGATGTTGTGGTATCACAGAATTTTTGAGATTGGCAGGGAGATCCGGAGGTCATCTCATCCAATCCCCTGCTCAAGTCGGGTCTCCTAGACCTGGCTGTCTAGGGCTGTATCTGGGTAGATTTTGAATTTATCCAAAGGGGTGGAAACTCCACAGCTGCTCTGGACAACCTCTGCCAGTCAGTTACCCTCACAGTAAAAACAAGTGTTTCCTGATCTTCATGCAGTACCTCCTGTGTTTCAGTTTGTGCTCTTTACTTCTTGTCCTATCACTGGGTGCCACTGAAAAGAGCTTGGATCTGTGCCCTTTACACCTTCCCTTCGTGTATTTACATATGTTAATAAGATTCCCCTTAAGCCTTCTCTTCTCTAGGCTGAAGGTCCTGCTCTCTCAGGCTTACCTTGTGGGATAGATGCTCCAGTCTCTTTATTATACTAGTGGCCTATAGCTGGAGTCTCTCCTCTATCTCTGAAGACTTTATGGCAGATTTCTTTTACAAGAGTTGGCACATGTCTGGTTCCTAACACTGCATGTGTTCCAGGAGCAGGTATTTTATGTACAATAGGGCAACTGCTTTGCTATTCCTCGTTTTGTACTGTTGTGCTTTTACTAGAAGCATTTATTCAAATGAGTCAAAAAATGTATTCTCTACAAAGATGTGGTGTGCCTGCCTCTTTAGTCTGGTTAATGTGCTGTTGGTTGGCTGCATTGTAATGAAAACCGGTAATTTTTAAAAAGTCTTCCTTTGATATAAAACTAAAATACATTTATTTTGTAATGCCACCTGTGTATTGAACTACAACAGAGGTACAGAGACTGGCAATACGTTGTGCAGATGTTGGAAGTTAGACATGCACAATGTACTTGTGCTTTCCTCACACTAGATAGGAAAATTTCAGGAATACACTGTGGTTACAATTATTGTACCAAAGCTTTGAGAATTCTGTTACCATTCCAAATTGTCCTAACAGCTTGATTCCGTGGCAGTTTCACATTGCCTATGACTGTATTGAAAGCAGCAGTATTTGACAGTTTGTGTTGAGGAATTGGACCTGTCTGGAATTTGGATGCTGTCAGTGAATTAAGTCATACCAGGTTTTTCCTTTTTCTTGTATCAGTGCATTGAATATATGGAAATCAGGTATGTTCCAAGGATTATATTGTTGGTATTTGCAAAAGGCTCTGACAGTTAAAAGCATCAAAACACTACAAATGTCTTCATTTTTAGCAGTTCAGGGCTTTGTTGCAGCTACTGTATCTTGTACCTGATGGGTTCACAAGCCAAGCTATGGCAATGAGACAGACAATAAAAACCATCTTCCTGCTTTCTCTCAAGAAGGAATTGTTCCCTGCATTAAGCGGAGATAAGAGAGATCTGAGGCGGGATCAAGACGATTGAAATGAGAACAAAAGTTTCTGCCATTCATCTAAACAAGGTTAAGGTTAAGGAGTGAAAGCTTTAGAAATAAAATCAGCCCTGCTCCTGAACTTGTTGGATAAAATGATCTTGTCTGATTTGTTTCTCTTCTCACTTTCTTTTTTTTTTTTAACAGTAGGAATATATTATTTCCTTGATTATTATTTAAACTCCATAATTAGTGTTACAAATGGTTGCAGAGGGGGGAGCTTGGAGAACGTGGAGGGGAAGGTGGGGGGGAGGTTTTTGGCTGGGGGTTTCCCGAAATACCACAGGTTTTTTCTACTGACTTAACAATAATATGAAATAAAGGGATAAACTGAGAAATGGAAAAAATCAACAGAAGCTTGAAAACAGTAGATTTTTTTCCTGACGAGATCCCAAAAGGAATTAGAAAGAATAGAATCCCCGTTAATATCAGAGAAATGCTTAGAGATCCAAATAATAAAGAATTTGAGTTTCCTTTTAGAAAGATTCCCCTTAGAAAACTTAAAATTATTAACAAGAAGGATTTTTAGAACTTGGGAATAAAGGTCTCTCTCAGGTTTGGTAAGGCTAGGTTTTCCTAGCCTATGTCCCATCCTGGTGGTCCCTCTCCCTAACCCAGCAGAAAAAAGAGAAAAAAAACCCAAAAAGACCCAAAAAAAATAGAAGCGCGCAGAAAAACCCCAATTTTAACTTACAATTGCTTCTTCAGGCATGGGGGCAGTCCGTAGGGTCAAAGAAACATCTGCTGGGAAGGTGGTCAACCTGTAGGTCGATCCTCAAGAAGGGTTTCTTGCCCGAGATGGTAGATGAGGGTCTCGACCTGTCTCTTTAGATAGCCTCTGCTAGAATGCAGGGGGGTATCCTTAGAGAAGCGACGGTCCGGCGGCGGCTTCAGTCCCGCAGCAGCTGTGCAGGAGACGCTCTCTCCAGGGACTTCCAGCGTAGGAGTCCCTGTTCAGACGCCACTTGTTGCCGAGGGTCTGGTGCTGGTCAGCACCAGTACGCCGCGACCTTCCTAGAGAGAGCGTCCCGCAGCGAACAGCCCTTCCAGGGGCACTGGCCGGCCTCCCTGGGCGATGGGTGATTTCGGCAAGTGTAGCAATCTCTCAGCTACAAGTGATTCCAGCTCTTGTGATTCAGCTCTTTGTGAAATCACCCAAGGCAAACTCGGGGACAGAGAGACAGGAGCCTCGTATGGCAGTTCCACAGAAGGAGCCTTTATTGTCCAGCCACGCTGCGAAGGGGAGGCCAGGGACGAGAACTCCCTGGTGTCAGGGGTATAAGCAGGGGTTTATATGGGAAAAGCAGGGGGTGGGGTGGAAACCCATTAGCCAACAGGGTACAGGCTATTACCATGAAGAAACAAGGCCTGTTGGGAGGTCACTGTGACCCCGAGGAAGGTTGCTTATCTCTGACTCCTCCAGGGGAGTGCAAAAGGCTCCTGCCTTGAGGGCCCACAGCTCTCCGCAAATGGTAAATGTAAAAGTAATAATTTTAGATATATCAATTACAATTAGTACGGGTCTAGTAAAAGACATAGTAAATGATTCACTTTTTTTTATTAACTAATAACAAAAATCTTTAGCATCTCAAACCAAACAAATAAGTTATGAAAGATACTAAATGAGTGTAGGGTAAAAGCATGCCTTTAATGATAAGAATTTTCTTTTTACAAGATGAAAATTTTAATTTACTTTTTGATGAAAAATTTTGAAGAAAATTTATTTGAACTTTAGCAGCAGAAAAAAAAACCACTTAGGAACTTTTAGGTAATTTTTTATTAAGTTATGTAATAGTTTGAGCCTGAAATTTATCATAGATAGAGGTAAAATATATCAAGTGGCAGTCTCTGACCTATATATCAAAAAGTTCAGTTAAACACACTTAAATTTAGTTATATAATAAAATGTCTCACACTTATAGATAGTTAATTGCCGTTATCAGAAAGCTGCTTAAACACTGAGGCTTTGATTAAGGTCTATGTATGAATGCTTAATTACACTACTCCTACTATAATTGCAAGGCAAAAATATATAAACCCCTGATGTTTCATCTGAACAACTTTATCTTCCCTTGATAACTGGTAATCTTACATGCATAACATTAAAATTACAGACATATGAGTATTTTGGACATAATCAGCTTTTTAGTCTCAAGAGATCCAGCACCCAGAATGTGAGAGTTAAGATGATAATCTCAGAGCATTCTTAAGTGAGATATCTTCTGGTCTATCTGGAAATATTAATTTTGATTATTGTGCCATGGAGAAAGAAATAAGATGGACTGAACTTCCCATTTAAATGCAGGATTAAGTTCTGACTGACTGAAGTGTCAAAGCCAAGAAAACAGGCTGAAGAGGAAAGAAAGTTGCAGTGACTTTTGGTCCCACAGTGGGCAACTTGAGCAGTGTCTGGGAAGAGAAGCCCAGTCACTGTCACGAGCATTGTAAGAAAAGCACACCCAAGTAGGCACTAGCTAATTTCTTTCACTAACAGAATTGTGTATTCTCTCTTGTTTTGTGGTCATTTTCAGCTTAAGCAATCTTTAGTATCTCTGTTGTGTTTATGATGCAAAGAACTACATAGTGTTTGTTTTAGTGGCTTTTATCTTGCTGAAGTTTAGTTACCCTAAATTTGTTACACTGCAATTTTGGTGAAGCCTAACTCTCTCTGTGTAGGTGTTTTTTAAGCATCCAAATACCTGTGAATTTTCTAAGATTTTAGATAGATAAACCATTTCAGAAAGACTGATAGGAAATTCTCTTAGGGAAACCTAAAAAATCCTGACCAGCAGCTGTCAAGAGACCAGCTTAATGGCAGTTGATGGCAGTATGTGTTCTCACATTTTTTTATGCAGGAGTAATGACTGTGACCTCTTGGAGCCATTTTTCAGGGAAGTAAAATGTGATCTTATTCATCTTATTATCAGAGGTCAGCACTTGTGTTCATTTGTTCGATTTCTATTGAAAAGAGGAAGTTTGATTTTTATTTTAAAATTGCTTTTGTGTCCATTGAAAGTTGCAGAATTCCTTGACATCAGAAAACTTTTCCATCTCACCTAGCTGATACCTATTTCCCAGGAAATATTAAGCCAACTTTAGTGAAGCTGAGAATCTCATGTGAATTTGCCACTGTCCCAACAATTCCAAGGATTAAATGACATGTATATACTAATGTATATACCGCAATTAATTTTAAGACAATAATAAGGAGTTGCCTGTTTATATTTTACATTAAAAACAAAAAAAAAAGTAGTCATTAACTTCAAGTTAATGAAGTTTAATGACTTCAAGACACTGAGATATCCCAGTTAAACACGTGAAGCACAGAAAGCAAAAGATGGAGGTCCTAACTAGTGGCAAATTTTATTCATCCTTGTTAAGGGTGTTTATTCTGTGAGGGAAAGACTTTGACCATCACTTCTTTTCTTTATGCTTCTTTTCCCTTTCTCCTCTTTACCATCTTTCTACATTTTCCTCTCATGGGTATTACAGTGTTCTCTGAGTTGATATATGATTCAGCAGTCTGCTGAATCACAGACATGGCCGTATAAAACATTTTACTGTGAGTGAAATGAAAAGAACAGCTGCTCTGATACCATCCCTCTTTTTCTGAAGCTGTTGGAGCAGAGGCTCGCTAGGTGTCAGCAGAGTAGTCCAGAAAAAAAGCTTTTTTTTCCTGAGAATTAGTAAAGAAAGTAGCAAGTAACAGTTAAAAGTTCATGCATGTAGCAGTAATTTTAAAGCATATTAGGTGGCTGTTTTAGTTCATGGTAACCTAACCTAGAAAACCAGTGTTATTGTGCTTCCCATGCCATCGACTCTGTTTTTATTTCATTGTCACACTGCTTTTCATATGTACAAAGTCTCATTGTGTGTCTAGGGAAGGGTGACTACATGCTGCATTTCAGGCAGTAAATGAGAAAGACTGTAAGCTAGAAAAATGATCATTCGGTGAACTTTTCAAAATACCCAATCTGCTCAGACATGAGGTCTGCAGACTCTCATGAACAACTTTCTCTTCCATTTCCTGTGTGTTACCCTGTTCTGTTGTTTATTCTGAAGACATGCAGAAATTCTGCCTTCTTAAAATTATTATTTTTGTTCTTTATTGTACTAATTGATAAAAAATTATGTATTTTCTCTAGCTTTCAGCTAGTTATGACACGGAAGATAGCATCTGCCTTCACACTCAAGGGAGTTATGCTTGCCAGCCATTCAGATGTCATCTTCCACTGGCACGCTTCATTCTGGCTAATGCTGGGCTCAACAGTGGGAGTTTATTTTATTCTTTGACAAACACTAGCTGATAGATCAGCTTCCCTCAGAACGTTGCCTTCCTTTCCCACTGCCTTTTAAACATTTTGGCTTACTCTTAGAGTGGTTTGCAAAGGCTTGCTTTGCCTCTCAAACAGTGTGGAACCAAACAGCACAGAAAGTCGTTTTATAATCAAAAATTATGTCTACCTGGAACTTCCATAACATGAGCCATATCTTGCTCCTGGAGAACAAGCAGCTTCCACTACATGATAAGCAATAAAATGTGACTGATAGTCTACACATAGGGTGCATAATTGTATACATTTCAGTATATACACATTTCTGTGGATATGAAAAGCATGGCATTGTAAGTTTTTAAAATACTTGGTATATGATGCTCCCTTTAATAGCTTATTTTTCTTTATTTTTCACATTGGATGCTTGGTATGCACGTAGAAGCAATTGCTAAGTGACTTAGGGAACTGTCTGTGGAAAGTGGAGTTAATTTCTTTATTTATTTATGGAACTGGTTCAGCCTCTAAGCAGGAAAGCATAGATATTGGCTTATTGAGGAGGCTGAAAAGTTCATCCCCTGTGTCTGATGAAATTTGTTGAGTTAGAGATGAGTGATGCTATAAGGCACGAAATAATGACCTCTGAGGCTCAAGGAAGAGTATCAATAAAAATGAGTTGGCCGAATCTAAGGCTGTGCAGTATTAAATGTGTGAAATTCCTGGTTAATATTTAGCTACTGCAAATATTCATGAGGATGCATCCTCTAAAGAAGGAAAGCACTGAATATAATTATTTTTTACCTTTATATATTTCCTGGAATTTATGGCTTTAAAGCTAGTGCACAACAAGACTACTGCAACATTCAACTTCTGCATTAGAGGGAACTGCCCTATTTAAAAGCTATGTATCACATAGAGTTTTTTTAGAGGACTAATGTACATAAGACAGAAAACAAATGTCTTTTACCTTTACCATATCTGGAACATTTGTCCAGAAACAAAAGAAGCCCAACACCCAAAAATTACTTTGATGGTAATTCAGTAAAGAAGCAGTATTGGTTTTCCGTTTACGTAAGTTTATAATGATTTAAACTTTTTTTCCTCTTTTTTTTTAACGAGGGGAAAAGCTTATTATTTATTTCAACAAAAATAATATCCATGCTAAAAATAACCAACATAGTATGAAAAATTAGTGAATGTAATTTTTCAGAATCTAAAAAACTGTGTGAGCATCACTGTCAATAGTACAAGAGAGGGAATCTTCCGTGTCTTAAACTGTGAACAAGTGCATGTGAAAGAACTGTAGCAATTCTTATAAATTCATGGCTTTAGATGTGCATAGCAATATAGGAATAATTGTAGTAGTAGTAGTAATAATAATAATAATAATAATCCTCCACCCCTATTTTTTTCAAAAATAGTATTTAAATATCCTGAAGGGCACCATAACTGACTGCATGCTTGCTTGCTTGTTTGCTTGCTTAGAAGCTTGTGCTAAGAAGATGTACATTTTCGTGTCACGTTAGCTTTTGATAAAGTTCTTTTCTTATATTGGGCATTAGCGTATGGCCACTCCTTACTTCAAACATAATGAGTAAGATCAAGTAGCTCCATGTAGCATGTTGCATTCTGAGGCATGGATCCTGCACTGTGTGTCAATCAAGTGCACCTATTATCAGGATCCTTCAAATTTTTCTCCATGAGATTTTAATGAGTTGTGCTAGGGATAAAGATCATTAACAGTCTTGTTTGTAAATCTCTCAAGTGCTGTATATAGCACAGTGTTTCTTGTGGCCTAGAGTAGGGATTGGCTGTATGAGTTAGATTTCAAATCGTGTTAGCACTGGGTATTTTAATACAAAGGGGTTATTTTAAATCTAGCTTTGATGCAAGTACCCTGAATAACAGCAGTGACAGTGCAATTGCTTTATCTCTCCATAGTTCGCTTTGGAAAACCAAATGTTCACATGGAACACCGTATGAAATAATTTCTAACATTGTAATAAGTGTTCTAGGTCTTACTGTAGAAGTCTGAAATTGATTTTGCTGGCAAATGGAAAAAACCCCAACAGATTGCAGGTGTAACATGATTGCTACGTGATGTCTGTTTGGCTGTCAATGCACTGTGGTGTCAGAGTTAATATCATTAATTATAGAGAAGGTGCAGGAGTTCCCAAGCAAGAGAACAGCTGTCACTGAGATCAAGCATACCAAGCTAGGGAAGTTTCTGGGGACCCACAGGTTCAGTTCATTGCTGCATGCATTCTGTGAAGCAGTCCATCTTTAGTTTCAGGAATATGATGAACAGAGGGACATCCCATACAAAATGTGTTGTGGTTTTTTTTGAGGTGAGAAGCTTTCTCTCATCTCTCAGGGATTTTTTTCTTCCAAAGGTACCCCGTTTTGGTTTCATGAGTGTAACTTTGTAGCAGGTAGGCTTTGAAAAAATAAGGAAAATCTTGCAGCAGATAAACTGACTGCAATAAAGAATCATAAAGCTTTGACTTGTTTTAAATAGCCTTGATTTCTTTAATTGGTTCAATTTTAATTTTGTTTGCAAAATATGTCTTAAATGCTGCAGGTTCTGGCTTCCTGAGTTCTTCAGATTTATTTTGCTACTATAGCTAAACAGTCATAATGGAGAACTGCAACAGTAGAATAAAATCTTGGGGTTCGTGTTCCAAGTATACCTCTGCTCATAAAAGCATTTATTGAGGTGAATTAAGAGCATGGCTCAGGCCTCTGCTGGCATTTTTTGGAATTGTTCATAAGAGTTCAGAAAAAAAAAAGTGAAAATTTTTTTAGAAAATAAGCTAGATAATTAGGGCAGAAGTGTCTTAACATTGCAGACTGCTTCCTTGGCATAAAAAAAGTTACTGACATAACTTTTATAAACACTCTTCTGAGCCAAAAATGAAAACAAGAAAAAGAGGTCAGAAAAATCATGCATATCTTTGCAGAACATTCTGAAGAAAAAAAGAATCAAAACTCTCATGCACTGAAGATACTGGCCTAAAAGGTTCCATTTTGAAAGGTTTTTAAAACCTTTGGGTACATTGTTATTTTGCATATAGTTTGTTTAGTATCCTGAGTTGGAAGCGATCCACAAGGATCATTAAAGTCCAACTCCTGGCCCAATACAGAACACCCCAAGAGTCACACCATGTGCCTGAGAGCATTGTCCAAACACTTCTTGAACTCTGTCAGGCTTGGTGCTGTGACCACTTCCCTGGGGAGCCTGTTCCAGTGCCCAACCACTGTCTGGGTGAAGAACCTTATTCTAATATCCAGCCTAAACCTTCCCTGACACAACTTCAGGCTGTTCCCTCAGGTTCTGTCACTGGTCACCACAGAGAACAGATCAGTGCCTGCCCCATCTCTTCCCCTCATGGGGAAGTTGTAACTGCAGTGAGGTCTCCCCTCAGTCTCCTCCAGGCTGAACAGACCCAGTAACCTCAGCCACTCCCCATAAGGCTTCCCCTCAATGACCTTCACCATCTTTGTAGCCCTGCTGTGGATTCTAAGAGCCTAATGTCTTTCTTATATTTGTGGCACCCACAACGGCACACAAGACTCAAAGTAAAGCTGCCCCAGTGCAGAGCAGAGTGAGACAATCCTCTCCCTTGCCTGGCTGGCGATGCTGTGCCTGATGCCCCCCAGGACACAGTTGACCCTCCTGGCTGCCAGGGCACTGCTGACTCAGATTCAACTTGCTGTTGACCAGGACCCCCAAGGCCCTTTCTGCAGCTGTGCTCTCCAGCCTCTCATTCCCCAGTATATACACAGGGTTGCCCTGTTTCAGGTGCAGAATCCGGCACTTTCAGCTTTCCCTTGTTGAACTTCATACAGTTGGTGATTGCCCAGTTCTAATTTGTTGAGGCCTCTCTGTGGGCCCTCTCTGCTTTTGAGGCACTCAATAACACCTCTGAGCTTAGTATCATTGGCAAACTTACTTAGTATTCCTTTGTGTATGAAATCTTATTTACAAACCAAAGTGTCAGAGTTCCATGTTTCTATCATTTTCCTTTCTTTAGTGACAAGAGCATGCAAGAGCATGACAGGAAATATAGTAACAGGAACGGAGAAATTCTGAATGGTTTTAAGGCTGCTATGTAAAATAAAAGAAAAAGGATAACCCCCTTGATATAACCTCTCTTGAATGCATGCTTAAAGGCGCATACTGAAGTGTTTATAAACATGAATGTATTTAATTTTGATATGTTTGAAAAAGGATAATTTTTACAGTGAGCTTTTATGGAAGCATGCATCTTGTATTTTCTAGGGATACATAAAAACAGATCCAACCTCTGTCTTTGATAGTTTCTAATCAAGCAACATGTACTTGAATAAATAAAAAATACATGGTTTTCAAATCAGTCTACTACAGCTTAGCTTCAGCTTATCTTTGAGAGGCATATAATGCTACTGTAGTGGCTAAAAGGAAATTTTATAGACACTGGCAACTTAACTATAGAAAACCTGCAAGATAGAATTATTCTTTTATTATTTTTAATGAAAATTAAAAGCAGCCTTAAGAAATGTAAAGCAGTTAGGGCAGTACTTATAATGATTATATCCGGAATGGACATGAGCTGGAAGCTTTATGATTTAAGCCATAGTTAATGTTACGTGCTGAAAACTGCAATTAACAGCAGGAAATTTGTATTTTATTCAAAGAAGATGTATGGGTTCCTTAAGAAGCACTGCATAAGATGATAACACATTGTAAGGGAGTACAGAAATTGAGTGCAGCTGACCACACCAGACGGGGGAATGTTTGAGTAGAAACTGGTTGTTTGAGTGTATGTAGGCTATACAGCACGCATTAAGCTTGATAGAAGTTCTCGGAACTACCTTGCCTGAGAAAGCAATGTAGCAATTAAACACACTTCCTTCCAGCTGGTCCCACTTAGAAGGGGAATGTAAGTCATATTTGATAGTGAAATCTATTTGATACTTGATGCAGATTACTATTTTTGCAGCTGGGGTTATCTTGGCCAAATTTTTACTCTTGAGGTGTTACTGGTTTACATATGTAGTGCAGGGTTGTCAGGGCTATTATTAGCATTTGCAGATAGTTTAGTCTTCAGGTTTCCTCTGTTCCAGTATGCTGACTGGAGACTCTTTGTCCACAATGGTTTCTTGCGACTCCTTGAGGGGGAGAAAAATTTCCTTGGCATCCTGCTTCCTTGCAGGCTGCCCTGGCCATGTGCAGGAGGACAAAGGTATCAACTGAGCGGAGAACAGCTGAGAATGTTAAGAAAGAGAAGAACAAAGGACTGGGGAATAAAGCCAAGATTGGCATATGGAAGAGGTAGGGGACAACCCAAGGAAAACCCAGGATATAGTTAAAAGCAGGATGGAGAAGGGGAAGAAGGAAGAGATATGAGCTGACTGGGGAACATAAAAGTTTAAGACTTGAAAACAGGGAGGAAGATAACTAACAGATGAACCAGGGGGAGAAATGAGGCAACAAAATCAGCAGAGGAGCCTAGAAACAAGAAGAGCCTTTTGCAACAGCTATAGGGTTTTTTTGCAAGGCATGTCTTTGCACCAATGAGTCCTGTATCTTGATAATAATTTATTGGAAGAAGAGTGGAAGTGAAACTTAGCAGTTATAAGTGTATTCCCCCATATGTTGGCATTACTGCGGAATTCCCTAAAGATAATTTCTGGGCAGTTAATTACCCTGAAGTGTTTGCTGCTGTTCTGTAGTCTCAATTGGGAGCCAGTAATGAGCTCTGTGCCTCTTTATTTCTTTCAGACAACCTATCCCTGGCCAGTTTCCCAGTCTGTTATCAGTGTTAAGCTTTGCAATGTTAAGTTTTCTAATAAAATAAATAGTTTTAAACGTTTTTATACAAATAATGTATTTATTCTTTCAGTCAAAAAAGAACTGCTTTTTTTTTTTCCTGGAATCTCTTTTGCTGAAGCGATAAAACCCATGGCAGTGAAATGACCAAATGCTGGCATTTAAAATGTTTCTGTGGCTTTCCTTTTGTTCCTGTTGTTTCTATGGAGTAGTCACTGTTGCTATGTATTTTTTCTCTTTGTGTTTGCCAGAACATGACTAGCTGGGTCAACACGTTCATGGTTTTAGTGGGGAGTAACATAATTGCTGCTTGATTAGAGGAGGTATTTTAGAAACAGATTTCTGAGACAGAAGAATCCCTATAATATTTAAATTTCCCTAGCAATGGCATAATCATGAGTAATTAGCTAAACAAGATGTGGTTAATTGTGATCAGGTAACAACCTTTATATTGGCAAAAAAAGGCCAATAAAAAATGGATGGAAGTAAATCTAAACAATATTTGATATTGTGGTATCCTGAACTTTGCTGCTACTAAGTGTGCGCTTATGCATATCAATCTAAAGTCTCTAGCGCAATGGAGCAGTGATCCTTTAATTATTTTAATCAATATTATACAGTCAGACAGGTTAAGTAGCTACCTGCCATAGCTCACTAAACTTGATGAAAAGAACCCCCTTTTCAGTCTGTGTTCTCACGGGTGCACTCAGATGGATGCACTTTCACCTAAAAGGCATGCAGATGCCTGACAGCAAGCTTTTGGGAAGTGTTTTGAGTAATGAAAATTTCAACAGTTAATGGGCTGTTTTTCAAAGATGTGAGAGAAAGCAAAATGAAGAATGCACCACCAGCAAAAACTGGCGTGTTATATCTTCTTGTCCCACTTTCGGTGTTATATTTACCTACTGAATTTTGGCCACATGTGTTGCCTTTTATTTATCTGAGAAATGTTGAATGTAATTTCTAAACTAACAAAATAACAGAATTGTGCTTCTTGGTTTTTTTATTCACAGGCTGCAGTATTTCCAAGTCAGTTAGATCCCACAACCTTCTAGTTTTGAATGTGCTTCAACATGAAACTGAATTTTGTCATCTCAAATATCATGTTGGAGAAAATGCCTCCAGAAAATTCCTAATGGAACCGAGACAGAATGTAGTATAGAGATGAAGCAGCTCAGAGGTGAAAGGAGCTGATTTGCACCATCAAGTGCTACTGTGGCTGAATTCTGACCCCTGCACAGGCACAGTTTCAGCCCAGTGAAACCTCATGGATGCCAAGAATTTCCTGCCAGCATGAAAAATTCACACTTCCAGTGTTCATTTTAATGAAGGCTTCTGCACATACAGATTTGCCTCTGAATTACTAGAGATCACCATCTCTGAAGAGAAGACATAAAATAAAAATGTAGTACCTCAGTGCAGGAAATAGAGCTCCGAAAGCATGTCTGAGTGCTTGTAGCCTGGACCGTTTTAGTTATACATCAGCAGCAAAACTCAACTGTTTGCACAAAGTCAAAGTTTTACAATAGAAATGACTGTGCATGATCAACTAGGAATAACAGGGTTGAGGAGTATCAGCAAAGGAGCTGAGACAAATGCTTACTGCCAGCCTTGCCAGTGTGCCATTCTTTGCCAAATGTATAATGAACTTCTGGCAATACAGTGGCCACTTAGTACCGAGACCATGGGCATCTGGGGATCCTTATTAAACTGTGAATACTCCAGATCCACTGTTTATTATATGCCATTTGCTTTAGGCTTAGAAGCTCATAAAAATCTACAATGTGACCTTTAGAATTTTGAGAGGTATAATTTGCTACATATCTTCAATATTTTGATAGTTTTTCTCAAATGAGTTCTAAGCTTGGAAGAAACTGTAATATGGACAAGCCTGTTATGATGCCTGTTAAAAAATGTGTTGCCAAAAGCAGGTTTAAAAATGTGCTATAGTTTTATAGACCCAGTAAGCACACAGAGTTCCTAGCTCCCATAAACCAAGATATGACAGATAATTGTTTAGAAAGTTAGAAAAATCTGTGAAGATACAGCTTAACTGAAATTCTTTTTGAAGTGAGACCCTCACTATGTCTTATAACAGGAATAATTGGACGCCCTGGGAAAAGAAGTGTATACACACTAACCATGAAGGTACCTCAGCATTAATCAGAAAAACTGAAACCACTGTCAAGGCTCAATCATTCTTTGATGAAGTGGGCTTCAGAAAATACTTGAAAAGAATAGAAACGCACAAGCCATGAAAGGAATCTTGAATTAACAATACAGAAGCTACAGTTAGGCCAGCAAAAGCCTCCTACTGTTACCTATAATGTTACCTTTTGGAAACAACAGTGTCCTGGTAAGAGTGAAAACGGCAGATTGATGTATCTTTATTCAGAGTGATGGTAATTGAAATGGTGACTCACATACCATTCCTGATGACAAAAAGATTATTTGCTTTACACAATGTCTGTGCTCACGGTTGAGATACTCAGGCTTCATAAGCCTAGTTCATGATACTGTCTTTGGTAGAGTTCACTTCAGTACTGCTTTTTGCTGGCAATATCACCATTACTGATTTAGTACTGAACATAGATTTTTTTCCTTCCCCCCCCCAAAATGTCACTAGGCATCATAATGTGTGGCTTCGCTTGCTACATGTTATTTCGTATGTACTCTGTCCCTGCCTGCTGATGGGATACTACTCCTTCTCCTCTATGAACTACGGATAATGCACGTCCACCTAATGTAAACAGATTTCTGAGATCACCTGAACACTGGTAGGAAGTCTTGTCTTCACTAAAATTTCTCTTTTAAATGGAAAATAGAAGGAGAAATTGGGGAAAGAAACTCACATGAAGTGATCATTAGAAGCAGCTTTTAAGGGAAAGAAAACTAGCATCAAATTTCAGTTTCACAGACATCTAGTCTTCTTGCTGATGTATCCTTATGTTGTGAAAGGGATCAAAGACATCACTGATGATGTTTAATGGTAAGATGAATGATAGAAAGCTGCTGGACAAAGCAAGATTAAAATTAAGCAATGAGTTGGTTCATTTAGATCGACGCAATTTTGACCTTTGAGTTGAGAGAGAGAAAAATAAAGGACCTGCTGTGAGTTGAAGATTCAGTATAGTTGTACAATCAGTTTGATAACTCTGTCTTTAAACTTAAGAAACACAAAGAACTCCTAAACTGTAGGCAGGGACAATGTTTGGTAGCAAATATTTCTCATAATTAATATCACTTGAGTCTGCCCTTACGTAGGTTTTACAGAACTAAAATTATAATAGCTGAAGATTAAGCCAGTACAAATTTAAACCTAAAAATACTTAAATAAACAGATTATTTTGCTCTCTCTTCAGGGTCAGACCAAGACAAATAAATTGTCTTGTGAAGATCTTTGTAACAGAAGCAAGTTAAAGGTATATTTTGACAAAACTGCTACTGCAGAAGTAGGGTAGTGACTAAGAAATGACAGCAAGGAGGGAAGCCATGCAATTAATTCAGTTTTTGGGTAGATGTGTGACTGGTACATCCTCTTATCTGAGCTAAGATGCACAAATTCTTAATGACTAGAAAGACACCAGTCTGTAAGCAAGTAAAATTTTAATTTCAAAAGCTTACAGTAAGGCTGTAAGCAAGTGAGTTTTAATTTCAACTGATCCTGCAAATTTCTGGATGTTCTCTTTATTTTAACCTGTCTCACTGAAATAGAAGGCAAGAGAGACAGGGCAAAAGGTACATAATGTGAATCTGCTTCTGAAACGACGCAGTCTCATGTAAGATAAAATTTTTGTCTATTTACATTAGGAAGAATCACCAGACAGAAGCTGTGCCTGAGGAATCAGAAGCACATTGTTTGATGTTCCTGAAAACTTTTCTTTATGAAGCCCTTGTGCAATTTGAAGGCAAGAGGTATGCAGTTACTCTTAAAGACGATGAAGACATCGTGAGTACATTTTATTCTTTATGCCTTAAAATGTCACAAGGAACGAAGTATGTGGAGAACGCTAACATTGTAATGCTGTACTTTAACATTATATAGTGAAACTATCAGTGTATAACATTCCTCCCTACCTCCCTTCAATTCTTTTGGGATATTTGAAAAATAGAGCTGGTGGATTTTTTCCCCATGGATGTGTCTATTTTTTGGAAATGTAACAGTGTGAAGAAAACCATGAATTCTTTCTTAAAGCACACCAGATGATTTTTAGTATAAATTTTTTTCCCATTCAGAGTACTTAAGGAATATTAACATTTCTTTTCTCTCACAGACGATGTAGACTTGTTTAGCAAGGACTAGGGATAATATGGGAATTTTTAACTTTCTGAAACTTCAGCAATGAACATGAAAGAAAATATCTGTTGGTTCCCTACCCACTCATCCTATCTGTAGTATTACTTTGCAGCTAAGCAATACCTCCCGACCCAGCATTCTTGCCATCCCATGCCATCTGGAAGATGGAGAAACTGTGATGGCTGCACTGATAGCCAGAGGGGCTACAGGTTTAAAGCGTTGGTGTTCTGTGCAAAGGCTTTCAGCATATCACTGTTGTGTATTTCCTCACAGAGAGGGAGTCATGTTCTTTTGTGTTTTATTTTGCTAACAATTTGTGAAGCCATTTGAAACCTCTTGAGATAAATATGTTCCTCTCTTAGAAGATGTCCCACTGTCTTGAATATGGTAGCAGGAATTGAAATGCGAGGAAACTTCCTGCAGCATCAACAGAGAACAAGTATATCTGGATCTATGTTACTTGGAATCTCATTCAGCTTTTATCATGAAAACGGTATTGCGTCCAGTTACCCTAATGCATCATTGGTAGACAGAAATGCTTAATTACATTACCATGATGTATGATAACAGCTGTGACAGGTAATCAGCTACTTTTCCGTATTTTTTGAAGGGGCTGGTGAAAATATTATGGAATTTCCTAAACTGTGCTTTACATCCTGTGAAACCATAACAATCATATTGTTCATCAGTCTGTAGGTTTGTTTACAACAGTTTAGAGATTCACTCATTTTTTAGATGTTTCTGTATTGATGGAAAACAATGCAATGAGTATTTATGGACAACATGTGGGATGAAGCAGGGTGAGGAAGGAAAAATGATAAGGCCAGCTTCTATTCTACGTGAATATGTTTTATCTAACAAATAAAAGAGAGAAAAAAGTTTTTACTGAAGGTATAGATTAAAAAATTATGTAAAATTACTGGTCAACTCAAAAATAATAGAGACTTTTTTTATATAGATAATGAAACTAATGCTTACCAATACAGTTTTTATGCGTATCTTAAAATATGAGTTGTAGGATTGAGATTTCTTTAGGCAGGTTTCTTTAAGGTTTGTTCTAAAAGAGAAACAATCTTGCCATGGGCAATCACGCAGAGCAGTCAGTACATCTGAGGTAAATTTTTGTTGTTTTTCAGGTAGCCTCTGACTATATAAAACAAAATGCAGATATGACTGTAAGTTTAAAATCAAGCTTTCTTTGTCAAAATCAGTACGCAGGGATTTGCTTTATGGTGAACTGCAATATTTAATCTCTCTACATACTATAGTCTTTGCTAGAAGATACACTCCTTTATAGTTAGACTTTGATGGTTTGTGACTTACTGAGGGAAACATTTCTTAGACTATGACATTTTAATATTAGATTGTGGGTTGATTTGTCCAGGATTACGTGGGAAGTTCATCTTAGAAAGTGAAGGTACTCATCACTATATACACATTACTATATGCCAGGCTGTCAGAAACTTGTATGTGGACATTTCGTGCTTAGTCTGGGAAAGTGCAACGTTCAAAATGGCAGTGTCTAGGCTGGCATGAACAGAGAACCAGCACTGTGCATTTTTGGGGGGGGGGTGTGAAGGAGGTTGATGATTAGGTTCCAGTGTCTGGTAAAGTCATCCTTCTGTGTGAGGGCCGCTGGCAGTGCTATCTTGTAGTATCTGCAAATTTGCGCTCTTAAAAAAGTTAACTGGTGTCCAAATTCAGTTTGAATTGGGATATGCTGGGTAGTTATCAGGCTAAAAAGCTTTGTTTATGGTCTGAAGCCAAGTCTAACAGTGGAGTGAAGATAAAAATTTATTGTGTCACTAGTTATTCAATCTATTTAAATATCTAGAGCTTCTATTCTCCTTCAGTGGACTATGTATTTAATAGCTTCAAGAAATTCCTTTGTTGATAACCAGACATTAAACATGTGGGACCATCTTCTGAGGAGCTTTCTGGAAAAAGGGTGTTGAGCATCTTTTGTGTTCAACATACCCAGAGCAGGAGAATGCAACACTCTGTCACCCCATTTTCTCGGCTTCCTCAACAGTGCTGTTGACTTCCAAGCCCTAATCCTCTGCTGACAGACACACAGAACCTGCACCAAAAGAATACAAAATGACATAATTAGGTTGTGGCATAATGTGTGAGGACAAGAGCCTGGAAATAGCACTCCGTCAGACTTCTTAGATGTTACAGTTCCTCTCTCCTGTAAGCTTCTGATAATGTTATGTCACGTGCATGCATAAATAATTTGGCAACAGGAAAAAAGCCAATATTTTAGGAAGTAGATGTTACTTCCCTAGGTTTGTGCCAGAATATATAAAAAGCATGTTACATCTTAAAGGTGCTTCTTTCTGCACCACAAATGTCTTCTTGGTTACTGTCTTTATCCTTCCGAAGCCTATGTAAAGTAATAAAGCATTAATATGAAATACAGGAAGAAAAAAAGGAACATTGAAGATGACATACCTATGTCTCTGCAGTAAAAGTGTGATTAGGATGGTGTATGATCCAAGATCTGAGTTGCCATGCAATATACTTAGACTGTTGAGCAAAGTCATGGTGGCTTCAGTTTACCGGGTAAAATGTTGTACTGCTGCTTATTTAAAAAAAAAAAAAAAAGATATTTGTACTTGTCTGTCTTTATATATATATATGTATATTCATATTACAGGTATATAAAATTATCTCCATTGTTTGAGCTCTTTCAAACCAGGATGAAAGGTAGAAAAGAGGCACCCTATTAATATGCATTGACACATTAATTATAGCAATTGAAGTAGAGGGGATAAAGTTTGGATACAAACCCTAAGTGTTCTTTGCTGCATATCTTGAGATAGTTGTGTTACAGGAAAAATCAAGTCCAAATTCTAATCAAGCAGAATGATCTAACCAACAAAATGCCCACTCTGAGTGGGCAAGGGGAAAACATAGGCAGTCTGACAGATTTTCAATCAGACATATTTGAGGCTCTGGAAGGGAAAGCAGTGAGAAATGACAGGTTTTATCCCAATTATTGGGATGTCAGTAACAGCACTGTTTTATCAAGTGGCCTAGCAGAAGTATTTTGTATTATGAAAGAAAACTGTTTGTGGAAGAGATAGGAGGTTTTAAAGCACGTTTGGAGTACTATGCAAATAAAGAACCTGCAGAGACCATGAAGAAAAAGATTTCAGTGCTTAGGGCTGTTTCTCACCCAAATGATTCCTCTTGAGGAACTGAGGGACTGTTGAGAGGGCAGAGGAAAGGAGCAAATAAAGCAAAGACTTTAAGAAATACTATCTCAAATTTAAGAACCCTTGATTTCTTTTTAACTAAATTCAAAGATGCAGAAGTAGTCATTCAGAAGGTATTATCCTCAAGAGGAATACACCAGAAAGTCAAGCTCAAAGTTAGAAAAGTTTGTGTACTACTTCCTTAATATGACTTTTTTCATTGTTTACTTACCTGGAGAAAAATGTCCTATCATTTAGTTAACACAGATACGATACTTCATAAATCCATTCAAGCAACGTTTTCTGTGGAAGGGAATTAATTATTATCCTTTTATTTAGAAAATATTTCCATTATCAGAAAAATGCTAAACATAACTGTGCTTGAAAGAGATATATTTCAACAATAGTAGAGAAGATTAAAATGTGATGAATAAGAAAGCAATTTGACAAAAAGTTCTCTAAACTGATAAATTTCAGGCCGATGCTGATTCTTTTTCATCATTTCCACTTGTCCTTGAAAAACATGAAGTTGCTGTATTAATTCATCACCTAGTATTTTCAGATTGATTAGGTAATAACAACTTTGGATCTTACTGGTGCATTGTTTAGACTAGCTGTAAATAAGTAATTCATCTCACTTCTCCTTCTGGTTTAGTAAATAAATACTGGCAGAAACATTACAGTGTTTCAAAGCACAAGGTTTTAATCAGAACTGTGATGCTGATAATATCTAGAAAGTGTTTAATTGGAGTGTGTTGTGATGATTTAATTTTGGTTGCATGTTGCACAACAAAAGCAGTTCTTTATAGAGTCATAATAGCAGAATGGTTTAGTTCAGCCAGCCAAAGGTTTCACAACTGTAAGCTTGGGGAAAGAAAGTATGAGATTGAGCACTGGCTTGTTACTCCAATGAGGCTGGATTTAAATGCTTCTCCAGTACAGGCACTTATTCCTGTCTCCAAATCTTGCTGCTATCAACCACATGCATGATATAAACACTTCACAGGGCTCCCCATTTTGACAGCAATCTTTTGGCCATATCTTTTGGACATTTATTGCAAAACAGAAACACAATACAAATTACACTTAAAAATTTTTTTATAGAGATAGTAGCAATAACTGTAGAATGAGACGTTTATGTCTGAAACAATGGTATAGTTTAGAAATATACAGGCCTGCCATGATAGCAGAGATGTTAGAAAGGGAGGCAACCAAGCTCAGTTATGATAAGACACGGGGCATAGGCTGGAACTGCTTATGGCTACAACCAAGTCACCAGTGGCCAGCTAAAACAATGCAGACCTACAGTGGGACAAAACATCTCTGAGAGGTGACAGAGAGAACAAAGAAATAGAACCTAAAAAATGTAAAATGTATTTATTACGACTGTAACACGGAATTTCAGATCAGTAAAGGAAAAGATGTAAAAAAAGCCTTAATATACACATAGAAGGGACTCTAAATGGATTCTAGGTAAGGAACAAGTAATCATATTTGTTTAAGAAATTAAAATGAAATTACTACCTGTGAAGTGTACCAGACGCTGACATCTTGCCGTACAGTCCCCAACCTCCACCAGACTGAAGTGCCCAAATTTAGAACCCAGACAAGCAGCGGAAGGGTGAGCATAACACTAGGAAGAGTGGAAACTGTAAGATGTGTGTGTGTAACTGTCTCAATCAAGTGATTTCTGAAGTTAAGAGAGTGTGCTATTGTATTTTATTTCATGGAAGAAGTTAAGAGAGTGTGCTATTGTATTTTATTTCATGGAACACTGATTAAATACAAGTCTGATTTGGTATTCCAAACTGCTGGGAGGAAAAACCACCATGACGGAATCAAGCAACTCTACTCCTCAAGAAGACTTTGGTTTGAGCAGGATTCTACATATAGGGGTAAAAATTCCATTTGCTCTGAATTTTGAAGCTATTATCTTTTCTACTGTAGATTTTTCAGTGCTGTAACTGACTGCTCTTCCACCTTTGAGTGTCTCTGTGAAGATAACTGCTAAAACTCACTTTCATTGTTCTTGAGCGCTGGAATCCTTTTTCAGCACTCTTAAGGGAGCAAAAATATCTTGAAGCACTCATAAAAGGCAGCACTTTCTGGCTGTTTCTTACTTCCAAACACTGAGGCAACAGTTTGGTATCTGCACAGTAGCAGCAGCCTTACTTTTTGTGAAGCTTCATAAATTACCAGGGTTTACACTAGTGTTGTTATTAAACATAAGAAAGAATGGAATCATCATTTTTTATTTTATTTTAAAAAATACTTGTATGTTTCAGATTATGGACACAATATTATTTTCTTCACTTAACTTGTTCAGCCAGTGAGTTCCAGGAAGAGACAAACCTTAGCACCAAACAAAAAGCAAGGTGAAAAAGTCATAGTCACTGTAATGCTAGCACATACTGGTGACAAATTCTGTTGATGTCCCATCTGGAAAAGTAAATTTTGGCATATTCCACTAAATAAGCTTGTACTGATTTTGGCTGGGGTACAGTCAGTTTTCCTCAGAGTGGCTAATGTGAGGCTGTGTTTAGAATTTGTGCTGAACACAGTGATGATAACAGAGATTTTTTTCTTATTGCTGGGCAGGGCTTGCACAGACTCAAGGCCTTTTCTGCTTTTCACACTGCCTTGCTGGTGAGGGGGCCAGGGGTGCATGGGAGTCTGGGAGGAGACAAAACTAGGACAGATGATTCAAACTGACCAAAGGGATATTCCATACCATATGACATCATTTTGGAGTGATGGCATTTGTCTTCCCAAGTCACCGTTACATCTGATGGGTCTTTGCTGTCCTGGAGATGGCTGAATACCAGTCTGGTTGTGGGAAGTCGTGAATTAATTACTTCTTTTGCTTTGCTTGTGTGCACAGATTTTGTATTTCCTATTAATCTGTCTTTATCTCAACCTATGAGTCTCCTATCTTTTATGCTTTCAATTCTTTTCCTGATCCTGCTGGTGGAGGAGAGGGCCAGTGGCTGCCTGGGGCTTGGCTGCTGGCTGGGGTTAAACCAGGACAACGTTTCACTGGTGAAATGGAACCGTCTGTACACTTGTACGTACATGAAGTCACTGTAACATAGATAAGTCAAATTAGGTGAATTAATTCTAAAATTCATATGGGATAATTAGAAAATTTTTATGACTCCTAAATAAGCAGCAAGAGGAAAGCAAGGATCATCTCCTTTGGAGAGCACAGGGAGCATTTTAATTAAAACGATAAACTTTATAGTATAGATTGGAGATAGCACTTTAACATACTAATACCTAAGTGTGAAGGCTGCACAATAATTTAAAGGTGGCAGTTTCGATTTAGTATAACTCTTTGCACAAAGAGATAGTGAAGAGAGTAATCAATTATCTAGTGCTGAGGGTTACCAAACAAGGCTGAAGTGACAGCAAAAGGCAATGAATGCACAGTGGAAAAGGCAAGTTTGCAAATTTAAAGGCTTAGATGCAAGAGTAACAAACTAAGTGAGTAATGGTGCATGCCGTAACGAAAATCAGATGCTGCTGAAATAAAGCCTCTTGCTGTTTGTGCCACCGAACATTGATACTGATGCTGAGTGCTTATTTGTAATGATGGCCTCAATTGCCACAAGGAGGAAGGGAAGATTTGGTTACATTGCTCTTTATAACATGTGCATTACATATTCTTTATAACATGTGCATTGAGTTATCATGAACATCACTAATTATTAAGTCAGGTGTGAGAAAGGGATTTTAAAAAGCTGGTGATTATTACTATGATTGAGTATCAGATGCAGTGGTTGATTAGATGCCATGTATGTGAGGCGCTAAGTGAGCTGTTATATTATAAAATTGGAAATAGCTATATAAATTCTTTTTTTTAATACAGGGTGGGTGAAAACATGCAATCTTTCTTGTAGACTAATCACAGAAAAACCTTTATTGGAACAGCGGCAGCAAAAAAAAAAGCTTAATATTGCCTACATTTCTCTGATGCAGAAAAAGCAAGTGAGGGGTGGGAGAAAGACTGAAAATTGTGTGCACTTTAAATCAAGGCAGAGTGTGAGGAAATAGTCTTTCCAAGTGGACTTTACTCTTCAGTAGCCTAAGGCTCTTCCTTACACACTTTTGCTTTGATTTCATGAGAACTGGCCTATAGGCCTTGTATTTTGCAAGGTTTCATCTTTTTGTTTTTCAGCATCAGTAGATTATGAAGAAACCAGCATGACTCGGGTAAAAGCAGATGGTTTGTATTTATTTCTAAGACAGACATATTTGCATGATAGAGATTCCGAAGAAGAGAAGCAAGAGTGTTTTGCAAGCTTACTGCATCAAGAAGGAGCATTTATATGCGGAGGGCATATATATGCTTGGGTGTCACCAGTGGCTCCTGTTTTTACCCCAGAAGAATGGACGGGGATGGAGTTTCTGTTGATTTGTGCTACGCAGATTCAGAGACAAAGTGTGGAGGCTCATGTGGTTCTCAGAGCTGCACCATCACTTCAGATGGACAGAGATATAGTCAGTTACATCTGGATAGAGTGAACCAACAATGAAGAATAAGCATCTTCATTCAGTAGTAATAAAACATACAAAAAAGGAAAAGCATGCTATGTATTGAAGATACAGCTTACACGGCTTTAACAGGCACAGCATTGTCTGCTGAGTCATGTGGCGCTCCATTTCAAGATTCATTAACCTCAGAGCTTACATATATCTAGTTCAACAAGCTAATCTAACTGGGTGAAATCCCTCTATAAGCATTAAGCTCCCGATTTAACATTTCTGCTCATAGCACAGGTGCATGTTCACATATCCAGAACACTCAGGCTGCTTTAAATAACCTATCTTTCAATCAGAAGTTAAGAAAATCTGCCTCTGTCATTTGGTTGCATTGTAGAAGCTAAAGAAAAGTACTTCTGTCAGTATTAAGGCTGTCACACTTTTGAATGTGTTGGAGATTATCCTCTTGTTTTGCTTCTACACACTGTTGCAGAAGAAAAGTAGCTTTAGCTGAGGCTTAAGCAAAATTCTTTCATTCCCTCAGGGTACATGTTTAGCTAGACCTTTTAGAAAATGGCATACTGACTCTTTACACTTCTCATGTAACACTAAAAATGAGGCATATGCATTTTAAAATGAAACCCAAACACTAGAGTTAAAAATAAAAGGGAGTTATAATTCCCTAATAGGCTGTCTATAAATAGAAATGGGCAGTAATAAATATTTTAAAATTATGTAGCTAGCAATAAACAGTTAAGGAAAAAGGTCTGTACTTTGCACTATTCTTGTGTTAGCTCTTCAGTCTTACTGTATTTTGTGACAGTGTTGTTTTTATTCATATGCAGATATGAGTGTCTCAGAACGTGTACAACATAAAGAGTACGTTGACTGGATAAATGTTATGTTAGAGAACTGAATCTAGTGAAGCAATTCCAATTTGCTGTTATCTGGATGACCATTGCTTACGCTGATGTAGGTAGTTTCTGAGGATGAAGAACTTGCTTGAATTTTTTTTCTGCCACTGATAATGATACCAATAATGAGGCAAATGTTTAAAATGGCAAACAAAGCAAGAGTATAAATTGAAGCCAGGCAGATATAGATGGATAATGACTGTTACTAAATTTTCTGAGGGCAAAGTTCAAGAAGTTTGACTTATGGTGTGTTAACAGCAAGAAACTTAACTCTTGCCTGGCCTCAAAGGGAAGCTTCCATTCACAATGTCCAAGTATAGGGTTCTGTGCTGAGATAGCATGAACTGGCACTGCGATCCAAATATCCAGCTTTTGCATGACAGAAGATCTTGAATCTGTTTTGAAATCATGCTTATAAGTGGGAAATTTAAAGTATTTTCTGTGACTCTGTGCTGCAAAAAGTAGCTTGCTACCTTACAATTTTTTTCATTCAACTTTGACAAAGTTTCTCTTTCTGGGAAACTGTAGGAAAACTGGAAGAGCATTCATTAATTGTCAATGTTTAAAACATCCCAGTGGGTTTATAATCCTGGCTGCCAGACCCTGTCATGACGCATCCTGGCAAGTCCCTGGCATTCCTAGTCCCAGGGAGCTACAGACTCTGCTGTGCATTGGCACTGGGAAGCATAGGATAAGCCTTTGCTAGCATAGGCGAATCCTTGACTAGAAAGGCGATGGTGTGGAGATGGATGGTGCTCACTAGGAGTGCAGTTTCTGCATCAGGAAATTTAAGTGGTTGTTCAGTAGCTTTAGCAGCACCAAGCCCTCCGATTTTGAATTTTGACTTTTTCTTCCCAACATGGACAGTTCAGTAAGCCAAGTCCCAATCCTCCGTTGAGACTGACCTGCATTTAATCTGAGGATGAGAAATTTTAAAGTGTGCTTTTGATTGCGTAACCATAACTGAGGAAACCACCATAATCACAGGCAGATATTGGCCAATCACAGCCTCAGGGTAATGAATCATAACTTGCTCTAGAGTGCAAGTTGTGGGCTGGTTTTGTATATGCGTGTTTTAGACTTCACATTACTTTGTACCAGGACTTTACACCTTTTATTAGCATTATTGGATTTTTACACTATTTAAAAGAAAATGCCTGCAGGTTATGAGTAACAAGGCTGAGGAAGACTGAATCCATATTATATTCCTCTGAGACTCAGTATCAAGAGAGATTCTGCTGAATGTGAGGAAAAGTCATTTCACATAGTAATGTTGGCACCAAGCCCAGTTTCTTTATGGAGGTAAGATAAATGAAAATCAAGGTAGAGATATATTTATTTGATCATATAGCTTTTTTTTTGCCTTTTCCCTCCTCTATATCAGCTTCTAAATAAAGTTATTAAAGATCATTCCAGCTCCTTTACTAAACCAGATTTTATTTGAAGGAAAAGTGGTCTGTGCTCCTGGGAACAATTTGCTACTCTAAAATGGCTTTCTTTGAAGTGTTTATTGAAATGGGGAAATTATTCCCCATATTCTCTCCATTTGGAACGGAAAGCTACTCTAATACAGTGAATGATCCAAGGAAATGAAGAGTGCAGAGCAAAAGAGTTTTTGATGAAAGCGTGGGAGAGACAGGCTCAGGAAGCAGACAGTAAAATCATTTGAGGAAATGGGAACATGAAGTGCAAGTATGTGAAGAGAGTGATGACCACATTTTTCATTGGAAGAGTAATGACGACAATTTGAAAGTTACTTAGGCAAGTGCCATGCCATGCTTTAGGCACTTTTACGTTGACCTTTCCGTGGATCAACTTCTTGGAGAGAGTATCAGGTTCATCCACTTCTTGAGAAGCTTAATGGTAGGGGAGTGAGACTTAAATTCTGCTGGGTGAGTTCAGGGGAATTTATTAAAAAAAAGTATTATTAATGGAATATTTTGAGATCTGTGACATTTTCAGATATCTTCTTTATTAAGGAAAATGCTCAATCCTATGTGAGATTCCATTTACTTTCAGTTTTCCAGCTTTGAAGTTGGGACTATGACTAGGTGAGCAAGGCCTCCTGGAACTGCTGATGTGCAGGACAACAGTGGCAGTTGTACCCTAAGACTATGCTCTACCTGGTATCTTTTCTATCCACAGTATTTGTCCTCTGGTAAACGATAATTTCCTGCTTATGGAGTACTTCACATAAGAAAGAACTGTAGGGTCAAGAACATTATAATCTTGGCGATTTCTTTTTATTACCATTCTTCAAGACTTAACTGGGAACAACAAAGGATGGGTACAGATTTTGGAGGTCTCTAAAGAAACACAGTTTTGCACTCCTATGCAGCATCCTGGGAAAGCTGAAACATTGTGAGACACTGGCAAGATAATCTCCCCTCATCTCCACCTCCAAAAGGAAAATCAAATAACTCAATAGAGGTCTCCTTTTTCCCTTTTTTTTTAAAAAAAATTTTCTTCCCAATACATTTAGCAGGAAGATAAAGAAGCTAGTGAATATTCTGTTTCCAAAGTATATCTAAAATTCTCGATGGCTCATCTTCAAGGCCAGCTCCCACTCAAACTTTGTGTCTGTCATGCCCTATATCCTCTGACTTGCCCTGCTTTTTATCCAAGGTATGGCTTGCACCAAGAGGCAGCCGGTCACTCGTGCTTGTCTCGCTTCTGCTCTTTAAGCTCAGTTTATCACCATCTGGCTACGGCCAAGCTCAGCTACCTGCTTGGACAGCCTTCACAGTCCTGTTCTGCAGTTATTCTGTTTTAGTAACACTTGCTGTAACGTACAAGATCAAAATAATATGCCCCTACCTAAGAAAACCCTACCTGAAAGAAGCCTCAGTTCTTCCAAATTATGTCTCCTAAACAGTCTGCTTTTCAGACGGATTTTTTGTCTTCCATGTCTTCAACATTGTCGGGGTTGGATTCTGGCTAAGTGCCAGGCACCCCCAAAAAACCTACTCATTTTCCTCTGCTATAGCTAAGCAGAGGAGGGAAAATTAAAACAAAAACTTCATGAGTTGAGGTAAGGATTAGGGGAAAAATATTTTAAGGGCAAAACAGGTTCAAAACTTAAACAGTATAAAGAAAATTTATTATTAACAGAATTAAAAGTAAAAAGGGCAAAAAGAACTAAAGTAAACCTTTAGAACACTTATCTTCTTCCCAGCCCCTCCCTCTTTCCCACCTACTGCGCAAGGAGACAAAACATGGGGTTTTGGTCAGTCTTTCACTTTCTAAGAATCTTTCTATAGTTCGTTCAGGGAAGAGAGTTCTTTCTTCTGTTGTGCCGTGGGGTCCTTCCCATGAGAGACAGTTCTCTGTGAATTTCTCTAGCGTGGTTCTAATTTTCACGAAATAGCATTCCTGCCCCACCTGCTGTAACATGAGTCCCTCCCATGGGCCAAGCAGTCTTTCCAAAACTGCCCAGGGTGGGTCATTTTAGTTCATGGGGTTTAACCTTTTATAGATAAGCTGTTCGAGTTTGGAAGCAAGGGTTCTCTTTCTCTACCTCTGGAAGCAAGAGTCCTCTCTCTCTGTTCAAGTTTCTCCCTAGATTACAGCTTTTTCAGCATCCACTCGCTCCAGTGTGAGCACTTGTTCTCACGGGCTGCGAGTGGATCTCTGCATCCCGCCACGGACCTCATGAATTACAGGGAAATAGTTTGTTGTATTATAGACCTCACCACGGCTTGTAGAAAAATCTCAGCTCTGGTGCTTGGAGTACCTCCTCCCTCTCCTTCTTTTCACTGACCCCGGTCTGTCATGTCGGTTCTCCTCATGTGTCCTCATTTCTTTTTTTTCCTCTGACTCAGAAGAAAATTGTTGTCCGTAGGTATTATTGTTCTCAAGTTTTATCAACTGAAAAGTTCTTACAGAGCTTCGCTGAGCTGAAAAGGTCAATATCATCTGTGCTCTGTGTCAGGGAGTGGTTTGTCATGTCTTTGTCGTTGGCCATGTGGTCCCTGCTGGCACTGCGCGGTCGGCCCTGGCCTGGGGAGGGCCCCGGCCCCACATGGCCCTGGCCATGCCAGGATGGGCCCTGCCGGCCACCTCACCACCCCTCGGGGGAAGAAAGAGGACTTCCCGCGCTTTTTCCTGTCCTAAATAAGTCATCACAGAGGTGTTACCAACCTCTCCAATTGGGCTAGTAACCTGCCCATCATCAAAGCCTTCAGCAATTGGGTCTGTGCCAGACATTGAAGCTTCAAGCAGTTTTTCTCCCACCCTCACCAAAAACCAGGCTGTGTTAAACCAATGCAAACACATACTGTAGATTAGGGCAAATATTAATCCCAGGCATATCTGGGCATACTTAATTGGCTCAGATGTTCACGTAGCTTTACAATCATAAAGGTTAGTGACAATTTCCTTTTAATTTAGGCTGTTAGAACTGAAATTCCCTTAAACTCTGTAAACAAAGCTCTAATTGCATGTCTCAGATCTGCTCATTAGCCTTACTCCTTTCCCTTGCACGATATCATGACCACCTCAGTTGATTTTCTTCCCTATGACTCTGTACAGGACTTCTTTTTCTCTCCTGGGCCTTTGTTAACAGGCTTATATATGTCATTTTCGAATGGATTTCAGGAAAACAAATAAGGTTGTTTCTGAACTTTTAAGAAGACTAGTGACGTAACAACGGATGTTTTTAAGGTATGATCACCACTTTTAGAACAGGATCATATCCTATTGGGGGAAAATTTTTAAAAACAAAAAATAAAGAGATAGGCAAGGGCTTGCTCTTAGGTTAATGAAGGTAAAAGATATTTTAAAAATAGGCTGAACTAAATGACATCAGACACTGGCTTTTGTCCCTAAGGAAATTAAATTAATTTTTGCAATTTTACAGGGCAAGAATGGCTCATCAACTGCTTTGTTATTTTTATTCCTAAATTAAAACTTGACTGTTGTTACCTTAACTGATTTTTTGAGTGGGAAATGTTACTGAAATGTAAGAGTTACATTAGCTTTATGTTTTGCCTGATGCAAAGTGTAATGAAAGGAACATGTAAGACAACTTTTAAATATTGTGCTGCTGTTGGCATGATGCTAACAATATTCAAGAGACAATAGGCCTGTTTCCTTCATGTTTAAGTTCATAGACTTTTTATATCCGGTTAAGGTTGGTGCTTTCTTGTTTATTTAATTGATTTTAGCATTTTCTGGACAATAAATTGTGTTAGGAATCACTTCAGGTGTAGGAAAAAAAGCATTGTTAAACTTGAATGGGAAAGATGTTTCTTTAGAAATGTAAAATTAATTTCTTCTTTTTTAGTTAAAAAAACCAAACAAAACAGCAGCTTTTGAGATGTCTCAGAATAGTAAGAAAAACCCAGGGAAAGAGTGTGGAAAACTTTGTTGATCATGGGAAATAATTAAACCAGAATTCATAATAAATTTGTCATTAAAGACCCCAATGCTTTAGATTTAGACAGTTTTTAACGACATTTGGACTGCATCAATTGTTGTTATGCATGACTGCAGCCTCAATAACACACAGTTGTATATTTTGCCAAAAATACAAGTGGTTAATAAGGTCATTGAGCAAAATCAGGAAAATTTAAGTAACCCCAAGTGTGTTTATGTGTCTGTGTGTCAAGGCTCAGTGGAACTGAGCTGAAGACAGCTGTGTCCTCATGCCCTCTCTTTCAGTCAGTATCTTGTTGTTCACTGTCACAGTGACAAATGAAAACATTTCATGGCAGCAACTGTCAAAAGCCCTCTTGTGAGCCCTGCATTTTCTTTCTCTTTCTCAGTCAAGAGCTGCCATGAAATATGACTTCATATCAGTAAGCTACAACTTCATGATCAAATAGGCTAGCTGTTAGTCACTGGCTGGTGGCCATTTAGGTGGTGAATAATGGGCTTTACTTACCTATTTTTCACTGAAAGAGGAAATAAGTCTCTCTTTATAGGCTACTTCATATTACAAACATGGAATATTTATCTGTGACATAAGAGCCTATTCAAACAGTGCAGTGTCAAACTTGCTATAAATGAATGTGCTGGGTGATACATAAAAAGGTGCTTGGCCTGTATCCTGCTGGTTATGAAGGTTTCAGCAACTTTTTCTTTCATGGCATCCATGTTACTTACAAAAGGAATGTATGTACATTTATTACTGTATATGGTACTGCTCTTAATAATTAGCAGCTGCCTGCCATTCAAGTGTTTTTCCTCTATTTCTTTCACCCAATCCCCCTCTTCTCTTACCTGGCTATACAGGACCTTCATTTAATGGAAAATAAGTAAATGCATTTCTGGTCATAAGTAAGCAGTGCTGTTGATTTGGAAGTATAAATTTGAAGTGGGGCACAAAATTCTTCAGGAATGAAAGATGTGTGTCCAGCATTAGTGAGAGTGTTAGTACTTAAAAGAAATTGCTGAAGTAACTTCCTGGGAAGAAAATTGGTAGGTTGTCCAGAGCAGGAAATAAGAAATTAGAACATAAACAACATAAAGAAAGAAAAAAAAGACATCTGGAAATTGTGTAACTCATTTTTTGTAATATCACTTTTCTCTCCCAATGAACACCCAGTGAAAATCCATGTATGTTGTATTTTCTTGATTTTCCCAAAAGTGAGTAAATTATTCTAATGAATGAAGAGTAATTTGATACCAGCTGGTGTTGTTAGGTCATTAATGATCATCCACTCTCAAGGCTAAGAAGTTTTGAGGCAGAATTCACCCTTGTCAGATTTGTCCTTCAGCTCTCTCTTGCTAGTTCCTGTTCTTAGCCATGCAAAAGTTGAATATTCAGCAGAGGGTGAGAAAGATGGTTAAGGAACTGGAGGATCTCTTTTAAGAAGACAAGCTGGAAAGGTTTTGCCTGTTCAAATTCAAGAAAAGATGACTGAGAGTCATGTAAGTGTTTGAAGGGACGGTGTCAAGAGGATGCAGCCAGGCTCTTCTCAGCGGTGCCAAATAATAAGAAAAGAGGCAATGGGCAGAAACTGATTCACAGGAAGTTCCGCTTGAATATAAGGAAGAAGTTCTTTACTGTGCAGNTGCTTGAATATAAGGAAGAACTTCTTTACTGTGCAGGTGACCGAGCACTGGAGCAGATTACTCAGAGAGGTTGCGGAGTCTCCCTCACTGGAGATGTTAAAGAACTGTCTGGATACAATCCTGTGCAGTGCTCTAAGATGACCCTGCTTGAGCAGGGAGGTTGGACCAGATGACCACTGTGGTCCCTTCCAACCTGACCCATTCTGTGGTTCTGTGACTATGACAGAAATGTCTTTATAGTTTTAGAAATATAATTTTAAAAGAGAGAGTGGATCTTCTGATAATAATGGGAAATATATCTACTAGTAGTTTTCTGCTCTTCAAATTAATGTTTGGGTTTTTTTATTTTATTTGCTTGTAGATTTAATTGCATTATGTCATACTTGCCAAAAGCTGGTTTCTGGAAAATGGACCCAATATAATATTATATCTGAACTTGTTTCAATTTTGACTCAAGTCTTGGGAGTCTTCAAAACACTATTTACATGGCTTTGGTATTTCCTTTCAACAGCAGCATTGGGACCTTATTTGTGCTTGTATCATCCCACTAAGAGGTTCAACATTTATTTCATATCTCAATCTGCCTTGTCAATGGAAAGGGAATATTCTAGCCAAACTATCAAACCAAAATTTTATAGCTGGATAATTTTATTCAATTTTCAAAACTTCTGTTCTTATATCCTGTGTATAAACTTAACATTATCTCCTTTCTTCATATCTTCTATTAACCCTAAAGGAAAAGATGCTTATGAATCTCATACAGTACAGCAAGCTAGTTTTAGCCATTTTGGGGTAAATTCAAAATCTCCAAGTGTCAGACTCTGATTCCTGTGAAAAATGAACACAATAAATATTACCTTTGTCCCTGGTCATGCCATAATTTCAACAAGTATAATTTCTACAAACCTTTGCCATTCAGAATATATTAGTCCTGTGATACAGTGCTAAAGCAATCTCTAATTAACAGTACAGACCCCAAACTGAATGGCAAAGCCAGAATGGCAGCAGACAGGACAGCATCACCTGGAGCTCTGCTGTACATCCTCAGTCTCTAGGATAGGAGTGGTTACTTCAAACCTGACTAAATCATCAGACCTTGGCTGTCAAGAGTCTCAGTGCCTTCATGGACACTCACCACAAACCCTAGAGACAAAAAGCCTTGCATATTTATGCAAATTCGTAAAGACGGTGCTTAGTCATGTTGCCAGGTTGAGTCCAGATAAGTGAGGAAAGAAGTCTCTGGTGGATAAATCATGGTGATACTGCAGCATACAAAACTCTTCAGTGTTCATCCAGGCTGGGAATGGGATTTGTGGAAAGAAAAATACAATGCTGACCTTGGTATCAAAGTTAGAAAAGCTTGAAACAGGCCCTGGAGCTGTGTGAACTACTTCTAAACCCTTTTTTTTTTTTCATGTGTCAAAGAGGTAAACTGACTCACAGCACTTGTCGTTTTCCTTTTCAGTGGTCCAAGGAGACGTATTTTTGCTTCAGTGAAACGAAAGGCTTGATACCTTTCGCTGACATTTACAGTAAGGAATGGGCACAAAGGAAGAGGAAAAAAAGGAGAGGCATACAAATTAATCTTCACAATTGATAGCCAAAATTAAACATTCAGTAATACTCTGGCATTCCTTTGCTTCAAGCTGTAGTCCAGCTTGTGTGTCTCAAACGCTGCCTGTTTGAATTCATATACATGACTACATATATACAACTTGCAGAACACAGCAAAGTTACAAGATACTCTCATCTGGACTGATGTGGCACGGAACTTTCATAAAGAGCTTTCACTTACCAGAAATCTTGGGAAGAAGGGAAGAGTCTCACATCTGTCTTATATATGAAGTTTCTCAGGCATTTTGAGTATTGAGCCTGGTGCCTGTTTTGGTCATGCTCTTAACTGCATTATTTCATGGGTTAATTACAAGCAGCTCACTGCAAGTGCAACCGAAACCTTCTTCAGCTGGGTGAGTACGAGGCATATTCTTAAGGAGTTACACCATTACACCATGGTTAAGTTTGTTATGCTTTTTACCTGCCTTACTGATGTGCCTCATAAAGCATCAGTCTTGAACTTTTTATTATTGCTTGTCTTTAGGCCTTATTATCACTGAAGACAGAATACAGGATATGAATATGGATGAGAAATGAAGTCACTTATTTGCATGATCTGAGTGTATGTAGCGATTCAGAGATGCAGATTAAGAAATTTCTGTTCTTATTAGTTTTTGCATAAGATATTGAGAATAGCACATTGTGCCAGGAAGTGCATTAAACTAATTTTGGTCTTCAGGGTAAATATGTATGAAGGAGTTTCTCATATTGCCTCTGTGTAACATTAGGATATGCATTAGTTATGAAGCCATTGTAAATCTTTAGCATATGCTAATTACAGCATGGCCTAATGTTTATTCACAATAATTTATTTTTATTAGCTTGAAAAAACAAATGACAATCTCCTACCTCAAAAATCTTAACAATTTAAATTCATTCCTTTGATTTTTGGTCAAATCCCCAACCTTTAGTTTCAAGGATTGAAATGCCAGTCTCTGAGAGCAAATAATTTTAAAAATGCCTTTGCCAGCCATTTAAATTTTTGTAGAGACAGAGATGAAAGATATCATTTATCTCTGTGGGTAGTCAACTTTTATGCTGTAAACAAGATGCAGAGATAGTACGCTAATCTTGCCAGTTACACTTTAGAAATGCAGTTTTACCTGGTATGGAAATTTCAAATATTGCAATAGAATATCTTACTTAATCTTCAATGGGATACTTTTCATAGTGATTTTGTAATCATTTCAATATTTAACCAAGATGATTATGAATCACAAAAGAGTCCTTCTAAGGTTACCAAAGGCAGAAACAAACTCCAAATACTATTCCGCTGTTTCTGAAATACAAAATGTACTGTGGCATAGCGAAAGAAGAATAAGGCTACATTTGGCAGAGTGGCTGTTATGTATATGCACTGAAGAGTACACTCTATTTTGAGATATCATAAGCATCTTCAGGTGGTACTGTTGTACAACTCTGTATAATTGCCAGCTTTTAAGTTTTGATTCTCAGTCAGTCCTGTCATAGCTGAAAAAGGTCTATACAGACACTATCACTTACGCAATGATTTATGCTAGCTTTATCTTCAGTCAGTCAACTTCAAAAATTTGAACTCCAACAACAAATTCTCATCTTCACCTACCTTTGATGGAAAAGAGATGGTCAACAAAATGAACTAAAGTAGCCACATTCACAAAGTAGATTCTACACTCTTAAGGATATGTGAGGTTGAGGGCACATTTAGTTAGACTTGAACTAATAAAAGGAGTGGGTAGGCAAATAAAGTGCTGAAAACAGTTTTTTTTTCCATGGTAACAGAACAGTGCAGCTTCTGAGAATACAATGCTGGAAGAAGAACAAAACACAAAAAAGAGAAAAATTGAGCCGCAAGGGTGAGGGTACTGGTATAGCAGTAGCTCCTTGATATTTTTATTAATCTTGTCAGCTTGAAACATGGAATTATAATTGTATTATTTTATGATGCTAATTTAAAAAAAAGTCTTTTTGTTTGAACTTTGCAGAGATTTGTAGGAATGTCAGTCAGTGTTATTCAAAAAATCATAGTGAGTTTTTATCTATCACTGCTTCACAATATAGAGTGACAGAACATATTTTTTGACAAATACCCAGGATCTTTGTCTAGGAACCACTCAAACTCTCAAGTCTGATAATGTCATCACACAGTATCTTATACTGGGTGAAGAATCAGAAGAATCAATAATTATTTTTTCTTCTCTTGTTGCATATAAGTAAAGCCTTATACAATGAAGGCCTTGTTGCCTTTGTAAAATCATGGCTCAGGCCTGTTACTTCGGCTAGAGAAGGACCGTGGGAAAGAGCCATAACTGAACTAGAGGTAGAAAAACGCTGTGTGATTATCGTGTGTTCACCTAGTGGTGTGTGGTGATTGGTTGAATTAAGTCTATTGTGCCTTAAAACTATGTGAACACTAAGACACTGTATAAAAGAAGCTACATGGTATTAATAAGCTCTTAGCCTGAAGTTGTTGGTATGATTCGTATGTGTCACATCCATCTCAACAGCGACATTCGCTCTCTTTTTTTTTCCTCAAATACAGCTAAATTTTCTTCAGAAATGTTTTAATAAATGTAAGTAGTATCAAAGTTCCCATGGAGTGGAATAGCTGGTAGGTTTCACTAGATATTGTTGGCACAAACAAAGTGCTGAGATTGAAGAGGACGCTGCGACTCAGGAGGGCCTGGTAAGTTTTATGTCCCCTCTTATCTATTTTCTTGTCCCACTAATTTAGAGTTCGCTTAACTCACAATGGAAACCCCATATTCCCTCATCCCCATCACCTGTAGATTCATGGATATTCCTTCTGTGTTCATCCTTGCCAACTCCCCATACCGTCTCAGAGAGGTTTAGCACTTTCTGTTTCTTATGGAAGCTTTGTATGTGTTATTTTGGCTTCAGCAGTGCACTGTTGAGAGGGCCAGGTAACCTGCTAAAATCTATCTGATACAGACAGAAATTTTGGTGTGTGTTTTTAAAGCTCATCAGGATATGCAAGTTTGACAAAACTGCAAGCAACTGAAGACTGACACCTGTCTTAATAATACCATATTTGAATAGTGACCAATCATTATGAGATTCTGCACTGAATTTCATCTGCAGTCTATGTAAAAATGTAGTTAACTATATAGATCAAATTCATCAACTGGCATCTCTAAGTTATTCCCAAATGCTTCTTTAAATGCTTTGTTGTACCTGTGAGAAGTAGACTTTTGTTTTTGTGGATGTGGCAGGGAGACTTTTCACAGATAAATCAGTCTTTATCACCAAAGAGGAGATCAGTGATCATACATCAGAGATCAAAGAGCAAACATGTGGTTAGGGCATTTCTGTCATACTGAAGATGCTGGATATTGCTGCTATTTCTATTTTAGTTTCACTGTTTGCAGTACATTTTTTCTTCACCTGTGACACAGTAAATGACCAAGTACCTACTTGTAAATTATTAAATCAATGACCTATAATGAGATAAACCTAACAGCACGTTTGTTAGGAAAGGTCACCCAGTCTGTTATGAGGAGCTGACTGGAAATAATAACTTCCTTAGTTATAGCCATTTTGATCTTTCAGTTTTTCTCTCCATAACCATAGTTGCAAACAAATAAAATTTTAGACAAAGAACATTCAGGTGCTGATCTCTCGTATGATGAAACCAATATTTTTAGGAATTACGACCCTGATAATTTTCCACATCTGATTTCATTCTAACAGTGCAGGATTTAGGGAGGTGAAAAAGTAGCCTGAGGCTTCCTGGAGGAGAAGCTACTGTCCTTTTCTAAGAATTATTATCATGTTAACGTTAAGACTGCATTGTAATACTGTGTCCACTAATAACACTTCAGTTAGAAATTTGGTTCTGCAAATGTCTGTGAGGGAGGGAGCTACTGGGTGCCTTCGAAACAGTTGCTTCCTGAATTCCCTCATTCTTTACCCAATCATCTGAAAATCAGAGTTGAAGGTGTTTTCCTCAGGGCTCTAGCAACCTAGAGATGCAGGTTCTGTTAAGACTGAAGGAAACGTTCACATTTCCATGCATAAATACTTTTGGTTCTGATCCTATATCTGTGTCTCTGGTCAGTTTTATCTGGGTTTTGTTAGTTGTTATGCTACTGCTGACTGAAAAAAATAATATTGCTTCCCTACTTCCTAAATGTAACAGCTCATAAGCCTTTTCCTTTTTAATACTGTAATTATTTGTGTTTTACACAATTATATAATGATAGCTGATTTTGTGTCTGATGTGATGTATTTTAATAGAAGAGATGAATTGATGCAATGAATTTGAATGGCTAACAGTAGTTCCAAATTAAAAATTATGAGAAATTGTGACAAATGCTTACAGTAATATCTTCTTCTAATTTATACATTTATAGGTGATGCCTCTGTTATAAGTGCTGAAGTGCATTTCAGGTGAATGTATTATCTTTTTCTTGAGCAGCCAGTATCATAAGTTAATGTAATTTCATAGAAGAAGATTAAGGACATTACAGCTGCTGAAAGTAGTTTGGTTTTAAAACTTCAGGGCCATTTTTTTTTTTAATTTGGGGTCATTCTTTTTTGGAACCATTCTTTGAAAAAGTCATTCTCTTTTCTTCTTTTAAAATTTTTTTCCCCTGGTATATTAACCTCACTTTGAAAAGGAAACTATATGGGAAACTTATTTTTCTGGCTCTGAAATGGCTTTCTCCAGCAAGGAAGAAAGCTGAATTGCTGCTACCTCAATTGTATTCCTAACAGTATTTGATCTCAGATGATTTTTTAAGCACTTTGTAAATGAGATTCCTAGGGATGGTGTCCTCAACTATATTTCAAACTGTGTGGTGTGTAGGGGGAAATAGGCAATTGTTTTTCAAAAAAAGAAATGATGAAGAAGACTTTTTACAAGCATTGACAGTGA
This sequence comes from Eulacestoma nigropectus, assembly GCA_013397775.1. NCBI lineage: Eukaryota > Metazoa > Chordata > Aves > Passeriformes > Eulacestoma > Eulacestoma nigropectus. The sequence goes on from VZTE01000127.1 coordinate 914,919, forward strand.
AAGGGATTTATTAGTGATCATTACTGACTGGGCCTGCTGAGATAAAAAGTGTGGAAAACCTTTATTATCTACTAATTGTCTCACTTGGTTTTACAGTGTAAAAATGTCATTGTACATTGCATAAGATCAAATTATAGGCATTCAGTTGCAAGATGTCCAGGCACTGTGTGCATCTACACAGAGCTCTTTAACTTCCAACAGAACAACAGGGTTTTATTAAAATTCTCTTCAATATATGGAATTAGCAGAGAAAAGAAAAAAGAAACTAATTTCCCTGGTCAAAAAGAAGGCAAGACTCCCTGAATCAAGAGCTTTATGGTTCTTCACATCTACTTAATAACAACATTTTATGATTGATTGAAAATAGGAGGAGGTTTTCCTGAATAATGAGTCTGACTTTGAGTTGCTATTGAATAGAGTAATATGAAAAAATAATAGATTACTATCTCGTAAGTTTTAATATTTTGAAGTTCTATAAATGTAGTCCAGTCCTATTGTATGGAAAAAAAAAAGTATTTTCTATGGGCTTAAAAACACTGATTGTATAAATTCAGAAAAAATAAAAATGCATCTAATCTGTAAATATGTCTGTATAATGCAATGTACAAGAAACATCATCTGCTCTACTTAAGATGCATGTGGTTGCAATTATTTTTTAGGCCTTTGGAGGAAAAAACCCCGTGCGTAAGTGCTCAGTTGCAGTGAAGAACAATATGACATTTTTGTATAACCCCGTGTTTTAATGTGCTTATTTAATTCTTTGTTTCTGTGTGAAATCAAAGGGTTAATGAATAGTCAGTTTATAATTAGAAAAGGGAAATTATCAATTTAAGAGACTATTCTTAACTAAGAATTTCTTTTAAAAACTTCCTTTACAATCTAGAGGCTACTTCAGTGATATCCATTTGGCATCCGAGGCCTGAACGGTGGGCTTTGTTCCTGTAGTGCTGACTCAGAGTTTTATGACAAAAATTGAATATCTTATAGCTAGCAAGTTCCATAAATTTAATCTGAAATATTAGTAGAGAGTTTTTAAGGATAAAAATTCCTTGGTTTTGCCACAGGTCATACTCTGCCTCTTCAGTGGGGCAGCGATGGGGGTCACATTCAGTGCACAGAGGTTTCTCTCTACTGCTTCTGCTCTGGACACCTTTTTCCTGTGTGCTGGTGTGAGTTCTCTATAGGTTTTAGAGCCCATGGGTCTGTGCAGCTAGAAGGGAGAGAAGAGGGCATACGCATTTTGTGTGGGTGTATGTCTATGGTTGTCACCGGCGAGCATCAGGCTAGATGTAGGCAACCCAGCGTTTTGGCAGTCTTAAAAATTTATGAATGATTTTATGTCTCTTTTTGAACAGTTTTGTGGATCCCCCATGTTACATGGATCTCAGGCAGTGGTTTTAACATGGCACATTCAGGTTACAGTAAGGAAGGGATATTTTTAACAGCTTTTACATGGCTTAAATGCTTAATTTTTAGAGAAGAATTTTTTTTTTAATCAAAGTTTATTATGCAAGTGTGTCCTCTAAGATATTCGTGCTTTCCTGAGCTGTTTATTTTTTTTCAAAAGGGAAGTTTAGTACATGGATTGTCCTTTCACAATACTTGTTAAACTTTTCCATGGCCAGTTACTCATCTCTGCCCTGATCATATTTCTGCTTCAAACACTAAACTTTCTGCATTTTCATTTCATGCATTTAGAAATGCACTAAACCAATTTTAAGTGTCTGTGCAATATCTGCCAAATGTTTAAGACATCTAATCACTAGCTGATGATGAAAGTAGTTCTCCTCTTAAGTGAGAAAGATATTACTTTCCTCTTTCAAGGTTCAGATTAACAGCCAGGGTGTCATGGTTTAACTTTAGCCAGCAACTGAGTACCATGCAGACCATTTGCTCCCCTGCCCCCTGGAGAGTGGTATGTGGAGTAGAATCAAACCAGAACCAGGTAACACCCATGGGTTGAGATAAAAACAGTTTAGTAATTGCAATAAAAGAAATACTACTAATAACAACAGCAACAGCAATAATGTAATTGCAATGCAAAGGGAGAAAACAAAAAGAGGGAGTAATAAAACCCCAAAAAGACAAATGATGCACAAAACCATTGCTCACCACCAACTGACCAATACCCAGACTGTCCCTAAGTAGTGATTGATCCCTCTTGGCCAACATCCCAGTTTATACACTGGGAATTATGTTCTATGGTGTGGAATACCCCTTTGGCCAGTTTGGGTCAGCTGTCCTGGCCATGCTCCCTCCTGGCATCTTGTGCACCTGCTCCCTGGCAGAGCATGGGAAACTGAAAATCCTTGACTTTTATAAACACTGCTCAGCAACAACTGAAACATCTGTGTGTTATCAACATTATTCTCATATCAAATCCAAAACACAGCACTGTACCAGCTACTAGGAAGAAAATTAACTCAGTCCCAGCTGAAATCAGGGCACAGGGAAAGAAGTTACTGGTTTAGAGTGAATTTTTGTGTGTAGTTCTTGGTGAGATAAAATTGTTATGACATAACCAGTGTATGACTGAACTGTACATGCAGAACTATAACAATTAATATTGGGAAAAGTGTAAGCATGCTTCCTTAACAACACAGATACTTTTAACTGAATTTCTGCTCCTTGCACTTTTTTTTCCTAAGGTTGCTAAATAACAATCTAGTGGCTAAAACAAGAGTTTCGCTGTGGAGCAGAAATGTGGTGGCTGAGTGATACCTAGGACTTATGGCATTATACTTTAATTACTAGTAGCCATGCCAAGTCAGCAGAAGTGAACTCTGCTGATGGTATGCCTTAATTTTTTTGTGCCTTTGAGAAATGATATTATAATGATTATTACCAGGTCGGAAAAACTTATCTGAGCGACTTTAATGGGTTGTCCTAGAACTACAAACTATGAGTCATTTACGTGCTTGGAACGAGAACGACAACTGGACTTTACCCTTCATGTTTTGTAGCTGTTTCAGTCTTTTAAATAACAAATAATTTCAGTTTTGGGATTTTTTGTGTTTTTTTTTTTTTTCCCCCAAATACTGCAACATATGAGCTTTTGGGATAATTGTACTCTTAATATGCAATTGTGACTGTTGAAAAATGAAAGGGAATTAAATGCAATTTCTAGTCAAGAAAAGCAAAGAATAAGAAATTATATATTAGTCAAGGGGATGGTAGGAATGAAAAATGATTTTTTTTCTTGCAGGGAATTAGAGAGAATGATATAACTGAATGCACCTTTTGAACAAGTTTGTGTAAATGAGAGTGAGATTGGAAATCTCTTTTAATTGATGATCTGTACATCTGGAATCCACTCCTGAAGACTAAATGTGCTGAAAAAATCATTGAAGTCTAATTCTGTACTGTTAGTCACTACTTCTTTTCATCTTATGGACAGTTACAGTGTATTGGGTAAGTTATGTAGAGGATTTTCCTGCCTATTTTTAAGTTTGTTTGCAGTGTAATATTTATAATTTTTTCTTTAAAGACTGAAATTTTAGTTGGTTTTTCTATGGCATTAATTCTAATAGTAACCAATGCTTCAGAAATATCAACAAACCTATATTTGAAGCACCTCACTCTGTGAGGTGACATCTAATTTTTACCCTTCCCAATTTACTAGGAAGTTAAGTTAAAATTATTGCAGTTTCTTGAAATACTCAACAGAAGAGTCTGGAACCTGATCTGGGAAAGTATTTAGTATTCTATGACACTTCACACTGAAAGTACATTGTGGGAGGTCCTTTGCCAATTATTGCCGCTGTCCGTCAGGCAGACTCCACCTCGGACGTGGAAAGCTCCTCCTGGGAGGAGGATCCCGAGGGCGGCACCCCAGTCTAGGACCTGCCCCACCTTCTCGAAAGTTCTTCCTTATTCCATGTTTCATTGGTTGCTGGTTGTTGTACCCTCCCTTTGGTTAATTTTATTGGACCCTGGAACCCTGTACCCTCCCCCTTGTCCCTCACCTATTGGCTGCATCCCTTTCCCCCGGCCAGTTCTCGCCTCCCTTAAAATTCCCCTGCACATCTTTGGATCCTTGGCGTTCTCCCTTCGAAACTTTCCCTCCTGCATCTGTTCATCTGTCCCTTCAATAAAGGAGAACACGAGGAGACCCCCTCCTGCAACCCTTTGCTTCCTTCGCCTTTGTTCCAGCGCGCCTTTGCAAACATCTCACCTGGAGCGGCTCCACCTCAGTGTGAGTCATCCACACCTCGCCCCTGAGCCACGTATCTTGTGGCAGGTTCTTGGGCCCTCTGAGCCGGCATCTGTGGCTGACGGTAAACTTGGAGGCCGAAAGGCAGCCGTACATCCCAAATGCTCTTCTGCAGACCACAGCTTTCTAACAACCACGCAGATCAGCTGCCAGTCATCTGTGGAAAACCTAATTAAAGTCTTGATGGGAAAAGTCAGAAGAGCCAAATCCTGACTGCACTGTTTACTGTAAAAAGTTTCTTTATTCCTCAAACATACTTCTCTGTCAGGACAACTGCACAACCCCCCACAGCTCAGGAAGTAGGGCTTTCAGTAAGAAGCAAGTTCTGTCACTGCCATCCTCATGTCACTATCTTGTGACTTGTTTCTCTGTTTTGCACTTTTGCAGTCTTTTGGAAAAAGGATTCCTTTTCCAAATCAAGTCACTTTTCTAGGAAATCACAGAGATTATGCTCTTTGCTGAAGCAATAATACTCCTCATTCACTTTACATTTAATTTTTTCCACGTGTCTCTTGCTGTTTCTGTGGAAAAGCCTGTCTGATCTATTTTTAACTTGTTTTTGCATCCCACTCAATTCTGTTCCTTTTTTCTCTCTCTTCATTTTCCAAGGTTATTGTCTGTCTACCTTGTTGCAGGATCCTTTGTTATATCCTTTTTTTTTTTTTTTTTTGTGAATTAAGTTAATCCATTTTTTGAAGTGTAATGAATACATTTGGAATAAGAGTTTATGCACAGGGAGCTGATCAAAGGCAAAATTAACTGTCTCTGAAGGACAATCCTTATTACAGTCCTTAGCCAAATACCAATTTTCAGGTTTTTACGTCTGCATGTAAAACCTGGCTTTAGTTATTTAATGCCAGCTTCACTTCTGGCGTACTTAAAAGTAGCATTATGGTGGACTGCACTATGCTGTGGACTAAAACTTTTGTTAATAAGTGGTAACTGTTGGTACGTAGGGAAGAAGAAACATGAAAATAAACCTCAGCAAACAACTCAATATGGAATTCTCCCCAGAGAGGTCGATTCAGCTGTTCTGATACACAAACTGTGAAATCCTATGGTGATAGGAGGAGAGGAGGTGAGTAAATACTCTGATCATGAGCTTGTGGTTTGTAATTTTGCCTTGTTCTTTTGATCAGAAAAAATAGGTGGCAAAGAGTAGCACTATGTAGTGGGGAATGAATGAGAAAAGAGCAGTTTGTAAGCAGATTTGCAAGAATTTACCTGGCTTAGCAGACAGCAGATTTCCTTTAGTCGCTGATAGACATAAAGCTCTTGTACAGTAGCATTTGTTCACACCCCACAGACCCCTCGCTCCCCCAAGCCCCAACAAAATGACCAGTTAAAAGCCCCACTAGACCAGTGTAGTCCTCCAGAGGTTAGCTCTACTGCAACTTACTCAGTAAACCTACTAACGAGCAGATTAAACGCCTTTATGTGGCTTAAGAAGAATTGAGTATATCCATTTGTATTTAGCCTGAAAAGAGCAAAATGACTCCTGAGATGTCATACCCTCCAGGGCTGCTCCTGTACTTCTCATGAAGTTGCAGAAAAGCTGGGAAAGTGTCAGATGAGGGCTCTTCTTGCTTCAGTGTCCTCTTGGGTGATTACAAAGTCCTTTTTGAGTAGAGATTTTTTTTAAAGCACTTCTCTGACTTCCGGTTTTTGAAGACCCCGTTAGTTTTTACCTTGGTTTGTTTCCCATTTAGGACTGTGGATCATAAGAATAGCATTAATTGGCACTGGCTTTGATACCTGGAGATTATTAATGCAAAGTGTATGACTTAACTGTCAAGACTCTGATGGAGCTGTGTAGTTCGAGGCTGTATTTCATAAAGTCACAGAATTACTATGGTTGGAAGGGACTTCTGGGTATCATCTTGTCCAAACCCCAGGGTCACCTAGAGTGGGTTACACAGGAACGCATCCAGGTCGGTTTTGAATGTCTCCAGAGAGGGAGACTCCACAACCTCCCTGGGCAGCCTGTTCCAGTGTTTTGCCACCCTCAATGTAAAGAAGTTCTTCCTCATGCTGCAGTGGAACTTCTTGTATTTTAATTTATGGCCAATGCTCCTTACCCTGTGGCTGAGCACCACCGAAAAAAGTGTCTGGAAACATTCTCTTGGCACCAACTTCTGAAATATTTGTATGCATTAATGGGATCCTCTCTCAGTCTTCTCCAGACTAAAGAGGCCAAACTCCCTCAGTTTCTCCTCATAAGAGATGCTCCAGACCCCAGCTCATCTTTGTGGCCTCTGCTGGACCCTCTCCAGTAACTCCTTGTCTTTCTTGTGCTGAGGAGCCCAGAACTAGACACAGTATTCCAGATGTGGCCTCACCAGGCTGAGCAGAGGGACAGGATCACCCCCCTCCAGCTGCTGGCCACACTCTTCCCAATGCACCCCAGGATACCATTGGCCCTCCCGGCCACAAGGGCGCTGCTGGCTCATGGCCGACTTGTCATCCGCCAAGACCCCCAGATCCTTCTCCACAGAGCTGCTCTCCAGTAGGTCAGCCCCCAGCCTGTGCTGGCACTTGGGGTTATTCCTCCCCAGGTGCAGGACCCTGCGCTTGCCTATTGAACTTCATTAGGTTTCTTTGTGCCCAGTTCTCCAGCCTATTCTGTTTGTCTCCGTCCTATTTCTGTCTGTCTGGTTTGTTCAAGGATAGTATTGAACAGCAGTCTCCCTGGCTACCAACACAGCTTACAGCCCTGGGATTTTTCCCTTTCTTTTAAACAGCTTCATGCTTTGGATTTGCAGAAATTTATAACCTAAAGGAACAATGTTTCAAGGTTAATTCAGTCAGCCTTGACAATTCTCCTCCAGAAAAATTGTACATTAGCCTATACAGGAACAGCTGTGAAATGGCAGAAACATAAAATATTGCAAGTATTTCAGATGCTGTATAAAATACTTGTATTTTTATTTTCTCTTCACCTTCCCACCTTCCTTGGGTGAACTGGTTCCCTTTGAAGTTTTTTTGGTTTTGGCATGTTTGGCTTTTCTTTTCCTTTTTTACCACACTGAAATTTAGCACATGTACATATAGCATGATGGTGTGAAAACAAATTATTTAACATACCAGGAATCTCGCACACACGCAAGGAGAAATGAAGTACTGTCAAATGACACTGACAGGATCTTGTGCCCTTTTTTTTTTGGTGGGTGTTTTTTTTTGTTTGTTTGTTTGTTTGTTTTTACAAAACTCTTGTACTCAAAATATGCTTGAACAGACTGTATGGATATCTGAGAGTTAATTGATAACACAAATGGGAAAGAATATTAGCAAGCTATAATTCATTTGTCTTCTAAGGTGCCAGATACTGTAGCTAACTCTGCTCCTGATTCTGAGACTCACTGAATTAACAGAGTTGTAAAGAGTTAGGAATGCAGTGTCCAAAATTACTTTCTTATTGCAATTTTTAGACAAAGGTGGAAAAAAAATTAACAGAGGTGCCTATTTATGCCTATGAGTATAGAAAGCAGAGACAGAAAAAGCCTCGGAATACAACCTCTTAGGCTCAGGATGTAAAGTCTACTTTCTAACAAATTCTTTCTGCAAGTTGTTACATGAAAAACTGGGTGATTTAGGTATAGGAATTTGCAGCTCTTTGAAATATGGCAAAAGCAATCTTGTTATTCAAAAGAGAAGACACTCACTGAAATGCCAGCAGCATTCAGAAGTAGAATTATATTGAGAGTTGAGAATGTTAATCCTTAAAGTTCTGATTAACATCTCTGCAGCCCTCTGCTTGTACAAATGGTAACTAATGCAGTGGAGAATAAAATGTGTTTAATCCTTAAACTAAAATATAGTAATACCTCTGTGTAACCAGTGTTTTTAAAAGAAGACTCATTTTGCTTTACATTGCTGCTATAAGCACTCAAACTATGACAAGGTAGTAACAATAATTTTTCAAAACACTTTAATTTTTCATGTGGTCTCATCTGATTATATACTAAAAATCACGTATTAGATGAAGCAGATCAACTCTAGCATAAATGTGGCATAGATTCACCTTGACATCTACGCTTACATTTTTTTTGGACTGGGTATCTACAGTGGTATTTTACAGTGTAATGTATGAATCATTAGAACAGTGTGCATTATGACAAAAAAGGGATGCATATTTGTGTGATATTTCTCACCACAGTACCTCAGCCCTTCTTTAGAACTTCTTCAGAGTCTTGGTTGAGGAAATATATCAGAGATTGCTACAGCTGATGAAGTTATTATTAGTCATTTATAGTTTCTTTGACCAAACGACATAAATACTAATGTGAGTTTCCTTTTGTCTTTATTCTGTTCTGTATATGAAGTGAAAAAAACTTTACAATTTTATAAAATGAATATTTTATTTTGGTCATGGATAGTTTTCATGAACCTTATTCTGCATGCAGGATAAATTTGAATGTTATTCACCTATTGGTCAAAAACCTTGTTGTGCAGGAACATTATCCACTCAGTGAAGGGGTTGGGCTGTCAGCCAGATTGTATTTTGGATGTTTGCAGAGTCAATGATATAAAAGAGAACTAAATAAATCCCAAAGGCTTAAATAACAAAACTGTGTTAGTGAGATGCAGAACTACTGGCCTAAGTGAGCCTCCATTCAGACATCACAGAGTGCATAACTGGGGAATTACGGAAGAGAGTGTTGATTAGGGTGAACTGAAGTTAGGCATGGAGATTAAAGCTGGTCAAAAAAATTTTAGAATCTCAGAGATTGTGTGATAGGATGAAATGCAATGGTTTCTTAGAGATGCATGTTCACGCCTCTGAGTTCCTGATTTTCTGTGACAAGGCTTCCCAGACCTGCATTTATACCACTACTAATTTAAATTTCATAGCGCAGTCCCACCTACCGAGAGAGCCAGCCCTACAACTCCATCCAGTCCACTGTTTCAACAGCTCAGGCAGTCAGCCCTACCATATCCTCACAGTTTTTCCATTTCCTCCCTTGATACATCAGAAAGTGCATAGCTGGATGCTTCAGGCTCTTGATGTCATGCATGTTTTCCACCTTCCATTTTTCTATTTGTACAGCCTGTCAACTTTTTTCTCCCTTTCAGTACAGTGCAGTCACTGTTGATAGCTTTGGGACCCCCTAACACACACCCAAATTTTGTGCTTTTTTGGGCTGATATCTGCCTCTGGATGTTGAAACCACCCTCAAACGAATCCATCTTGCATTCTATAAAGCTGTTTCACTTAGGCTGTTGGTAGTTTGAATTCCTAGTGCAATATATTCTGGGAAGGTGTGACAGGCTTGATATAATTTACAGCTTAGAAATGTCTCCTACTCATTGAGAGTTCCGTCTGAACTTGAATGTTCATGTGTGCACTTGAAAACTGTAAAAATCTTGGGGGAGGTTGTCCTCCAGCAAGACTCACTTTGCTGATTGGGGCTTTGAGCTGGTTCCCTTGTCCTCTTTTCTTCATTTATTTTTTACTTGTTGCAATGGTTGTCCCGGTTGCAGGCGAGCTGTGCTTTTAGATATGATGCCCTCTTGATGTTTCATGCTGAGTCTAAGAAACAGCAGCTCCACTAATTGTAATTTCTCTTTTTCCCCTACTGAGTCCTCCTGATAATAAAAAAAAAATGTTTCTTGGAGGTAGGCCAGTAGTGAAGCTGACAGTCCCAGAAGCCTCTTAGCAATACTCCCTCAATGAATTTCCAGGCACGGTGACCGCAATGCAGTAGAGCAGATTCTTTAGACAAGGTCAGACTGGTATTCAGCAGAATGCAAATAGGAATTGTAACTCAGTGCAGACATATCTCACTCTGTCACATGTGCTGCCTGCGGACAAATTAATAACTCTTTCAGGATTTAAATGCAGATGTTTTTCAAGACTGTTCACTACTTTGGTGGCAACTATAATGTTCTTGGATATATCTACCGTATACATTTCTTTTTCTTTATGAGGTGAATCACTGAGTGGGGAACAATTAATAGCCTAACTGCTCATATCCCACTGAGTATTACAGTGGGTTGGTGTTAGTTCACAGTGCTCTCTGCAAGCTGTCCATATACAGGGAAAGGGATTTCATGAGCTGCTGCATGATGTGGGCAAATGCTGTGGTGTTTTTTCTACCTGTCTCACAAAGATGAGGTCATCATACTAGTGCCTGCAGCAGAACAGTGATACTAAAGCATTCCTTTCTGCCATCAGTCACCATTTCTGTCAGTTTTAGGAAGTTGTGCTGGTGTTACTTTTGGCTCTCTCTGCTTCTATTGTATGAATCACTGTACCACGATACCCCATACAGTGGATCATAGATGTTTTTCAGGAGGTGGCATGTGAACCCCTGTCATGTATCAGAAGCTGGATTAGAAATATTCTTAAAATTCTTACAATTCTTAATGTGAAAAAAAGCTCCTTCAAGCAGATCTGGATGAGGGCTTACAGGTGGAAAAGAGGAAGACTTCCCAGTATTGCTTCTCCCTGCCTTTATCTGTGGCAAAGATCTGCCTTCAGGGGCTGATCCAGAGAAGAAAGTGCAAAAATGTGTACGTAGAGGGACTTTTTCAAGATCTTTCAAGGGCAGGCATGTGCTCTGCGGCATCCACACATGCATCTCCAACTATGTGTTGCAGGAGAGAGGGCTTTGCAGTAAAATTTTGTAGTAGGGGGCCAGAGACTTGTCCAGGAGAAAGGCTGGAAAGGAGACCCTTCATCCAGGTGGTTGCATACACAGTTCTTTCTCTAGTGGTGGTGATGGCGTAGCTACTCAAGATGAAGTGGGAAGCTGAGGAATAAGAAAAAACCTGAACATGTCTGAAAAAGCCTTGCTTTGGTTTTTGGCCCAGTGATAGATTTCATTTTCTCAAATGTGGAGAGTTTTTCAAGGCTTGCAGAGCAAGATGTGGGTAGTGACTTCATGGTGTTGTCTACTACATAATTTACCCAGCTGCAAAACAGGGGCCTTGAACTGAGCACAGTCTGACCTGTACAACAGCTTATTGCAGTGCTCAGGAACAGGGCCAGGCACACCTGGTGCTCCAGAGGACAAGGGAGAATGAGGAAAGAAAATGTTGAGAAGACAAAGGACATACGAAAATAAGAGAAAGCAGCAAAACAAAGAAGAAGCACCTGAAGAGGAGAAAGATCTGAAAAGGTAAAAATGACAACTAGCCAGTAGCATGGCAAAAATTGAAATGAAACAGCAGAAGGCACATGAGGCTTGGGCTTGGAAACATGCCACTGAGTCTCATGATTTTTGAGAGTTCTCTTAGTTTCCTTTTACACTAGATAAGGATGGGAAGGCTTCTGCCTGGTACAACAGGGTAAGTGAATTCAGGCAGGATTGGAAGGCAATTGATTGTTCCTGTCTGCTCTTTCCTCCTATCTGGGGAAAGCTTGGAGTGAAATTTCTTATTTTCCATATGAAAACTTCATCTACAATTGATTTTTTTTTTTTTTTAAATTTCATCTGTGTGCCAAGGAGTGATGTAGCATGTGTCAAGTGACGAAATTCTGAAATTAATCAGGTCCAATAAATAGCTGTAAGGGTAAACACATATCTCTTCTCCAAGAGATGAGACAGATGTGTGCCTGTGTCATAAGTTTCCCATGTTGCAAATGTGCACAAAATTACACTCCTGCTTCCAAATGATCTGAACTGATATTCATACTGTTACAGTAGTAATGTTTTAATTTACTGTTGCCTTATATTCCCAGAGAAAGTAGAAGCGTATTTCAGTAAACAATAATGTGTAATTAATTGAAGATTATAGGATAGACATGACCTGCCTTGTTCATCTTCAACCCAAAAATTATGCAGCTCTGTATTGAGAATATTGATTAATTTGTCTTTATGACTATAGAAGTAATTTTGAATGAGTGAGAAGTCTACACGTACATGAGATCTCTATACAAGCATTTCTTAGAAGAAATCACAGAATCATAGAATATTTTGCTTTGGAAGGTACCCACAAAGATCATCTAGTCCAATCCGCTTGCAAGGAGCAGGGACATCTTCAACTGGATCAGGTTGCTCAGAGCCCGATCCAACCTGGCCTTAAATGTTTCCAGGGATGGGACCTCCACCAGCACCCTGGGCAACATTTTCCAGTACCTCACCACCCTCAACATAAAAGATCTAGTCTGGACTGACACCAACTTTCTTGCTAAAATTTGACATTTTCAAGAAATTAAAAATGATTGTAAAAATGATGAACTGTGTAAATATAATATATAATGTAAATTCAATATGCTAGAGTGCATTTCGGTTTTTTCAGCTATGAAAGTTAAAAAAAAATTACTCCAAAAATTACTCCAAAATTTCTAAAATGTGCTTCTAGTCTTTGAGAAGAACGTTTGTCTGCAAGTCACATTTGGAGTACATTTTATGTTCAAGGTGAGTAATATTGAAAAATGGGGAGGTAGATTTTTACTGAAAGAATACAAAAATCAGAATGCTGCTCAGTTCTCATGTCAATAGCTTTAGTCATCTAATTGAAACAAGCTTAATGGCACTGATGTATTTTTCTTGAATTGAACATAAGAATTAGCAAGGAAAAATAATTTTCTGTGTTTCCAAGATACTCTGTTCAGTTCGAAAATGACAGTAATAAAATAAAAACGTACATAAATACCATTTACATAAAAAAGGCACAGTCGTCTTTTCTTAAAATGTGTGCATTTAAGCGCGTTTTGCAGGGAGTAAGTCTTATCTTGCTTTTACTGTTTTAGACTAGCATAGTTATTCAGGCCTATCAGTAATGTCATAAGTTTTGACAATGAATGTAACTGTTGTCTTCTAAATTTTGAAGAACTGTCAAATCTTCCTTATTTTTTATTTTGAGAAACTAAGTCTTTATCAGTTAACAGAAAATAGCAAAGACATTCATATTTTTTGGCTATATTTCTACCACTTCTACAAGTTATATAGATTGAAAAGAAGTAACCTAATTTATTCTATTGAAGCAACCCAGTGTGAAATAATATCTTTTTTAAAAGTTTTTTCCTCACTCTATCATGAAGAATGGTAGGGGGAAGGTGTAAACAAATAAAAAAAAGGTAATACAGACCAAAACAAGAAACCAAGACCAAAGCCTTGATTGCTACTCACTCTTGCAGTCATTGTAGAAAGCTGCTATATTAACAAATAGGAGGCTTGACAGTGCTGATTAACTCTGTGAGTGCATCTAAACACTGTATAATGTTCGCACTACAAAATCACATTAGCAGTTCACTTTCCACAAATTAAACTTTGCTTTCCAGCTAACTAGTTATACATATTATTTTGGCATCTTCATAAGAAGGAAAATGGAATATATGATGCTTCAAAAACTTTACTATTGAGTAGTTTTGTGCCAAAACTAAAATGCACAACCATTCTTCTGAAAGTAAATTAGATGTGCTGTAACAAGAGAAAAATCAGATAGGTCAATAATTATGGTCACGTTTTCAGAGATTTTGTGAATTGTCTGGCCTAGAAAAGACATTGAAACTATAGACTCGGTGGGAAGGAATGGGAGTGGATCCTGCTTTTTGCTTGAACAGCAAAACAGATTCTGTGCAAACTTTAAATTAAAATGCATCCTATGTGTTTTGGGGTCTGGAGGCTTAAATGTGAGTGGAGAGGAAGTAGTAGTGTATAGCCTAGTGTAGTAAAGAATAGGACACATTTTCATTTCTAAATTGTTTTTGCGCCTCACCATGCTTAGCTAATATGGTGGCAATCAGAAAGATGTATTTTCTCTGGAATTTGTTCACAGTTGCTGCAAAGTAAAGCATATATGTTCACCTTTAAGGTTGCTCTCCATGGGCTAAATGAACCCCTTTCCTCACCACACAGTAGGTCATAAAGTATTCCTAACAGAATATGTTACATGCTGCTTTTGTTCATCTTTCCATCTCTTCAGATGAGATGCAGGGTTTTCAACATGGGTAGTTAGCCTAAGTTGTCCTTACTGTTCTCTTAAGATTTGTATAGAAATTCACCTTAAACCTAATTGTTTCTATTTTATAATAACTGAAGACAGATATTTGAAGGGGATTCTCTGCTATGAATAATTAATACTAGAACAAGATTTTGCTTTGTCATTATATATGTCTGACATTTTTTGACTATTTAATTTCTGTCTTTTTAAAATTTGTCCAGCACTTCAGAATAAATAAAAGCCTTGAAAAGATTAGATTTGATTCTTGCTTCCTCCTCTGGTGGTCCTAGACTTCATGTTTAAAATTGAGCTTTTATTAGAGATTTTTAGAGTGTCTAAGAGAAATCAGGGCTTTAAACACATTAAATGTCCTTTGACTTCGCGTTCCACTTCATCATTTAATTTTGGGGAGATAAAAAGAAAAACAACTTTGTACCTCATTTGGCAGTATGACAATAAAATCTTAACTTATTTGGAAGAGTATTGGTCAGGATCTACATGATATGTCAGAACTGTATTGAAAATGTTTGAAACAAAAAATAATTTTATTATGTAGTATATGTTTTTATGTCTTTTCACTTATCAATTGATTTTAAAGACCTGCTCAGTGATTGGGTTAAAAAATCTTTTAGTTTTAAAATATTATTACGTGAAGTGGTGTATTTTCAGAACTCTTGTTTTAAAGCTATAATTTAACCAAAAACTATATAGAAAAAAATAAGTAGAAAGCCTTGCAAAAATTTACCATGTAAGAATCTTGGCACTATTTTTGGCTGAGTTCATGTATGGTTTTCACTGTTCAATATTTGTACCTTACAATAACTGTTTGCTTTATTTGCTTCTACCAATTATTTCAAATATTCAAAACTTTCTCTTTGCTTGGAGGTAGTGAAGACTAGATAAGTCTTTTCCTGGCCAAGAAAATTCTCCTTTCAGGGGGCAATATGTCAGTTGTCCTTGGATTAGATGACATATTCTGGGCTCAGTTAAACTGTGAGGGAAGTAAGACTGTAAATGGAGTACTATTCCTTATTCCTGCTTAATACCTTATCAGCATTTCAATTAAAAAAAAAAAAACCTCACCAGGTTATCATGGTCTGGTTCTGACTTTGAATATTAGTGTTATGTTCTTATTGAACCCATATCTTGTGAGAAAAGCAAGATCACTTTTTTCACTTAACAGAAAAGCATCTTTTTCAAAATTGCGAGTAGGTAATATGAATTCTTTATTCAGGTCATGAGATGTCATTCTCAAAACCTGTACTATCTGTGAGAATTTGATGTTCAAGAACAATTAAAATTTATGAATCCGTGGTGTGATTCACTATGCAGTCTGTCTTAGACTCTGGTGTGGTAAATGAAAAGAAAAGGTTTTCCATAGATTACAGTTTTACTGTTGAATCTGCCACTGTTGGATTTGTCTCTGTTTCTTTGGTCTTCTGGATCTGCTAGCACTCCATGTTCTCACTTAAAATCTTGTGGTGCTGTGCTGTCTTCACGAGACAGTACCTTCAGTTTCCCAGTAAGTGTCTTTCAATCAGTAGTAATGACATCTTTTCTGGAGCTAGGACTCCCAAAGTTCATTTTTTTGGTCATGGACCAGGGTGAATAATTCAGATGCATGTTCAGTTTTCCAGTTTTCTTTCCCTTCATGAACTGATCTCTTTGATCCTGAAATCAATGAGGGACAATAGCACTTAATGGCAATTAGATTTTTTGTTTTTGGTTTTTTTTTTTGTTTGTTTTGTTTTGTTTTGTTTTGTTTTACCATGTAGCATGCACAAATACACTGTTGCTGGCATGTTAAGTGTTTTTTTTCTGGAGAGCTAGCTGGAATGAGATTTTCAAGGAAAGTATCACCACCCACTACTAGATGGTTTCTGTCTGTTTTTTCTCAGTTGAGGGTTTATTTTAATTTTAATACTATATGGTAAATTTCTACCTTGATTACTGGTACCAATCAAGGTAGAACTTGGTATCCTGATTTCTCCCTTGAAGATAACCATATTTTTCCTCCATGTCTTCCTCGTCTGCCTTGGAAAGAGTCCCAAGATCTTGACATCTACTCCTGAGCCTTTATTCTGCAGTATTAATGACTGGGAGAAAAAGCAAGTCTGTTTAGCAGCTGGGATATGTTACTAGAGAGGCAGTGAAGCAGCCTGCTGACCAATCTGATCTCTATTCCTCTGAAGAGACTTTTCTCAAAAATTTGCTTTTCTGGGCTTCCTTCACCTCATTCCAGACAACAAAAGTTGATTTATAGCCCTTAAAATTTTTATTTTCATTTAGAGCTGGAGTTGATGTGCTTTATAGACTCATAAAAGTAAGCAATGCCAGGACAATTACTGGAAGTAATGGCAGTTATAAATTGACTTATTTGGGACTAGTGTAATAGTGTATTACTTTTATGTCACTGTTTTACAGTTAGGACACCGTGATAGACTTAACTATTTCTAAGCATATGTAGTGAGACAGAAGGTGAGTACGTACAAGGCTTTATGAGAGCCATTAAAGGTTACGAGATTTTGCACATTATATTTGTGACTTCAGTAATTCTCTTTACATTTGACTTGATTGCTGCATTTCTTGTTGCACAATATAAAGTCCAGGAAGCCAGTGTAGGTTGTTCTTTTTGATTTTTTTTTGTTTTTTTTTTTTTATGTGAACAACAGTAAAAATGTACCTAGACATTTTCTTTTAAAAGGTTGGATTAAATTAAAGTGATGGAAGAAAATTTCCTTATAAGAATTTATCAAAACACTAAGTCTAAAAAATTGCAATTTATTTCAACCCCAAATTTGCATACTGAAGTGCCAGAAAAAGGATTACAACTTTTGAGCCTCATTCAATTCTAGCCAGCATTTTTTGTAATGACATGCATTAATTTATGATTTTCCTCTGCAAAGAGTTTTTACATTATTGTTTTGCATGGGTTTGAAACTATCTGAGCGTGAGAAAATGCAGAATTTCATCGCCCCAGCACTAGGGTACTCAAATGTATATTTTTCTGAAATATGATTATACAGTCCAGTTGGTTTTCTAGAAAACCTGAGGACATTTGTTGCTTAAGCTTCTTTGTGCATATGTGGATATAAACATATCAGAACATATAAGATAATATGTTAATAAATATGATAACGCTTTTTGTTTTGCAGAAAGTAGTAATAATAAACCATAGTGCTTGTGTCAGACTCAAATAATAATAAATTTGAACACCCAAATAAAATATACTGAAGAACAGTTGCTAGTCACCCATTTGTAGGTTTGAGTTTCCATGATAGCTTTTCTGTGTTTTATTTTGATGCTAATGAAGTAAGTATGATGCTCTCAAGTGAGAGGGCATCCAAGTGAGAGGTGATAAAAGAGACTCAGCTGCACTGCAATGTGGATATAATTAAACATTAAGTTAGTATTTCAAAATATTTCTGTGTGCATGTTTCTAATCTTCTTTAGGAAAAACATAGCATCTTCTTAAATGCTTTTTACTACTACATTGAAGCAATCCCTCTTCAATGTTGTGTAAATATTTGACTACACGTTTATATTGAATTTAAAATTAGAGCATAAATAACAGTTGATGCTTCTCCTTTAAAGTATTACAGGCCTAGATGCTTTTCTTAACACCATAAATATTTAAAACATATTTAATTATATATATTAGGTGAAAACCATGTAGCATTTAGGTAAAATTTATTTTTATACTTTTGGTAATTTTAATTTTACTGCCTGCTGAGGGAAGAGATACAAATCAAAATAACATAAATTTACCTTAGGTATTTGAAGTGGAATACACTCTATGCAGATTTTAAATAGAAATATCTGTGAAGGTGTGTGTGTTCAGTTAACAAAGGTTTATGAATTAAAAGGAGTAAGCATTATTCCAAGATCAAAATGTCTTGGAAGTCTAATCTACCATTATGAAATGTAATGCACTACTTAGAAGTTAAACACTCACAATACAGTGCTATGAATTAGAAAAGTTGATTACTTGACTCTGGCACATATTCTGAGATGACAGGTAAGCACTTATTTCAAAATAAAGCAGATTGGTTTTGACAATATTCTGTTGTAAACTTGCTCTGTTCTGTGTTGTAATGAATCCCTAGGAGTTCTGGGATTTGAGTGGCAAGTTAGTCCTTGGAGAGCTGTTTTCCAAGGTCTTTGAGAAAGAAGTAGCAGCTTGTCAAACATCTCAAATGCGACTGTATTAGGTGCAGGGACCAAGGTTTTGGTAGCACTGGGAGCCTGCAGGAGCAGTGCATTGTTTCCCTCCACTGAACTTGAAGTGGCTCTTTTCTCTAACCTGTTGAGGTCCCCTGAATGGCTACAAACACATTTGGTGTGTTGGCAACTTCTCCCAGTTCTGCAAAGGTGCTGCGGGTGCACTCTCTTCCTGTCACGTGGGTCACTAATGAGGAGGTTAAACCTTGCTGGCCCCGTTAAGGACTCCTGGAGCATGTAACTAGTGACTGGCCTCCCGCTGGATTTTGTGCCACTGACCACCACCTTCTGGGCCTGGCAGTTCAGCCAGTTCCCAGCCTGCCTCATCATTCACTGATCGAATTTGTATTTCATCATTTTTTTAGTGAGCACTTTACAAGAGACAGTGCTGCATGCCTTGCTGAAGTCAGGATAAACAATAGCAACTGCTCTTCCCTCAGGCACCAGGCCAGGCCACTGTTTGTTACACTGAAGAAGGCTCTTCAATTTTACTATTAATCTGTTGTGTCTGCTGGTGCAACTTCCTTCAGTTTCTTTCTTCACGTATAGGTTTTTTTTTTTTTTGGTGGAGGTAGGAAGCCTTCTGAAACTGTTTTTTATATTAGTATTGTTTTCTTGAGTCTTGGCTGAAATCATAGGTTTCATTTTAAAAATAAAAATATTGAACATATAAAGGTTAACATAATTTTACTTTGCTAAAGCTAATGGAAATCAATGAAAGGATGTAAACACCACTATACAGAGTCGTAAATACCATCTAGTAGAAGTATGAATTAATAGATTTAATGGAAGTAAGTGAATGGATGGCAGCTTTAGTACTCTCCTGATAAAAGAAGGGATGGGGAGAGACATGCTTTGAAATCAAGTTTTGTAGCTGTTTTGGTGCAATGTGGAGGTTGTGAGACAGTCACTTTACTTACTCTGTTTTCCAACTTATGGCTTCTTTAAAGTAAAGAAAAATAACTAAAATTGAAATGAGTGAATAGCAAAATAAGAGATGATATTGGTCTCTTCAGGCTAGGACTGATATCTGAACTTTAACAAGGAAATTGTTCAGAAAGACATGAAAAAATAATATGCTAATCAATCTAATAATTCATTCAGAGATTTAAAATTAAATAAAAAGAAAAAAAAGAAATGTTTGGCAAGTAACTGTTGCATGTTGTATAAATATAGAAATGTTTCATCATAGCTGAAATATTTGTTACGATAGTTGGCCTTCCTGTCTCAAAATTATTTGCTTCTATCAGAACAAAATGGACAGGAAGTGAATACAATCAATCTTCCTCCTTTGTTGTGTGTGAAAAATAACAAGCACAGATAGGGGAATGAAGAGTCACTCTTTTAATATCATCAATACACTGGACTTGCTGGTTGTTATGTGTCTGATAGAAATATAGAAATGTGAGCAATTATCAATTCCTACATTTTCTGTGATGAACCACAAGACTTTTTATTTTGAAGGGTTTTATAAGAATATATACAAGTTAAAATTACTTTGAGTATTATTTCCTGCAAAATGATGATGAGTCGTTTGAAATAATCAAGTCTTAAGAAATGTATAGGAGTATACTGTCCTATTAAGAATGACTGGAGACTGGATTAGAAATTTAGAATGAGAATAAAATGAATCATCTGCTCCAGTAGTGAAATGACCTTGCAATCAATAAGCTACCTATATGCCATTTTGCAACTAACTTAAGGTGTAACAGATTTTTGCTCACTAGGAACTTGAGCTGCCAAAATTATTTTCCAAAAATATTTTAGTTTTCTTTTTTTTTTGTGCAGTGTATGTAGAATTTAGTAAATAGATTTGAAAATAAATTCTTCAGATTTAAATTTGTCCATTTCATTTATCATCTTCCCAACTGCTGACTGGTTTTGTGTTACTTGCTGCTCCCTCCTGTGGGTTTATCCACTGTCCACTGTTATCAGCACAATAACTAGAGTTCCCTCAACTGATCATAAATATATTGTGAAGTTCTTTAAAGGAGATGCATCCATCCAATAATGGTTCCTTTTATTTTTTTTTTAATACAGAACATAGAAAAAACCCTGTGGCATATATGAAATTAATACATTGCACTAAAATATGGTAATCTATGTACAATTAAATTTTAGGGTTTTCTTTCAACATTCAGACGTGAGTGTTATAAAATCAAAGGGTCTCACAGGTGGCTCTGAAACTTCCAAATTGTTGCTTGAATATCATGTTTCCCAGCTTTGGCCTTAAAATGATCACTGAATTCACTACAATGGAGATAACAGGTTGTGATGAGACTGAAAGTAAAATTTGCGTATGATTTTGGCAACCATTTACTCTCTTGGAAGGAAAAGAGAACAGAGAATATATTAAAAAACTAGTATTTCGTAGAAAAGAAAGTAGATTTTATGAAGTATTAGAATAATAGAAGGGATGGAACTGCACAGTGTATAAAGTAGAGTTTGAGCTCTTATGGCGCACATTACCAAGTGTGGAAGCTCATCAGTTTTTAATAAGATAAATGAATTGAACTATAGGTGTAATATTAAATCCTAGGGTGGTGTTTGATTAGTTTGTGAAGGTGATTCTTCGATCTGCTCACCTGGAATCACAGGAGACTGAGACAGAAGTGCTTAGAGTGTTACTTAGCTGTTTTTTTGAAAATGAGGGATCATTTGAGGATTTTGATGATAGTCTTTCTACCATGTCCTAACACTTTAAATTGGCCACCTTAGGAGAACTGAGCTTTTTATAATCCAGATAAAATGATTGTGTGGGTTTTTTAAATTTTTTTTTTTTAATTTATTAATTTTTTTATTTAGATGGTTTTGGAGTCACAAAGTAATCTCTGAAGGGAACTGAGAGATCAATTGACCCTATGAAAGTGAAAACCACATAAAGGAAAGTTTCTCGTTCTTTCATGCAGCTAACAAAACAAAACCTGGAATACCATAAACCTCTGCCCAATAGGATGTCAGCTACCTCAATACTCCTGGCAGAATTTATCTACTATGTTTAAAAAGCTGTAGCATTTGGAGACATTACACTGCTATCTGATACCTAGGAATATCTTTCAGTAGTTCATCTACTTTAGAGTTAGTGTATATACATATATACATGTAAATACATATTAAAAAAAATATATATATAATTTTATGCTAAATCCTGAAGGATCAGCATCTAATCTTGACTATCTTTTGTCTTCTTCAATAAAGAAGATACTTACATAATTTAGGGGTTTTTTTGATAGTTTAAATTTTCTGAAATTGTTCTTACATGTCCGTCTTTTCTATATAATGCACAGAGCTGGACACAGTACTTCAGCTGAAAACTTACCAATAGTAAGCAGTATGGAAGATTATGCAAGATTTGAGGCATTTATACACTTCATCTGCAGATTTTTCTTATTGAAGGAAAAGCACAGTAGTCTGTGTAGGTGTTAAACATGTTTGTTTAAGGGAAAATCATCTTTAAAGTGTCATTAATGAAAATGTTATGTTTAAAAATTAGTTTGATGTTAAAAAAAATCACTTTTCAAAAGTTTCTGTTCTATGTGCTTTCAGAATTGTTTTTTTTTTAATTACTTGGAAAAATGTGTTGTTAAAATGAAAAAAAGTAGAAATGAGAAAGAACCTACATGTACAATAATAAGAGTTCTAATTATTGAGTAATAAAAATGTCTTGTGCTGGTCTACTTGATGACTGTAGTCTCTAAATAGGAGTAGGCATGTGGATTTTGGCTGTTTAAGAAGTAATGTTTGTTCATGATGGTCTAGTATAAGAATGAAGAATTAAATCATCCATATTCATATGTCATTCATACTTGTCATGAACTTGAAAGCTTAGGAAATACTTAACCCAGGATTGGAAAGTAATTTTTCTAAATGAATGCACAAGACCTTTGTATGGCAATGAAGCACAAAAAAGGTTAGTATGATTAGAGCACGTGTTTCTGAGACGGAAGCCACAGGTCTGTGCAGGTACCCCTTGCAGTCGGTCCAAAGTAACTATGGAATGCCAATAGTTCTTTTCATAGAATCATGGAATCATAGAATCATCAGGTTGGAAGAGACCTCCAAGATCATAAGGGCCAACCCATGTCCTAACCCCACCTCAACTAAACCATGGCACCAAGTGCCACATCCAGTCTTTTTTTAAACACATCCAGGGATGGTGATTCCACGACCTCCCTGGGCAGACAATTCCAGTACCTCACCACTGTCTCCGTGAAAAAATTTTTCCTAATATCCAATCTATATTTCCCTTGGCGCAGCCTCAGACTGTGTCCTCTCCTTCTGTCAGTTGCTGCCTGGAGAAAGAGACCAACCCCCACCTGACTACAACCACCTTGCAGGAAGTTGTAGAGAGTGGTAAGGTCACCTCTGAGTCTCCTTTTCTCCAGGCTAAACAACCCCAGCTCCCCCAGTCGTTCCTCATAGGGCTTGTGTTCCCAGCCCCTCACCAGCCTTGTCGCCCTCCTCTGGATGCATTCAAGCGTCTCCACGTCCTTCCTGAACTGAGGGGCCCAGAACTGGACACAGCACTCAAGGTGCGGCCTCACCAGTGCTGAGTACAGGGGAAGAATGACTGCCCTGGTCCTTCTGGCTACGCTGTTCCTGATACAGGCCAGGATGCCGTTGGCCTTCTTGGCCACCAGGGCACACTGCTGGCTCATGTTCAGTCGGCTGTCGACCAGTACCCCCAGGTCCCTTTCTGCTTGGGCACTGTCCAGCCACACCGCCCCCAGCCTGTAATGTTGCAGGGGGTTATTGTGGCCAAAATGCAGGACTCGGCACTTGGACTTATTAAACTTTTGAACTATCAGGTAAAGGAATTTCTCCTGACAAGTGTACTTGAGTTCCAACCCCACAGCAGGGGATTTGGAACTGGACGATATTTAAGATTCCTTCCAACTCAAGGCATTCCTTGCATCATTCTATGATTATTATAGGAATTTGTTCAAATGTAATTTAAAGGCTGGTGATACAAAGATGTACTTACTTATGTGTCATGGTCATGTGTAAACTGTGGAAGAGCAGGATAGAATAATGTGGTGGAAGGACTGGTAATTTGTGTGATGTCATCTAGGAAATAATGCTCATTTCTCTTCCAGAAAACTCATAGTAAGTCCCTTTTTCCAAAGTTTCTTACAAAGGAATACACCTATACTATTAAAAAGTATAGAGGAAAATCTTTAAGAAATTTATAAATTTTTCCTTTTTTCTTTTTTTGGGGAGGGTTTTGAAGAGAGAAGAGATTGAGATATGGAGGGGGGATCTCATCGCAGTCATTTGGGGAAAAAAATGTCCAAAAGCACATTTTAAATTTGAGAATCTGGTTCAAAATAGCTGTCAATTTACTTCTACATTTGAAAAGTTGAATTGGAAGTACTTATTTGAATAGTGTCATTTTTATATTTGATTGTCAGAAAATTTAGTAGACTACTGCTGATGAATCATGTAAATGGTGGCAATTACATTAAATATGTGTGCTAGAATCAGTAAAGCAACTGATTGCATTATTATTGTCTAAATTTGTAAATATTGTTATCCTCACAATTGAATTTTTAATGGTAATTTCTGTTATCTTTCTGATTTCCCAGTGTAATTTGGAGTCTCTGCTACAGGTAACAAATGTAAATTTAAATGTCTAACACTTTTCAGAGTAGTAATTGATACAATTTGTTTTATTCTTGACTGATCATTAGTTTAGTCAGATGGTAAAATGTACATAATTTCTTGAGTTTCTCTTCTTCAGAGGTAACTGCAGCGCACAGCTCTTTACTAGAGACTTCTTTTTACCAACAAACAATGAAACTTTCCTATTCCCCCTCCACTCTTTCACTTAGAATTTTATTTACTTCCTTGTCTTTAGAAGGAACACAAATATTTGAAAGGTCTTTTCCAACTCTGGACCATTTTTTTTCCTCAAACCTTTTTATCACATCTTACTTGAATTTTATTTGTCATTCTTCATCCCTCTGCTTCTCTTACACATCTTTTTTTTTTCTTTTTCTGCCAATTTGTTCACAGGAACATCTTGTAGCATCACTGTGACTGGAATGCCGAAGATTTGTTCAGTGAAACTATGTGTTTAAATACTTAGAGGTGGTGATTAGAAAAATGAATGAACTTCTTGATTTCTTAAAAAAACTCCACCCCCAACTATCACATTTTGACACGTAGAACTTTCCTCTTAAATGACTATAAACCTGGAAGTTAAAGGTTATGCAGCAGTGTATTTTCATACATTTTAGAAGATAAAATGTACAAATTCTTCTGTGATACAATATCTTCCTGCTTCTCTAAACTCCTGGCACATATTTTGCAAAGTTTTCTTTTAGTGCTAGGAATTTCTTTGGTCAAAAAAAATTCTCATGGTTTCTCTGCTTTGCTAACCAAGAAAAAAAGTCTGTAATTCTTAAAATTATTCAGGAAGAATAACAGCAAAACCAAGGGTCTGCCATAAGGCCTTAATTGTCTGAGTGTTACAAATTCTCCTTCTGGCACTGAGCACACTGCTCTTCTGCTGCTGTTTCTACTGTTATGTGTGTTTTGACCAGGGTGGCCTTGCCATGTAGTCACTTAACTCATATTGCTCATACTTGAAGATTTAGAGATTTTAGCTCTGCTAAAGGTTTGATGCATGATTGTTCTCTTCCACATCTGCTCGCATTGTGGTGAACCTTGTTATTCTGTAATGAGAAAAACAGATCTTTTATTTCAATTTTTTTTTTCCTGTAACAAAGGTGGGTGTCAGTTTTGTATTAATGTAGTTCCCCTGCCCTACAGTCCTTTGTTCAATTCTTTTTCACTTTGCTTCATGTTGCTGTTCTGAAAGCTGTTACTCTTAATTCAAAATGGGCACCCCAAATTTTGCTCAGTTCTACCACTTAACAGGACATTAACTCCAGAGAGTTAGATCAATGGGGTGTAGAGAAGTGTGTGCATAACCAGAATAATAGCTAAGCTGTTTGTAAAGTAACCCATAACTGCAGTTATGAGGCAGATCACCTTGTTCTATGACACAATCCTGGCCGTATGTCTCACTTACGGAGCACTGCAAAAAATCAAGATGCTTCAGGTGAAATCAGGTGAAATGCTTCACTGTGAAATCAGAGTAAAATCTCTGGAGTGGTCTATGGAGCTGCACAAGCGAGTAAGTTTTGTGTTCATGGTCAGGAGGATTAGTAAAGCTGTACTTGAAAACCTGCTTTCTAACTGTTGCTCATTAACTTCATTGCTATAGGCGAAACGGTAGCCTTACCAGGTAGACCACCTAGTTTAAGATGAAAATAGCTTTTCATGGAGAAGAATGTGAACACAACCGTATGATATAACTTTATCTGAGAATGGCAGCTAAGGTGTTTGAAAAAAAATTTCCTTCCATACAGCTTTATGTGTGAAACTTGGTTTTAAAAGAGAGTTTTAGGTTGAAAAGATTCATTTGAGCTTATAATTAATGCTAGCAGTAAATGGTTCTGATTCTAAGCTGGATGATGGAGTTAGCATGAGTAAGTGCCTGTGATAGCAAATGCTCTTCTTTCTTGTAACTGAGCCATGAGTCATTAGAATTATGATGTGCTATAAAACTCAATTAGCATTAAAGTATTCTCCCAGGTGATACACATTTTAACAATCCTGTATTAATAGTCACATCCCACAAGTCCATTACAGATTTCATGGTTTAATCATCTCTTTCCAGTGTTTAGAACCTGTCTGGATTTTTCCATTCTTTGGCAATGAGTGGCAAATTTGTCCAAGTTTTAGTAAGTTTCTGCATGAAGTAGTTTTGCATCCTGTTAATATCTGTCTAAATTTTGGCTGTCTGGGCAAACAGATAGTCAGGAACAGCCAGCATGGACTTATAAAGGCTAAATCATGCTTGACGTAATTACTTTCTACATTGAAATGAGGAAGAGGAAGCAGAAAGAGTGGTGCATGCAATATACCTTAATTTTAGTTAGATTTCTTACGCCATCTGCCACATTATTTTCACTTGGAAGCTTGCGATGTATGTACTGGAAATAAGGATAATTAAGTGGACTGAACATTGGCTGGATCCTCATATTTAAAATGTAGAAATCATTGATTGAACATCTATTTGGTTCGTGGTAAGAAGCAGAGTGCTCCTGGGGTCAGTACTGGAGCCCACGTAATTGAATATTTTAATCACTGGCCTGTGTCATGACACAGACTGCACCTTTATCAGATCTGTTGATGACAGCAAATGGGGTAAAATGACTGCATATTAAACTCTAAAACTTCAATCCAGAGAGAACTTGGGAAACTTGAGGCTTGGGAAAACAGAAATATATTAATTTCACCACAAAAGAAATGCAAAGGTCTGTACCAGCAGTAGAATAACCCATGCATTACAGGCTGATAACTGACTGTTGGAAAAACAGGGCTGTTGGAAAGGAACTGGATATCCTTGTAGGTGTCAAGCTGAATGTGAGTCAGCAAGGTATTCTCATCCTAAGGAAGGCAAACCATGCACTTAGGGTGAGCGTGGCTAGTGCCTTTGAAGGAAGTTACTCTCTGCTTGATGCTGAATAAGACACACAGGGGCTGCTGTGTCCAGATGTGGCTCCCTGCTTTAAGCAGTGTTGAGTAGCTGGAGAGGGTCCATTGGAGAGCTTCTACTGTGATTTGGGGTAGACATGTCCCATGAGGAGAGGTTGAGGAAAGTGGGCTTGTTTATTCTACTGAAGAGGATCATACAAGGGTAGCCTATTGCTACTTGAAAGTGTGACAAAGGTGGTGGACATAAACTCTCCTCTTCAGAGGCAAGTGATAATTGAGAGACAATACTCTCAGGTATTGAACCTCTCTTGGGAGGTTCATGTTGGACATCAGGGAAAACATTTACATAGTAAACTAGAGCTGCTATGGAACAGGTATCAAGTGGTATCTTGTTCCTAGAGCTTTTCAAGACTTTTATAGATAAAGCAACTGTTGACTTGAATTGTTGATAGACTAACTGAGCAGGAGAGTGGACTAAAGGTGCCTTCGAAATAATACTTTTATAATTACAGGATATTTATTTCCATTACTACTAGTACAGCCAATGACAAAAAATGTTTTAAAATTTCATGATCAGAGATAACTCTGCCCACAGTATTCCTAGGAAAAGCTGTCTCTGTTAATGGGCTATTGATTCATCAAATGAAGAAGTCTGGAAACATTGTTCATAGTTATGATTTGACATCTCTTACATCAGTGATACTTTTAAAGACTTTTCAAAACCAGAATTGCTATTAGTAGAACAGTTCTGCAGCTGAAATCAGTGGAATGCCTCCCCATTTTACCTTTTTTCCCTCCTTCTACCTCTGTCAGTTTTAGATCACATTAAATCTGAAACACTCACTAATGCCATAATTTTGGCAGAAGCTCCTCAACGTATCATAGAAAAAAGTAAAAACAAAACATTTAAAAGGTTGTATATGTTTATTTTTAACTGAAAGTTTGATGCAGAGAATGAAATATTAAAGACTGAGATAAAATACAAAATCATTACATATTAATAGAGGTGGTTTTACCCTCTAACAAGAAAAAGAAAGAAAAGTCCTGCAGGCTGCTTTAGGGAAGTTTCAATGCATGAGGGAGAAAGGTGAATGAGAGCTAGGTGGCAGTGTTAGATCTTAGGGCAATGTAAAAATTCTCCCATTGATCCCTGCTGCTGCTGGTCAGGGTTCAGCGCATGCTTTGCCCGGCTCCCCAACAGTAGAGTTTACTGAGATAAGACTATAGCTGGGCTACAACCATTTCCTAGGACATTTCTTCAGAGTAGAACGAGGCCTCTACTTGTCCAAATAAACAATTGCTAAATTTCCTTGCCACTATGCTATTTTGTCTGTATCAAAGTTTTTCACTGAACCTCCTTCTGGTCAGTCACTAGAAGAATGGAGTGACACCTTTTGAACTTGATACTCACTTTCTTACTCTAATGTGCAGAGCGTGTGGAAGTAAGTGCTGTTTGTTCCTGGATAGCTTGGAAAGACTGTGTGCTGGAAAAACAACTGCTTTACTATTTATGTCAATCATAACACTTATGAATATGAGTGAGCTGCAGTATTGATCAGATCAGACTGCTTCCATCAATACAATATTAAAATGTATTGCAAGCACTCAATGTAATATTAATGACAATCAATAATAAACAGGTTTCAGAATGCATTTGAAAAGTCTTTCTGAGCTGTAATCACCGCTTTTGTGTGGCCAGCCATTGGAGGATATAGAAGAGGGCTTTGGAAGGCCTTCAGGTATCTTCCTGCATGTGGAAATTGTCAAGTAATATGAGATATACATGCTACTATTGTGTGCTTACTGTTCCACACTGATTACTAATTACTGATTACTAATTACACTGATTACTAATTACTTTCCACTACAAAACTGCTATAAAATACGTTATAATTTTCCCATGAATCATATTTACTTCAGTACAATTTTCGGCTTTCTTCAAGCCTCGGTAGCTTCTTATGACATCATTTTCAGCCTCAGAAACCATATTTTTGCATTCATATTTCACAAACACAGACAGATCATTCATATCTTAACCTCATGGTTAAGGTTAGAATGGGCAGACTGCAGAAAAAATGCATTAAATAGTGATGGCCAAATATCTCCATTTAACAGTCATTTCCAAAAAGGAAAATTCCAATCTTCTTCAGAACCTGTATTTCCACTTTAAATCCCTTCTCATCACTAAACAGAGATAACTGGAATTAGCTACTTTGGTGGAAATCAAACATTCTTTTCCTTCCTGTCATATTTTGTACACTGCTGTTTAGAGGTGAGGAATAGGGATAATTTCTTCAAAATCTCAGTAATCCAATTTTTTTTTCTTCAGAATAACTTGTCTTGATTTTTTTCACTGTTGTTCTTCATGATGTTAATTCCATTCAGTTATGCAGTGCCCTAGGTGGTTATTTATATGAGAAAAAGAGGGGGAAATATAGATTTGCAATAGGAACAGGTGTTTCATGAATCCTGTGGTTCATTTTCCTTGTTTTTCTGAGTGAATTAAATCTGTTGAAATCTTCGAAAAATTATGGGTTGATCTTCCTTCAACATAGGAAGAAATGAAACCTACAAAGAGAATTTTTGAATTTTTTGAATTTGGTATATTCCTCCTGTGTTCTGATTTACTTTAGCTATGACTTTTGTGGGTTTGTGTGTTATAAAGCAGAGAAAGCAAGTGATTTTTTCCTTCAAGTACATTAATTGCCATTAAGGTAGGCAGCTTTGTAGACCCTAATGGCTGGAAACAGTCATGTGAGTTGAAAAGTTGCTTAGAACATGTTCTATTAAAGAAGTTGAATGACAACTGTCCCAGTGTTCTGTTATACGGTCATCACTATTGGAAGTGATATTGGACATAACCAACCACACCGACCACAGTGTAACGTGATACGAAGTAAATGATACTGCTGCTAGGACACGAGTTTTATGTCATCCTGAAGCTAAATGTAAGCTAAGACAGAATTTTCTGAGAGATTTTGAATATGAGACAAAACATTTTTAGAGATGTCGTGCCACTTGTCAATGAAATTCTCAGAATTTTTAGCATTATTCCAGGATATGAGAGTTTTTATTTCAATGTCATTTTTTCTTTAAGAAGTACACCTTCCCTTAAAAGAGTATCCCAGTTTGCCTTGACTTTGGATCTGTTGGTTGTGCAATGGAATTCTCTCAACCTGTGCCATTAGATTTCTGCCTCATCTCATAAAGTACTTATAGCTGAACAGCAAAAATGAGTATGATCTAGTTTCATGGCTAGGGGATCATGTAGGGAAGTGAGAGATTTGGATATCCAGTTACTTACTGATTAGACATTCATAGAAAATTGAACCATACCAATAGGAAAGATGAGATGAACAGTTTCCTGAGACGGAGAAAATGAAGATTCTAATAATTTTTGGCTGTGGAAGAAACCAATGTGAATCATATGTGCGTTTTATTGACCCCGTGCCATTAAGCTTTTATGTGAATCGACTTTTCACTACCTAAAAAAAAAAAGTTGCAAACTTAAAAAAAAAATCAGTAGACCTTTTCTTTAGTTCCAACCTATTTTCTAGAAAACTGAAGCAAAATTAAAATAACTCCAGATCCATCAGAAAAGTTAAGGACGTGCTTGCTATAGGGAAAGTTGTGCTTAATCTTGATTTGCATGCTTTTTGAATCTAAACTTAACTTTCTGTGAAACTGATCTTTGTTAGTACGTGTAAAACTGGTCAGAGTCCGTTCTGCCTCTTTCCTACAAATTCTTATTATATGTAAAAGTTAACCATGCTTGTGCCAAGATAGACACCTAACTTGTGTAGATATACAAAATCTGTATCAAGTAGATCTTTTCTGCGTGCCATGTATTCCCACCTGGCTAGTTGTAGCTTCTTTTGCCACGTCTGCAGAGTAGAGGAAAACAACAAATGAAGAGCCCTGTCCCATGGAGGGTTGACTAGTGTTTGTTCTGCTTAATAACTTTGAGCTGTTTTCAGAAACCATTCTATCAAAGGGTTGTCAAACAACTCTTCTCGAAAGAGCAATTATCCAGATGTAGTGCTGCAGATTCTCTCTAGGCATCTTCAGGCTTGTTTCCAGTCTAATAATTTGACATCAATACATCCTATTCTGTCATTTAGTGTAATGCTGCCACTAAACTAGCTACCAACTTGAGGAAACAAATAAACTGTCAGTTACTCACACCCATGATGTACTTTAATGCTTTGTGGAAAAATGGAGAGCACATAAGAAATCAGCCATTAGGAACTACTGTTGTAAAACATATAAAATATTTATAGAAACATAAAATAGTTCTTAATGCTATGAAAATGCTGTCAGGGAAATTTAAATTTAAGTAAAAATTACTGGCATTCATACAGATGTAAAACTAAGTC
This sequence comes from Eulacestoma nigropectus, assembly GCA_013397775.1. Taxonomy (NCBI): domain Eukaryota; kingdom Metazoa; phylum Chordata; class Aves; order Passeriformes; genus Eulacestoma; species Eulacestoma nigropectus. Next base: position 946,128 of record VZTE01000127.1, read on the forward strand.
TTTAATATCTAGGATGACAAAAACTTTGGTTCATAGTTTAGGACAGAGAGACTATGAATAAGACGAATAAATATTTGAACAGCTTTGCTGTATAGAATACTCATGTATTCATTTACCCATTCCTCCAATTCAGTTGAATATTCAGATTTCAGGTTTGCATACTATATCAGTGAGACTGAAAAATCAAATTAGTACAAAAAACTTGTTGAAAATCTTTTGCTGGAAAGAATTCATAGGCAAACCCTTGTAAAAGCGGCATCAGAGAGAAGGTCTAGTTTGTTTGTCATGAGTTAAAATGGTTGAAGTGTCAGAGTTTATGGTTCCATTCATCTTTTTGCTAAGTGAAAACTCTTTCTTCCTAGACAGGTTTGTTATTATGCTATAGATAAACTATTTAGCTCTGCAGTGTATGTATATATGTAATACACCTATTGATAAAATATTTATGGAAGAGACAATTTTATTTCTGTACCGAACTTTTGTTCTATGTTATCATTGAAATAATTCTGAGTGAAATAGAGGTTAACAAGTAAAACAATTTGGTGTACTAGAATACAATACAGGCATTAATATTTTTAACAGGAAAAAAATATTTTGACAAGCCGATATAGAGATTTGGATATCTATGCAAATAAATCCCCTAGTTTAATTGGAAAACAGTCTGTGTTTTATTTCTGAAACTTTTTTTAGACTGCTTTTTATGTAGTCTAGAATCTGGAAACTGAAATATGTATATTAATATCAGAATCAGTAAATGGGCAGGTTTAGTGTTTCACAAAGGAAAGGAAGGAAAAGCCTCTTTTTGTGACTTTTAATTTTGAGAAGAAAGATCACTTGGGTATCAATAGTGGACCAGATACTGTTTTCTTAAGTAAACTTCGAAGAATTTTAGATACAACAAGGTTCCTTGAATTGCTCCATTAACTTCTTGCTTTTGGTTTATCATTATTTTTGTGTTGGTTCTTTCACGGTATTCTTCATTACTGAAGCATGTTTTAGAATATAAGCATGCAGGAATTCATAGTTTTTATCACGGAAGTAGCAAAATACATCTTTATTTTTTTCTTTTATTTTTTTTTCTGTTTTTGTTTTAATGCGTATTTATTTTTTTCCTTCTGTTTTTATTGCCTCTTTTTGGGGAGGATGACTATTGGACTGCTTCAAACTAGGTACCTGAGAGGGATTTAAGGTTTCAGATGTTATTTTATGTTTTGCTTCTGCCAGTGTAGGTGGTATTCTTGTCCCTTTAGAAATGATCTCTGCAACTGTTGAAGCTATTGTACAGATGGAGCTTTATTAAAATGATAAAAAAAGGGCATACTCTTGGGTTTCTAATATAGTTCCTGCCTTTTCTTCAGGGTTGTGTGCAGCTGGATTGAAGCTTGTAGTCCCTTTCCTGCCTCATCAGAGGGCACTTACAGCCTGTTGTTCTATAAAAATATCTTCTGTTTATTTCAATGAAAAACACATTTTTTTATTATCTTTGGATTTTGCATTTTTTTCATAGGGATGCACTGAAAGCAGCATGCACAGTGATGAACCACAAAATAAATCAGTTGGTCATCTAATTCTCTTCCCTAGGGATGAGATGGTACTGAGCCCCTAAAACCACTTAATTAGCTAGTGATACATATTGTGTGGTTGTCATTTGCAGTACTTAAAGCAAAAATAATGACAGAGAAAAAGAATTCACCTGCACTCAACCTTGTGTAATTGTACACTGCAGTTCTTTCTACCTTGATTAATAACCTTGACAGCAACAATTTGGCCAGATAGTAAAACCTAGTCATAATGGAGCAATTTTTAAATTTAACATCTGCGTTCTTAAAAAAATGACACTTCAGGCTTTATAGTACAGAAGTATGTAGATTCTTTTGAAATATTCTATTAATTATATTCAAAATCTAAAATGCATAATCAAAGCTGGTTTGTCTCTATAAGACTTGGGAAATGCTGATCAATAGAGCAGGCGAATTAACAATACTCTCTTGTATGCAGAATATGTGCAAAACAATGTAAATGTAAGATTTCATGCGAAGTATTTAGAGTTGAATGCAATGTCAGGGGCTGTATTTTTGTGAATGATGTGCTGAAGTTTACTAGCTCAGAAATGCTTGCAGTGGTTATGGATCTTCACTGAACCATAAGCGATGTCATTTTGAATTGGAAGAACCCAAGAATTTATAGAAGCTGGTAGTTACCAAACATGCCTCCATGCCTTTTTCTGAAGCTATAAAGCAAAACTCCACCCAGCATGATGAAGTTTCCAAAATGAAAAGCCTTGAGAAGCTTTCCATGTAGAGCTCAAAGATAAAAATTTTAAAAGGTAGGCATAGGAAAAAACTCTACCGATACTATGGGTGATTTTCTGAGTGCCCGGGATGATACTGTAGGCTTCCTTTTAGGTACTCATCAGCTTTGATAGAATTTTCCAGAATTTGTCTAGCCTTTTCTAAAGCATTAGGCATGCTGCTAAATCAAAGATTTTACACCATTAGATTGGAAAAATGATAAACTAGTTGCCTACTCAGTAACTCTAGCATCTTTGGAATCACTTTCTGTGGAAACTGGAAGGAAATGGTTAGGTTCTTGTACACTAAAGTGTCGCTGACCGCTTGACCGCCCGGAGGCTAAGCAGGCCTATCAAAGGTGCCTCGGCAGCGAGACAATTGGTATGGCAGCCTGAGTGCAGCCCCTCAGTCTGCCTATGGGCTCTTGGTGGAGCTGGCAGCAGTCGATGGTAACTGCAGTGACCAGGCGAAGGCGAAAGAGGAGAGGGACTCTTTGTAGCAGCAATCCAAGCCTTTATTCCCCGCCCGGAGGGACAAGAGAACGAGGTAGCAAGGAGGAAAGGCAACAAAGAGCACACACTGATGGTTACAGGGGATTTTATACACCAAAGAAAAAGGGGAGGAACAAGGGGATAAACCAATGGAAAAATGACATACAGTGACAGCTAACCAATTGACAGGGGTTTAGGGAGGAACAAATTCGAATGAACCAATGGGGAACCAAACTGTACAGAACCTTTGAGAATATATTAACATAAACATGAGGGTAGGAGGGAACAAAAGAGGAGCAGGGGAGGAGATTTCCCTGAGTGGCACCTCTAGGGCATGGTCCGATCTCTGGGACCGCCCTCCTCATCACTTTCCTGGGCAGGAAAGTCCACCCACTGGATGCCCTGATGGATCCGCATCCCAAAGGTGGACTGGGCCACCTCAACACTAAAGCAGTAGTATGTGAGAGCTGCACTGGAGGGAAGGTTACAGCAACTGTACAATCATGTCTACGTAAAGTATATAAGCCTCTGCTAGTGCTACGTAGCCTTCCTTACTTGGGCTAACACCATCTGTCCTTTCTTCTCTCCCAGCTTCCTCAATCTGTTCTCTCAAAACACCTTGCAGTTACCTGTGCTCAGTCATCTCAAGCATTACCATCTTCTGCTTTTACAGAAGTTTTAACCCAATTCAGAGCACGATAAAGGTAACAGGTAGCTTCCCTCCTGCTGCAAGGCTACAACCTTCTAACATCAGATAAACAATGTTACAGTACACTAGAACACAGCAAATATTTATATAATTCACTTTATCACATTAGCAAAATTAAAAATGTTTATCAAGGCAAGCATAGGTACAAGAAATCTGTGAGTGATGCGTGACTAACTGAATCCTAGGAGTATATCTAAAAATACCTAAACATCTAGAAGAACTTGATCAGAGAAACTTGGACTATGATGGTAAGGGAGGGTAGAGGGGAAGGCATCTAATAAAGCTATACAAAAATATCCAACCATAAAAAAAGCCTATTAGAAGAGTCACTTAGCAGCATTAGCTGCATTTTTCCAAGATGAATAAATAAGCAGATATTTTCCCCCTTTCATGCATGTGTGTTTTGAAAAACTGTATACAGTAATGTGAATGTTCTAGACTTTGCATTTCTGGAGGCTAAGATGTCAGATACTGTCTCTTTGAGAGTTCAAGAACTCTATGATTTGATAAGATGTCTCTAACACCAATGTCCTTTGTGGACATCTACTTGGTGGACTTGAGTTATTTCACTTTCAGTCTTCCTGAGTATCAAGGACTGGAGTGATTTGCCAAAGTTGAGGACCTCGTGTTATCTCATGTCTCAGACCTTGAAACTTAAGCAAAATATATACTGAAGGAACCAAAGATACACTTCAAAAGAAGAAATTAATCTATTTGGTCCCTGCAACAATAGTGGCTGTTATGACAGCTTGCATAGGATTTCACAGGTACAGTGTATGTATCCAGATAATTCTTCTTGCCCAGAGTGACAACAGCAGTTGATTGGTACCTCCTGCCAACCACAGTTAAAAAAAGAAGATAAAATAATAAAAAAAAAAGTAGTGGATATCCTGATTCGGAATTATTTATGTACACTTTCTATTGGTCAGGCCTGTACGTAATAACAGCTTCCTACTACTATCGAATTGAAAAAACTTAACTGAGAGATGTAAAAAGGAAAGATATGTAATGCATTGCTTAACATGTTATATGTTACTTTTCAGTATGGAGAGAATTAACAAAATGGGTGGAAGTAACTCTTTATTTCTCACGAGTTTTGGCTAAATTGCAATATTCTTAGGACATTGAAATGATAGCATACTCATGCTTTGTGGAGTTCTTATACTATTTGCACAAATAGTAATGAGAATTAACAAGGAAAAAGAGATGTAAGCAGGTCCTGAGGTGGGTTTTTCAAATAAATTTTATTTTGATGCTAGATGAGGATGAGTCTTTCAGAAATCTAAACAGATGTCCATTGATTTAATTTGGGTTGTTTGTTATCAAATTTGTTGAAGGTGCTAATTCTAACTTCAGGTTGAGGTTTGTGTCCACATGTTGGTACAGAGCGAGGAAAGATGATTTAAATGGTGATTAAAAAGCAGATATGAAAATCAAAACTGTATTTAAACTCTGCTCTCTAAATAATGAGAAGACTCTCTGAGCTTGTAATAAAAAAAGATATTATTTCAATGAATTAGTTCAATGAAATGGGTTGAAGAAAATCTAAAGCAGGCAGCTTGCAGTCACCAAACCATTAGAAACCACCACTAAATTTAAATCCAAACGCTGCAAAACAGCATTGCTTGTTTGGCATGTTCCATACTCAGCATAATGTGAATGGATCTTTGCATTAGATGGATCCTTGCACTTGGTATAACTAAAGGAAATTGTGTTTAAGCAGGAAACTGGAAAGCAGGTTTTTTGCAAGACCCAGTAAGTAATTGTTTGTCTGGAAGACAAGTGTAGGAATGACTACACTGAGGTGTTAAATCTTTTGATATTGCCTGCATAAGACTAATAATTATCAGAAAAATCATCAAAAAGTTAGCATTTGTCCCTAACACGTCATCCATTGCTAACCCTAAAGTCCCAATTTTCAGGGCACACATACAAAACTTGCCTTATTTGCTTCTAAAATTCAGGAACTTGTTTGAGTTATGGATTAGGATTTGCATGCAGATGGCTGACCCCGACCTGTGGCACCACTAACAAGGTAACAACATGAGGAACTTCAGGTTGCTGCAGGTTACAAAGGCAGACTGATGTTTGTGCAGATGACCCACCTTGACCTGTGGCATCACTAACAAGACAGTGACAGGAAAATGTCAGGATACTGTAGACAACAAAAGGCGGGGGGCAGTTACCTAAGCAGAATTAATAACTAGCACAGAAATTAACAGGATATCCCTATCATAAATACCTGATCATGCTAGAAAATCAACCAAACTAGAGCCACTGGAAAAAAGAGAAATGGGTATGTTCTGTATTTGGGAAGGGATGGAGGTGATACATGGAAATTATTTGAGAGGCAGGATGCAAGGTACTATAGAGTTAAACAAACCTTTTGATAAGGGTGGTTTGAGTCCATAGTTGAAAGTCCTATATCTGATAAATGTGTTCTGGAGCAGGATGATACATCTGTTTTTTCCAACCACATTTGTGAATGACTTCCAAGGTTGGAGGGGCCTGGGATGCTTTCCCGAGTGGTGGCAAGGGAACACCTAGAGGGTATTTCTTGCCATCCTAATACTTATTAATTTATAATACCTTGTAGTTTTCCCAAACTTCAGCTTAGACTTCAGTGTTCCCCAGGCAATTGTGTACCCATCTGTCTAATGTGCTAAGAATCTTATATGTTCCCTTACTAGTTCCCTTACCCCTCTTCCTCTTTCCTGCTGGTACAAATAATCTTTTCTCTCAGCTTAATTAATATAATGAAATGAAGCTCTGAGCAGTTCTTTGCAATGTATATTTTAATATATTGATATATTGATATGTATTTGTGTGTATATATATGATAAAAATATTACACTATATTAATATAGAAATAAATGGTGTAATAACATATAGTTTTACTTTATATAGTACATATATCTAATAATATATAAATATAATATAAACCATATTTATTAATATATTCAGTGTTAGATGTCTCTGGTTTTATTTGAGACTTTCTAAAGGGTTTGTGCATTGAAGAGCAATCTTTAAAAAAATTTCTTGGTACAAGAGTACCTCTTTTCATGTGTCTTGAGACACATATCCTGATTTAGACATAATATTTAAAATATTCATATACTCAGCCCAAGCTGATTGAACTTTTTGTGGTTTAACCCCAGCCAGCAAATAAGTACTGTGCAGCTGCTTGGTCACAATTCCTGCCACCAATATAGGGTATATATATAAATTATTTTAAATAATAATAATAGCAACAATAACAACAACAACAACAATAATGTAATGAAAAAAGATATAACAAAAACAGAGAGTAATAAAACCCCAGAAAGATGAGTGATGCACAAAACCATTGCTCATCACCTACTGACCAACACCCAGGCTGTCCCTGAGCAGTGATTGAACCTTCCCAGTTTATATACAGGGTGTGGCATTCTATGGTGTGGAATATCCCTTTGACCAGTTCAGGTCAGCTGTCCTGGCCATGCTTCCTCCTGGCTTCTTGCACACCTCCTGGTTTCTTGCACACCTCCTGGTTGGGAGAGCATGGAAAGCTGAAAAATCCTTGGCTATGGGTAAGCACTGCTCAGCAACAATTGAAACATCAATGTGTTACCAACATCAATGTGTTATCAACATCATGCTCATACTAAATCCAAAACACAGCCCTGTACCAGTTGCTAGGAAGAAAATTAACTTCATCCCATCTGAAATGAGGACAGTAAACTTTTTTCTTCCTTTTAAATTGCTTAATATGTTAAGACAACATAACAGGCTTCCTGTTTCTTAAGGGGATTCCTATTAAGAATCTTTTTTTTCCTCCTTTCAAGTTTGCCTACACTTTTGAGCAGTATAGTTGAGAACTGGGATTTTGCAAAGATGGGAAATAAAGAACAGAGGTGTTACATTTTTGCTGTTGATTGAATTTGTGTTTTCATAGCTTATGAAGAGTTATGTAAGAGACGTAGATAAGAGGGCTGAGTGTGAGAGACTACAAAGTTTTTGGGTCAGGTTTGCCTAGAAATTTTGGATTTAGCTGTTTTTCCTGTTTTCCCTCATCCTTTGGTATGAGTTACACAGCTCTATGAAACAAATTCTGGAAATTCAAATCTCGAGAAAGTATGAGAAAGATTGGCACGTAATGTGAAGCACTCTAATTTTCAAAATATTTGTTCTGTTGTAAAAAAAAATATGTTTTTATTTGGTTCTATTAGCACTGATGTGAAGTCTGTATAACGGGAAGCTATATTTCTCATTGTAAGTCTTTAGTTTGTATTTATGGCCACAGAAAGAAAAACTACTTCATATTCAGCTTCAGGTGGATAAACTTTGGGTTTTGTGTGCAAGGCTCCATTTGTATTTGCTGCATGAAAAGAAGCTCAGCATTCAGTTTCAAAGTGTGCCATGAAGTAGAGTGGTAAGTGGTAATTTACCCAGTACTGATGGTTAAAGGTTGAATGCATTTCTTACTCAGAAAAGTCTGAAATTTTCAGTCAGTCTGAGCATGCAAGTAGGTGAAAACTTGAGGATGTGTTATTACTTGAGTCAAATTCAGAGCAACCTTAAATCAGGGTGTAAAACTACGAGCAATTTTGAGCGGTAGGGGTGGGGTAGGTGGTGTTCATCTTTTGGTTTTGGTAGAGTGCACTGAAGGCTGTGTATGTTAGAAAACTTGCTGCTGAAAATCCACAAGTGCTATCATCAGTAAAATGCTGTATATTGGATTAAAAGAGGTAAAAAAATAAAAAGCAAACCTCGATGATTTTTAGGGATACTAGTCTTCACAGTTTCTTTGATTAATTATTATCTGGGATAATTCTGGTTATATATACAAAACCTTACTGCACATTTCTGAACATTAGAAATCTACAACAAAAAGGTGTTCAGACAGAAGCAGAACACATTTAGTAGGGAAAGGAGGCATACTGAAGTAATTTTTCCATTCATTTTGCCTCATGAAATAATATTAAATGATTTTGGAAGCCAAACAAACCAACCCACAACCCCTTCAAAAATTGTTTTGTTCACAAAAATCATTAATTATACTAAACTTAATAACGATAACAAATCCAATAACTTTGATCTAATATAGGACTGAGTGAGTTAATTATGTTGAATACTAGTGTTGAAAATTCACTTACTCCTCAGACACGCTAGTCACAGCCTATCTTGATGTAGTTTGCCTGCAGATGTTGGGCTGAACAAAATAACCCTGTTGGTCTGACAGCATCCATACAAAGTCATTTGCATACAGCAAACACTGAGTATTTGCAGAGAACACATTATAATAAAAGTATCCTGCTGTAGTAATTCTCTTCATCTAAGCCAGCTGAGTACATGTAGCTTTGTTCATGTTGAGAGTTAAATAAAATTTTACAGGCAATAACTTTTTTTTGCACCTGTTGTTCTTGGAAATAGCCAACTGAAGTGCCTGCTCTTTCCTGATCACCATCTAATGTGCAATATTTCCTCCTTCCTCTGGCTTTTAGTCTGTTTTAACAGGAAGGAATGCTTACAATCTGTTTAACGAAATAGTCCATTAGGCCATGTTAGTACAAAGCAGGAGAGCATCCTCATTGGTTTTCTTACAGGTGTTGGCTCCTGCCAAGGTAAGCAGGGAGAAGGCTGGATGCTTAATCAGGGTGTGAATACTGGTGTCCTCAGATATTCTGGGTGGTCCATGACAATGAACATCAGAAGACTCATTTTCATCACTGCACAAAATTAGCTATGTAATGTCTATTGTTCTCTAATTTCTCACTCATCACTCTAGAAATGTAATCCCAGGTGTCTCATTCCTATGCAAGCAGATGTGGAAGCTCATAAACAGAATTGCAACCTGAAGGAACGAGTTCTCGGATCTTTTGGTTGCCAGGGAAACTACATTCTCAGTCTGTGTGTGTTTACAATAGCTCCCTTTCCAAAGCTGTCTAAATTTCATGTTGTGGCACTTAAGACCAGACTATGATAGAGAAATAGTAATATATATCTACTAAATGTTATCATTGATTTTCAAATAATATTTACAAAAATAGGTCATACATTCTGTCTCAGAGTATGTATGATTTTAACAGATATGTGACAAATCTGGGAAGTGTTTAATACATGTTTTGATCCTTCTGGCTACTTTTCTGTGATCCACTTATAAATCAGTCTCCATTAGAGTACAGTTAGGTATGGCCTGAATGTCTAAAGAGCTACTTCCCAGCAAAAAGTTCTTTCAGCAGAAACTGTATTTTTTCCTCCTCCAAACATAGTATTTTTTTCCTGATTACATTGTGGCACAAAAGCAGGATGGGGGCTATGCAATCATGCTACATCAATAGGGACACTTTAGATCTAGGGAGCTGTGATCTAGGAACATTTATGTGAAAGAATTTGGCAATTTCTTTATAGTAACTCAAAATCTTGGTGGCATTCCTATATATACCTACTCTGACTAGTATTTAGAACTTTTTAATGTGTTAGTCCTACTGTCCTATTTTTCCTTTCAGGATCGTAAATTTAGATTTCAGACAGTAAGAAAGTCCAATTTCCAGACAAAGGTAACAAACACTTTTTTTTTTTTTTTTGTTTTAATTAGTCAATGAATTAATTTTCAAAATCTTATCTCTAAAATGTATATGGATAGTGACATAGTATTAAATTTGTGCTTGTTCTCCATGAAGGCAACTTGTGTGACCCACTGCTTTTCTTGTGCACTACTTGTGAATCAATGCAGTTCTCCAGATCCAATACAGCAAAAGCATCTATCCTGTGCTGGTACATGGTGTGCATGCAGTCTATTTCCAACTAATTTTCTTCACAGCAGCAGCAATCTTACCCACATTATTTCCTCCTGGGAAATGAAATACAGAAACATTTGCTTTTTCTTTTTCTGTGAAGGACCATCATCACTAACGTTTATTATTTTTCAGGTTTGATAATATAAAAAATCATAATAATTGGGAATTTTATCTATAGAGGCAACTTGTAGGAAGCTATCTGGAAGATTCTGTTGTGCAGAGGCTCAAAATGATCAGTCAAATCCAGACAGCATAGAAGATTCATCAGATTTCTTGTCTCTGAATTATTTCTGAACAGAATGTATTATCAATAATAGAATAAATGAAGTAAACATCTTAAGCAAAATAATATAGTTTTTAAAAGTCCCACAGGAACATTAATTCTCTTTAAATGTGAATCAAAACTGACATTGGGTTTAAAACCAACAGGCGCCAGTGGGAAGGAAAATAGCCATAATGTGAATTAGTGACAAGAGCTAGGATTTGAAGCACTTGAGTTTGAATAATGTTCATGTAGCTCAGTAAGAGAAACTATTACTGAACCAAAGGTAATTGCTATGGGCATTGCAAAAATGGAGCATGTATTCCATGTTTGTAAAATTAATATAAAAAATGATGTCATATATATTAAAAGGCTGAAAACTGAAGGGTTTTAACAGCCTGGATGCTAACTGGAGTTCAAGTTATTTTAGCCTCTCATATAAAATTCTGAGGACATTGAAAAGACCATAATTAATCAGTGACAGGTGAAATTGCTAATAGGTGGTTCTTCCATTAGTAAAGAAAATCCAAAATGTTATGATAAAATATTATTAAATGAGAGATTCAAAGCAAAATACAGAAGTTCAGAGTCTGGATAAAAAGGTAGTATGTGGAGATGTATGTGGTGTTTGTCATGTTTTATGTTCCCTGGTGTTTGAGGGGGGAAAAAAAAAAGCAACATTTAATTATTCTTCAAGGATTGTTGTTGAGGTAGGCAGTATTTGCATTGCATGAGTTGGTGTAACTGTGACACCACTCTGCTAGCACAGAGGAAGATCTTGGGTGAGTGAATGAGCAGACCTGTGCATCAGGAAATTAATGAAATATAAACTTATCAAGTGATCTGGATCTGCCATTTGTTCATTTGAATTTGGAAGCTAGTATCCAGTAAACAGATTTATTTGAAAAAAAGCATGAATAATTATTATGAGATTAATGGCTAGATAATAAAAAAGCTGATTCTTTAATATTTTTTTTTTTGCCTGACAGAACATATAAATAATTAGTTCGAAGAATTTTTTGGTAAAGTGGTCTCAGAATTTACAATATGTGCCTAGGTCAGTGATCTTGGAGGACTATCAAAAAAATGCATCTTACTATAATGTTGTGCTAATGTCTTTAAGACATCTGAGAAACTGAAACAGTTTATGGAGGAGTTCTGTAGTGTGGGAAGTATGTTAATACATATTTAGAGCTTTACATTATGTGAATATTGACTTGAATGGGTGAAGAGGCTCACAGGAGCTGGGAGCAGCAGCTGGGGTGCTGTGCAGGAGCTGCTGACAAACAGAGTCAGATCTGTGCCATTAGACTGGCTCTGAGGAGGCTATGAAGAATGTTGCAGTGAGTCACAGTTGAATGAAACATTATTGTATATTTTAGCTCATATTTTAAGGGAATTAACAAGGCCATTTGAGAGAAGAAAAACATAGGTCTGTTGATATCAGAACTATAAACCTGCTCTTGTGGCTCGCTCTGATGAAGGGACAGGGTATTTATATTTCTGTGATTTAAGTTGATGGTGGGAAAGAATCTTTGTGCACTAATGGTTGATACTGAGCAATATTCAGTACTTTGACTGTTGAGTAGTTGAGCCCATGTCACTCCCTACTTTTGTGCCCTCTGTTGCAGCCTGTGTGTCCAGATAAGAAACTTAATTTTCTGAATTTCAGCTTGACTAACTCCCTGAATATCTGGCCTGTTTGAAGTAAAAAACCTAAATTCCAATTTTACATTATGTTTATCCATCTTCTAAGGACCGATTTTCAGAATTTCATTTTCACTTCTCAATAATGTCTTCCTACAACATCCCTCAAAATCAAAAGGTGTAGTGCACCAATAAATTTGCTGCCCTTTGTTGAAAGTAATCTTTTCAAATCACATTGTTGTATTGCTTTTCCCCGTCCCCTTCCTCGCTTCCAAAGTGTTCATGATACAGTTATTTGAGATAAGTAAAGCTCCTTACTACAGGGAACATTTATTTCAAGTCCAATCCAGTAAAGAACATGATGCGTTAACAGTTTAAAATCTGTCACAGCTTTCTTTAATTTGTAGGTATATATTTGCCATTCTGTTTTCAACTACCATGTAAGTTTTTTTGAACTGCTTCATGTATTCTACACAGGAGATGAGCAGTGAGAGCTTGAAAGAAGAAAGAGGGGGAAATGCCTCTGGGAATACTGATTTAGAAAAAAAAAAGGTTTTGAAGACTTCAAGTTCACAGAGCTTGAGTGCACCTAATTCCTAGCCAAAACACACACTATTTATTCAGAGAGGAATGGCACAGACCAGCTGTTGGTTTGTCTCATCACCTTCTCTTCTACTTAAATGAAACACATACTTCCCTTACATGCACTCTGCTGCTGTCAACATAGATATCAGTGATTCTACCATACTCAGTAGTGAATCTCCTCTGGCTTCTTCTTTAGTGTCTTTGACTGAGGCTAGAGGGATATTTTTCTTGTTTGGGATTTTTTTAAGTAAATCAGCATTATTTTAGAGTGGACTACATCCTTACAGTAAGAAAATTATTGTACACTGGTCTATGCCATTGAGGTCTATAGAGACAAAACTTTCTATGGCTTCTATTATTCGGCAAACAAGTCTTATTTATTTCAAATTTGTCAACTCATTATTCATCTTCTCAAGTCATGTCTTATTAGAAGCAATCTGAGTTTGTTACCAGAATGAGATGTTTCCCCATTAATTCAATGTTCCCCCACCTGGAATTCAACAGGATTTTGAGGCTTATTCATTCTTAAACGAATTCCTCAGTATGAACTTTGGAATGGAACATATTGTTTCCTGAGAAAATGAGAGTGAAAAAGACAATGAGCAAAGTTTGTCATAAACTTTACTTTAATGGAATATTAGAAACAAGGTGAGGTAGCAACATTGTGTTCTGTCCCTTAGCTATAGTGTAGCACTGCCCTTGCGGATTTTTTTTTTTTACCATTCAGTAACTGCAAGGCCATTTGCCTTTCAAATTAATGACAGATAAACTTCTGCACACTTTCAGCAGGACAAGTGTGCTCCAATGCTAAATCACCACTAAAAGGCTACAACCATTAACTATCACACCAATCTTTCCCTGCAGAACTGCTGTGTCTGCAGCGGGTAGTAAGTGTGACATTATTGACAAACTGGTCATGTTTCTGAGAACTCCACCCTCTGGTCTGTTCTTTCCTGCTGCTTCAATAGCAGCTGTTGCAGTGTTTGCCATTATTAGCAGAGTCAGTCCTAGATATCTTGGTTTCTATTTGACTATATGAATAAAAGGCTTTTCAAGTAGGGCTCTATATCAAAATACTGCTTTAAGTAAATAAATAAAAAATGGCTCTATTTGCTCTCTGATTACAAAAGTTTCAAACTTCTTTAAAAGTATCAGAAGTTATTAGTTGTCACTGCAGAATATTCTTCTGTGAAATGGCTACAGATGTATATGAGTATTAGAAAACCAATTCCAGTGGGATATAGAACGATGTTTTAACTTTGAGTCAGACAGGAAAATGTTAACATAGTGAAAATGCCCTTTGCAATGCAGGGACTATTTTTATTAATACTTCATTCTTTATGGAAACTGCATTGCAAGGTCATGGTTTGGAAAAAGAAAATAGAGTAAGACATTGCCTTGTTATAGTATCAATGTATTGTGTTCATAGATTAAACGTGCATTTTTTGGTGTTTTTTTTCTGTCTTGCATTGTTATATTTGAGTGAAAGGTAACTATGGAGATACTGAAATAGATGGTTTTTGTAGTAGTGGAACTCAAAGATGCATGGAGAGCTCCAAAATTTTAGTGTTTCAGAGTGATTCTAAAGCTAAACCTAAAATTATGGTAGGAATTTTTCTGCTTGAGGTGATTTCTTCTGTAAAGTTGTTTGGTTTTTTTTTTACATTAGTTTCTATTTCTTCTGGCATATTGTCAAGAATAAAGAGAATATGTCCAACTTAGCTAACAATTCTACTGTTCAGCTTATGGACAAAGAATTCAACTCTAGTGAGACTTGGCAGAATGAAATTGGAACCAAGAGCTCACTCCCTGAAATTCTTGTAGATTAAGATGGCCTAAGTAACCTGACAGTTTCAATGTTACAATATTGCATTCAACAGAGGAAAAAAAAACCTGCATAAAAATCATTATCATTGTTTCTATAAGATAGAACTGTATTTTTCTTGAATCCCAAATTCTAAGAAAATCAAATTAACAGTTCTTATGTTCAGAACACTGAATAAAGTTGGCCTTCTTTACCTTTTGTGTAGGTTAGCTCAAATACAGAAAGATGTGCAGCACCCAGGGGCTTTTTTTCTCATGTTTTTGTTTATTCCCTTAACCTGCTGCATTAATTAGGTGGATAGGTATTAAGTATCCCAGAAGTGGTGGAACTGGAACTGCCATAATAAGATTATGATGGTAGTGCATTTTCTTCCTATTATATCCTGTGGGAATAAGATGGAAAAATTACACTTCTATCTCAAGGTGTTTTCCCTCCCAATACACATTTTAAAGGCCGACATCAGTATTGCCTGGGAACAGATGGATTTGACATAGACCTGGAGTGGTTAGTTTTGGGAGTTAGTTTGAATTTAGCTAAATATTAAGAATTCTTGATACATTTGGGGTCATAACATGGAAGGTAAGGTGCTAGGAACAAAAGTCTGCTGACATAAGCACTTTTACATTGAGGACTAGTTATTCCTAAATTAAGTCTGCTTAATTCCAATTTCTTCTTTGAGTAATAAGAAGGACTGTTTGCAAAATGTAAATAGTCCTTGCATGCTATGTCCAAGCTGTTATCTTTTCACATACATAGAACCTCTCTAGGCAGAAGAAACCATTAAAAATGTCCTATCCTAAGGTCATCCCTATTCTGTCATCCTATTCTAATGTCATATTAGTAGCTTGTGAACTTGAATTAACTGATTTGAGATAACCTGATTTTGGGGTTATAGGAGCTCTCCTTTTGTTTTCTTTTTCTCTCAAAGAATTTTTCCCCATACAAGCTGCCAAAGAGACAAAAGACCTGGCCACAGGGGGAGGAGTCCAGCTGGCTAGGCTCTTTTACCTGAGGTTTTCTCGTGTGGGGCAGAGAGGTGGTGAGATTTGAACTGGATAAAAGGGGTTGGGTGGGGTTCCTAGGGCTCTTGTTCCACTGGCATTCGAGGGGAAAGAGGTGCTGCTGTCATGATGGAGACAATTCGCCACTACTACAGGTTTCTGCCTTTTGCTGCCTTCCTTCTAGCATGCATGGAGCTTGCTTCCTGGAGCAGCAGTTGCATGGGGACTCTATTTAACACCCTACCTCACTAAAAGAGGGACCTTTACAGCATCTGCTCGGGTGCCTCAGGGGACCCCGGGATCCCAAGCCCGCCTTTCCCTGCCCTGCTGGGAGCCGGGCCACGGCTGCCGTTCCTTTGCCGCTGCTCCGAGCCTTCGCTGCACTGTAGCCCCGCACCCCCTGCCTGCCGAGACGTCCCGGGGCTCCCGCTGCAGCTCCGGAGTTTGATACATCTCGCCTACCACCCGGGATTCTGTGTGTTCGTCCCTGCCGTTCCAGCCTGCTGTTCCCGAGGGTCCGGCTGGGCACCGGGATCGGCGGCCCCGGGGGTTTGTGAGGCGAGCTCCCCGTCCGCCATCACCGCGTGCTCCCCGAGCTCGCTCGGGAGCGCCCCCTGCAGCCGCGGGGGAACCATCGCACCCTCCCCAAACAGCCGAGGGAAGGCGGGCACTGGGTTCCTGGTTCTGTTTGTTATTACTGCCGTAGTTAGTGCTGTTTGTTTGCCTCTCTCTCTCTCTCTATATATATATATTAGTAAAGAACTGTTATTCCTATTCCTCATATCTTTGCCCGGAAGCCCCTTAATTTCAAAATTATAGTCATTTGGAGGGAAGGGGGTTGCATTTTCCATTCCAAGGGAGGCTCCTGCCTTCCTTGACAGACACCTGTCTTTTCAAACCAAGACACCTGATTTGAACTGACTGCATTTGCACTCTCACAATGTATCAGATATTAACGGATGAAGAAGGATTTTATAAGATGACTTTCAATGCTGAAATTGCTGAAAGATAATTTTAGTTTTTAAACGTGAAAAACTAACAAGCAAACAAACCAACTATGCAACTTTTCGCTTAGTATCCCCTCTTTTCTTTGGAAAATTGTGTAAGACATAGGAGGTACATTCAAGCTTTGAAAATATAGTTTAGGAAAGAAAAAATGGAGTCTGGTCTCAGTGGAAATGCTAACTACGAGCACAGATAGCATGTGCTGTTGCAGAGCAACTGGCTTTTCAGTCTGAATGCTTGAGAGTTGTCTGTTTACAGTAGCATAACAAGCTGACAGTTGTCCTTCTGTTATTTTTTTTCTTTAAAATCATCCATGCATTTCATTCTTTCTCTTTGCCTCTCTGTTCTTGGTTTTTTGTTTTTTTTTTTT